>MVGT01004285.1:393111-489426 GCA_002174775.1 Macleaya cordata
CGGTAGTGCTAGGGCTACCGAAATCCCTACCGAATTTGCTACAGCAGGCACATTTCACGGTGAGATTCATAACACTTTAGGATGGGATGCGAAATACGAGGAGATGCAAATCACTTTGACCGTTGGATGCTTGAGTGGTAGCAAATTCTGTAGGAATTTGCTGTAACTCAAGCATTACCGTATTTTAATTGGGTTCCTACAACACAATTTTTTCCGGGTTAGTGAGGAATAAATTCTTTCAGGTGGCCACTAAGAGGTCTCGAAACCTCAACCTCACAAGTTGTGGGGTGGGTGTTAACCATTAGGCTAACCCCCACAGGGTTGGATGCAGCAATCATCCAATCGTTTAAATATAGTTTGTGAATATTCCTCCCACACAGTTTATATTCCTTAGTTTTTTTTTTAGTACTTTACTATTATTATTAGGATTTTTAGTTATCAAATATTATAGTTTCTATTTTATTGTTAGTTTAGGTTTGCAAGTTTCCTTATTTTAGTATGTTTCTATTTCTTATTTTTGTTATGATGCTAAGCCTTTAAAGGGCTATAAATAGAGTGAGTAGCCCCCTTCATTGTCGTCCAATTAGTATATATTATGATTTGAATAGGGTTAGGGTTGATTAGTATGAATTATTTGATAGTAGATTCTTAAAAGAGCTGGTTGAATTTATTAGAAACCTAACTTGATGTAACACGTGATTAGCACGTGTGCCCCACGTATGGGTCAGATGATATATATAAACACGCCCATCATTTAGGATTCTTAATTTATTGACTATATAAAAAAAATAAAAATAAAGAATTCATAGTTATCAAATACTCCGGTTTCTATTTTGTTTAGGATTAGTATAGCAAAATATTTATTATTATTTTAGTACATTTTTATTTTCTTAGGATGCAAGGCTTTAGGGCTATAAATAAATAAATAAATAAAGGGATGAGTCGCCCCATTTCATTAGTATTGTCATTGATTAATTATTATGATTTGAACATTAATAGTTTGATTGATTAGGATGAGTTAAAGGAGGTTCTTAATTAGTTCTAAAATATACTAATTTGACGTGCGCTAGTATTTGTATTTTTTTATACATCATCAGTTGTTAAATTTTTTTTTTTTGATCAGTTGTTAACATTGACTATAACTTTTAGTTATCAATGGGGGCATGCATGCATGTTTGTTTTTTCTTGTGCTTAATTTTCATTAGTGATGTTTTCCTTGCCAATTAGTGTTTGACCTGCTATATTGTTGCTTAAGGATTTTAATTTGTTGTTTAATTAGTTGAAAATCTAATTGATTGAATTTGCAAAAAAAAAAAAAAAAAAAAGAGTACGTACGTAGTACTGGGAAGAATTGCATGTCCCAATTTTACTACGTACAGTCGCCAATGAAGTCAACAATGCGCCGGTTTGTTTAAGGCAAGTGTTGACCCTAGAAAGAAACTATTTATGTGAGCAGCGCTGCTGTTTGGACCGACGGGCTTACAAAACAAATGCCCGACACTTATGTAACATGGTAGGTCCCACTGCCACATAAGTTGGAAATCCCCTCATAACACTTTTTGGAGGAGAAAAGTGGTGGGTACCATCCTGTCACATAAGGATCTGGCACCAGTTTTGTAAACTGGTCGGTCCAAAAGACTTTATTGTTCTGTGAGCGGGAGATGCTGTCTACTAGTAAGTATGCGTGTCAAATATATATAATACCTAATAAGTCCATCTTCAGGCAACCAGGAAGGCTCTTATTAGCGATCTGGAAATCCCAATGGGCAAATTTCGATAACAAGTTAATTAAAGATCGAGTATATATATGTACGTACTACGTACTGGTATATATACTTAATTTTAAAAAATTCATCTAATAAGTGAAAACGTCCAAATTGGCCATTATACGTTCGATCCCCTTATTAATTTGTTGTCGAAATTGGCTATTGAAAATGTCGAGGGCGTTAGAACCCTCGACAAATATAGAGTAGAATTAATTAACTTGTTATCGAAATTAATTTGTTGTCGAAATTGGCTATTGATTTATCTTACTTGTTACAGATCTTCCTATAAGAGAAGTACGGATGCCATTAAGCAAATGGTGATATGTTCAGTTCAAGCTTCCGGACACCGAGTTGACTCAGTTGGGCTGGAAGTTGGACAAAATGATCGTGTGACCCATCACCCAAAGTCAGGACATGGCGGCCAAATTATGTTGTACACCTAATTCACTCTTCTTTTTTCTTTTCCTTTCTTTGATAACCTAGGTCTTTGCTGGGACTGTACACATGGTAAGAAAACTCCCTTGAGGTGGCCAACAAGACTTGAACCCAGCGACTCTTAAAAGGAAAATCCAATATTGAAAATTTAACATAATGGTCTATAGGTTCTGAAAGTCCGATAAGCAAATCATTTTGAGCACTGTAAACAGAACTGAGAATTATGGGCTCAGAAACTGTTAGTTCATTTGGCTCTAGGTACATCAAGAATATGACCAGAATCAAACCTGTAGGACCTTTTACAAAGATCCTTGTTCCGGTTATTTGAGTACAGAATCAAGAACGAACCTATTTAACAGGTTCCTCTTCTGGGGTGAGGCACTTCAGTAACCAAACCAGCTCCGACCAGATTTGAGACACATAACGAGTTAACTCGTCAACTTCGTTACAGGCCTATCTTTCAAAACCCAGCCAAACCTTCAGGGGTAGTTGCCCAGGCCAAAAGTACTGGTCAAGGTCCATCGGCAGAGGGAAGATGATATGTATGTGTTAGACTTCGATTAGATTCAGATTTGACACAATCATAAAAGGAGTATGCCCAACTACGTGGACGTTTGCTCCCCAGAGAAAACAAAGCGAGATAGCCATCGAAGAACATGAAACTCAAACATTCCTAGTAAATGTCAAAAGATGAAGCATGTTTTGTACATACAAAATAGTGGCCAAGACAACGGTCACCTACCATCAAAATCTGTGAGAGTAAAGAGTACATCTTGACAACAAAGAAAGAGACTACGTTCATATAACTGGGCTTTAGATCCCTCTTGCCTTTTCCAAGTCAGGAAGATCTGTAACAAGTAAGATAAATCAATGTAAGTTTTCATGACTAAGGTCATTCAGCATTCAGTAATGAACACAGGTGCAAGAAGAGGAATATAAAGAGTGAAAAGGTAGAAAAATAGCTGCCTAAGATGGTGGCTACAAATAAGAATTTCAATTTTATTTACTCAAAATGAAGGGAATTAAAAAGAATCACATAGAAGAGGCTGGGAAACTCACAGAGCATTCCGTCTTCGTCACTGCTTTCATCTCCATCCATTCCCTGCATAAGAAGAAGTCAAAAGAGATACTAATAGACTATTACATTTCGTACGAGTAAATAAAGAATTGAACTTCTCCATCAAACATCAAGGGAATCCTGTTACCTCAGCAAGGTCATCATCGGAGGCGAGGTCGGCTGCCAAAGAATACAAATCAGCGCACATCAGTTTTATGTTTTGATATGTGAATCACATAATATTATATTACTTGTTTTAGAGTGTGTGCTATCGAAAACTCTCTCATATGATGCATGTGTCGCATTACTGCATGTTAAATAGTAAATCCTGTCTGCCTCCAACACGTAGCATAAAGCGAGTTTGATATGAACTTCCAGAGATCTAACTACAGTTTTAGACTTATCTGGCACCAACATGACAAAGCTACTAACGGATGGTGTAAAAACCTAGAAGAGGCTAAATAAACTCACATTCTGCTGACTCGTCATCCTCATCGCACCACTTGTTCCAATCAACCTTAATATAAGGAGCAGGCTTCTCATCTGATTTCAGCAGTCTTTTCCACCAATTCTTCTGCTCTTTCTGGATTGAGCAGATTATGTTTCTTAACCCAACATTGGTTTTACAACCCTGCACCAAAGCAAATAATTAAGGATGAGAAGTAGGAAAATAGCTTGTGGAAGTTATGACTAAACATGGACACACACCCAATTCCTAATTTTTTCTATAGGCATCGACTGAACAAATCAAACGACTATTTGACACTTTTATAGTTTTATTCAGCTAAAGCTCATTTTGTACAATTATTCAGAAACAAATGGTTAAAAAACAGAAATAGCTAAAAATGCCAAAACGCTGTTTCACTCTATAATAGGTATAGATTAACTAAAAACTAACTACATTCCAAACAATTTAAAATAGAAAAAAATGAAGATACACTGGTTTATTACAAATCCAGACACTAGAAAATATTTGACATGACATGCAAAGCTAAAGCAAAGGCAATTGATACATTTCACTGATTTCAGTTAAGTAAGAACCAGCAAACCTCGGGAATTATCGTTCCATAAAGTTCCAGACAGAAGTCAAACAATTCGCCATGTGCTCCCATAGCAGAGAAACTAAATAACCCCTGAGGCTCACATTTCACAGAGACATTTTTCGCATCTGGTAAAGCAACTGTAAGGTAAACCTTATCAGAACGCTGAGCCCATAGAACTTCCGGATGGCGACTAGATACAGAAAAGAGAGATGTTTGATTAGTATCCCAAGCTAAATCCAGGAGCAAGTTTCTAGCTTTGGGAAATCATTTAAATATATAACCTTGTATGATAATAAAATTTTCTTTACTAAAAATTAGAACGTCATCCATGGTTAGTTGCAAGTAAGTTCCCGATAAAGTATAAGAGAATTAACATGTCCAGGACAGTTGCAGAAAAAATCTACACGTTCACTTCACTGCATGAGTTTCAATGTACGTTAAAAAGAAACTGTTCGGAAAATCACTAGCAATTTTTTAAAAAATAAATAAATTTAACAGAGAAGGAAGAGAAGATCAGGAGCTCAACACTGTGTATTCACTCCAAAGGAAGTGCAAGATCCGTGCCAACAACCTTTCCAGCGAAAGTTTGCAACAATTTCAAGAATGAAAGTTAACAGTTCGATCAAAAGAAAAAAAGAATGAAAGCCAACCTCATCACAAATGCTATGACTTATATATTAGTTTGCGATTGCCGATTGTTATTTATTACCATTCCAATCTATATGAAAAATTACACATGAAGTTCAAAAAAATCATAAGCATAACTAGTGGATGTCTTGGTTTTGAATTAAAACTATCTCCACCAGAGTCACTATGAATAGGCTCCCTTCTGTGACAGCTACTTAAGTTACAGCTTATTTGCTCTACCCACAGCATCTAATAGACCAAAAATTCTATTTTGGAGATTGGGTTCTCTTTAAATTATATCCCCATCATAAAAGGTCTACAAGTGATAGCTCCCCTGAAATTGACTCCAGGTTTTTATGGGCCTTTCCACAATCTTATGTTAAAATTATTGTGCCATCGGAAAGTAAACAGATACAACTTATAAGATTTAGTTCTGTGTACCCACCTATGCAACTATAGGACAAGTGGACAACTCGATTTTCATCAAAAGAAATGATATTTTTAACCATCCCCAAACACAAAAAATTCTCTCCATAACCATCTTCTTCTTGTTCATCACTTTGTTTATTGTTATCAAGAGTATAAGGAATGAAGAATCCAAGGAGCTTCCAAAAAGTCCAAATTACTGGGAGAGTCAAAAATTGAAAAGAGCTAATAGAATATGTCATGTTACTTGTTTTTCAAGTTAGTACAATTAGGATTCAATTAAGCTGAACAAGCAATAAAACAGTAAAGAACTAGCTCAGATAATAACAACCCATTTTGAAATTTTCTAATCCTAGAAGAAACCCTAACATTTAGTTTCAAAAAAATACATACATATAGAAGGCAAAGTTATTGAACTGTAAAATATTCAACTAAATGTAATGAGAGAAAGTAGAGAGAGAAAGAGGAAGAGAGATAAAAGTACCTCATTTCGATGAGTCAGGAGGAGAGCACGGAAGAGAGTTCAGGGCGAAAGAACAGGCTAGTTGAGAGAGAAGAAGAAGAATGGTAAATAGTTGCAGAGAAGGAACCCTAAAAATGATAAAAAAGGAAAGAAAAAAAATAAAGAAAGCTTCGTCGAGAAGTAAAAAAAAAAGAAGTACGGGGAAGAGGGGACTATTTGGTGGTTTTTGATTTGCGTCACCAATAATAAAGTTCCGCTACTGGTTAAAAGAAACGAAAAGTGAGCAGGGGAGAGAAAAAAAGGCGGGGTTTAGTACTTTTTGTTTGGATGCAAACATTGTCTGTTCTAATCAAGAATAGTAAGTTCACGAAAAAGACATCGACATGCGTATGTGTGGCTATTGATTTTTTTTTTTTTTTTTTCATTTCTTTTCTTTGTAAATAAATGGCTAACTTCTGAGTATTTTTGGCTTAACGTGGGAGTTAAAACAATTTATTTAAAAAAAAAGTTTTGGAGTGGGTAGTCGCTAGCTTTGGTTGGAGCCACGTATACATAAAACCAATGAAAATAATAACTGAATTACAAATACAAGTAAGAACATAAGTGAGAAAGCGCCAATAATTAATAAGAGAGAGGTTATTGCACCCCCTCTTAAAACGCCCCCTTATAACGCCTCCTCCTGTGGGGCCTACATACGATGCATCTAAGGGCTGTTTTTTTAGGGATATTCTTCTCACTATGTATATCATCATATTAAAAAATCAGTCTGTTCTAAAACTTTTAACCCCCTCAAATTACTTATCAAAAATTGATAACTATTTGACCCCTCAAATAGTTACTAAATAGTTACTAATTTTCAAAGGTTAATTTGAAGGGGTTAGAAGTTTTAGAACGAACTAATTTTTTAATATGATGATATACATATTAAGAAGAACATCCCATAAAAAAATCAGCCCTTAGATGCATCGTATGTGGGCCCCACAGGAGGGGGTGTTATAAGGGGGCGTTCTAAGAGGGGGTGCAATAACCTCCCTCATTAATAATTGTGCTTCATTCAGCGTAAAGGTCGGTTTTAAGAGATGGTTAGCCACCTTAAATTTTATTTACTTGCCTTGAAATAGGGATTTCTTTGTCTGAGAATGGATCAGCTTAAAGGTATGTACAACCTGTTGTGAGGCTCGCATACAGATGATCTAACGGTTGATTTTTTGTGATAATGTTCTCCTTACTATGTAGATCATCCTCACACAAAATCAGTACATTCTAAAACTTCTAGCCCCACTAAAAATTGACTCTCTTACTCATCGTTAATTTTTAATCAACTTTCGATCAATTTTTTGATGAGACAGTTTTAAAATTGACTAATTTTTGGTGAAGATGATCTACATAGTGAGACTAACATTCTCACAAAAAATCATCTCTTAGATCTACCATATGTGAGCCCCACAACAGGCTGTACATGTAAGTCTGTAATCTGATCTGGCCTCATCTATGATTTGGCATCGAAACAGATTGTTGGTGGGCTGAATTAGAAGAAAGATGGGTTGAAATATCATTCGCCTTTGGGTGTATCACGTTCATGGAAAAAGCCCCGTTCGTTGTATGAAAATTGAAACCCGATCGTTTTATCAGTTGGGGATGTTTTATATTTTTTATTGTTCCCCTGCAACTCTAATGGCTTCCCTCCATTTTCCCTCAATCTCCAACTCCTACTACCATCTCCCCTTCTCTACAAACCAAACCTATTTCACTGCCTCTCAACCAAAAACCCTCGTTATCTCCAATCTTGGAGTCGACTGTTACGGTCAGAATCTGACCGTTGCTTCCCGCCAAAATCTCCGGAACCTAGGGTTTTATGGTGGGAGTCCGAGGAGTCATTCAAGAATTAGGGCAGAATCCACGGTGGATAGACAACCCATGGTTCCACCTTACAATGTCTTGATTACTGGTTCAACCAAAGGTTAGTCGAGGTTTTTCGAATTTGCTTAAATTGAGATCTGATTATCTAGTTCGATTAACAGTTGCTCCCTACTTGAATTTAGTATATGGGTTTTCTCTGGAGATACTGAAAACACCCTTTCATTAATCTCTAGTAGATCTTCGTACTTTTTTCTTTTCTTACTTATATACTCATCCCCTGATGTAACTTAAACTTCTCTAAATCTTATTCTATTCAGGAATTGGATATGCACTTGCTAGAGAGTTTCTGAAAGCAGGTGACAATGTACTAATATGTTCAAGATCGGGTATGATCTTGACCTCTTGACATGCCATATTAAATTTATTAATTTCATGTCTCCTAGATTCATAATTTTACTGCATTTTTTTTCCCTTTTTGTAAGCCTTATTTAGAATAATTATTCAAGCTTACCTGTGAGGAAGTAAAAAGTAAGAAAAAGAAAAACCTGACTGGAAGTTGGAAAGCTGTATTTTATGCCAACGCTTATTTCCTGAATATTTTCAGCCGAACGGGTTGAATCTGCAGTTCATAACCTACGGGAAGAGTTTGGGGATCAACATGTGTGGGTAGCCCCTGGTACCCCTTCATCTCTGTTTTTCTTATTCCCTTTCCTCAGCTTTTAATATAGTTTATTAGTTTCACCTGTTATTGGATGTGAAGAATGCTTTAATGCTTTCTTGTTATTATTGTCTCTCTTGTTCCAGGGTACCGTATGTGATGTTAGAAAAGGGGAGGATGTTAATGCGTTAGTGGCATTTGCACGTGACAAGCTCAAACACATAGATTTATGGGTATGTATATCAAAATTCTCTCTTGCCTGTCTTGTTTGTTGGATTTAGATCTGAGTTGTACACCATGATAATTATTAAGCTCCTTAGGTATACATCCTCGGAATTTTGATTTGAATAGTTTATAAATTTGGAAATCCTAGTTTCCTTTCTCTTTTCTTTGTACCTTGAATAGAAGGAATACTCAAACCATGTTCTTAGAGACTCTAACTGAGTTCGTCAACAGTCATCTCCAAAATTGATAATTCTTGTCACCATACAATCTCAAGGTTGTATACCTTCCCTGCAATTTAGAGTTTGGTACAACTTGATCCTAATCGAGTTGCAGTAATTTTTCCAAAAAATTGAAACATTTGTCCTGCCTGTGTTATACCTATGACATACATACATCCAGTGTGGTCAGAAGCAACCTTCATAGGCCCCAAAAGGAGATTTTCTAAGGCCAAAATGTGACTGGGTGGATAATCCTAAAGATTTCACCTGCTTGATGATGAAAAAGGAGTACTCAAAATGCATCCAGTCATATATTGATAAGCAAGGATTTTTTCTTGTGCCACCCTAATGTAAGCACCTTATATATATGAAGAAACTAGGGACCTGCAATCTTACAAGTCAATTGCATACTTGGTCGACAGCATTCCAGTACGAAGCATGCATGTGCAAACGCACATATGGCTCAAGGTGGCAGGGGCTGCACCTAATGGAACCTAGGAAGTCCAGGAGTTCAGAATATCTTATCAATGGCAGGGGCTGCACCTAATGGAACCTAGGAAGTCCAGGAGTTCAGAATACCTTATCACCTCAATGAGACCGTAATTGCTTCTAGAATTGATGCATTTTCAACTTTTGTTGCAATAGCTATTATTCTCTGTTGTTAGCCTTGGATGCTAGAAAAATCTTGGCCTATACAACTGTCCATTGGTGAAAAATATTTTTCTCCATGATTTCTACCTCCAATGGTAGCAAATATTATGGTACTGGCCTACCGGGGTTCTTAGTGAAGATTAAGACACCATGTTCCATGATATTCTGTGAACAAAATTTTTCATGAATGAGATTTCTTGTTGCCTACTATGTATTTTGTTTGGTTTTGAGTTGTTATCTTGTTGGGTTTTGTGCTACCATGCCACTAAGAAACCCTCTATGGGTTGCTACTGAGGCTTTATCTTCTGTATACTGTAGGAGAATGCGATATACATGTATTAATTTTGCTCTTTTGCTTCCAGATTTTAACTTTTAACCTGTCTCCATTAATTTGCTTTCTCATTTCTATCTTACTCTGTTTTGAGAAAGGATGCAGATTAATAATGCAGGTTCAAATGCATACAGCTTTCGTCCTTTGGCGGAAACTTCAGATGAAGATCTTATGTAAGCTTTCATTAGAGAAATCTTCTTGATAGTGTTGTGGTTAAAATCTTGGTCTCTTTGAGAGTAATGAAACAACTGGCATGAGACACATCATATAAGAAACTACAATACATTGGAAAAGTTTCTATATTGAGAGCAATACTACGTAATTGGAGTGAGACTTATCATATAAGTTGATACCAGACATTGGAAAATTTTCTGTATGTATCTTAGATACATTAAGTCGAATCTTTATAAAGGAATCCATATTCATTGTCTATATAAGCTATAAAAAGTTATTTTCAGAGATTTTACTAGCCTCAGCACCTGAAGTGAGACAATACATGTCCTATGTGTCATAGTGGTAGGTTACTAGAAAGAGATGTCTTATACGAGATGGTAGGATATGTCAAACCATGTGTAGCGTGCAATCTTTTTGACTGTTAATGTTTTTTGACACAGTTTTCTTTTGCAGTGAAGTCGTTACAACGAACACCCTTGGGTTGATGATATGTTGCCGAGAGGTAAAAAACTAATATAATAAATGATTCTTACTAAGCCTACTTTGACTCGTGGTGATGATTATGTAGGCAATAAAGATGATGCTCGATCAGCCTCGAGGAGGTCATATTTTTAACATTGATGGAGCTGGTTCAGATGGAAGGCCGACCCCTAGGTACCATTTGTTTCAGCTAATTTTGGTAGGCATAAAAAAGTACGATCTTTGTAATTGAAAGACCATGGTTCAAAATTATGAAAATTTGAAGGTTTCAGTGGTGAATGGAACATAACCATCTCTCTTTGTCACCTGCTAAAAACAAACTGTCTTGGTTTGTCTCTCTTCTTCTTTTTCTTTTTCTTTTTCGATATGTTTAGGTACTCTTTATGACATTCTGTATTGTTTTCGGAATGTATCAAAATGCTACAGTTAGAATGTCTCTGTCTCTCAACAAACTAAAACATTCGGTTTTAACAAGATTCTAAACCTTGATTGCAACATTAGTTAGCACTTCTGCAAATAACATGTGTGCACAATATGCAGATTGTTCATTTTTTTAACTTGCCATATTATACGCCATAGTTTGAAGTTTTAGCCATCTCAGCTCTTGCTTCCTTTGGATGGTCAGAAATCTTCTCCCTAAAATGATATGACATAAACATCCTTAACTCTGTTAATTTTCAGTTGTATGGTTTGTACCTTTTCTCTTCTTTTTTTTTCTTTTTCTTTTTTGTTGCTTTTCAAAGATAAGTTTAGTTTAATGGTTCCATTTACTTATTTTTTTTTAGGTTTGCTGCATATGGGGCAACAAAACGTAGTGTGGTGCATCTAACCAAGTCATTACAGGTAAATAGTACAACTTCTTAAGGGGAGCTATAGTGCTATTTCTTTCCTTTCTAAGTAATTGTGTTTGTTAATTTATTGTCCTTTTTTTAAAAGAAAATTCGTTAATGTATAGTCAGGATTAATAATTTGGGTATTATGGATGGTAACTTTCATTTCTAACCAGAGATCAAGTCACTGACGGTCATGCAGGGTTAGAAGACCTACCCTTTGATGAACCTCACCTAGGAGATCTACTAGACCAACAGTCACATCTTTTACTGCTGGACAAAAGAAATGCTAAATCTAGGAGATGACCTAGGTGTGAGTGAGTCCCACTGAATGGGGCTCAAACCCTGCTTGCGTGCCACATATCATGTGATTCCAATTTGAAAGCGGTAGTTATATATAATCCGGAGACTGGATTACTTAGCTGTGTTAGAAATTAAAGGAAAGCCTATAGTTGTCATGTTTTAGTGCACCTCTTCAAGGGAATAAAGAACAAATGGCTTTTCGGACATAGATATCTTGGGGAACAAACATCAGGAGATACTCTGCTATGTCTTCTTTGGAAAAAAAAATCCAATTTATTTAGTTATTATTTCATGTACAGGTAGAGGATTTTAGAGAAGTTCTGTTCTTTTTATCAATTAATCAATTAACTTCCTGATATTTCCACAGGCTGAACTACGGATGCAAGACGTTAAAAACGTTGTGGTGCATAACCTGTCGGTATGTTCTGCTTTTTGTTTGGTATCTTTATGCATATTTTAAAAGGGTATGATTGTCCATGGCAGTGTGGCACCGTCAAGATCATGGTGCCTCCAAGTTACCATTGTATTGGGGGCTGCCTCTTGAATAAACTGAAGTTCAAAAATAAAAACAGTTGTATGCTCCTAAGTTCTAACTCTTTGATGCATATTCCATTTCAACTGTGCGAGTTTTAGAACCACATTAGTGGACAAACCTGTCTAAATGATAAGGTTTCTCATTTCTGTTTATGGTCCTTTTGCCTGTCTAACAGGCAGCATATTTGAAGGTTGCGGTTGATGCAGACTAGGTTAAATATGTAGCATTATGGCTAAAATTACCATGAAATATATTGGTGCAGAGAACCATGTCACACTTTTCCAGTTTTGGAATGGTGTATTATGCTTGTCCATTATATGAACTAGAACGACATGTCCTAATAGGTTTCCCATTATTTTCTTTATCGGCTAATGTCCTCGTATGTTTCTGAACTGATTATGCCACATTGGTTAATCTGTTAATTTTCTTCAAAGATTTTTTTTAGAATGGTTGCTTAAATGATGGACTTAGAACTAACTTTAATTAGTGGGTGTCGACTTAATGAATCCTCTTTTTCCATTCAATTTTTATCTAAAGTCAAGTCTATTCATGGAGATTAAATGAGGAACTAGGGTTCATAGTATGGTGTGGGAAAGTTTTTTTTTTTTTTTGCTCCACACAAACTGCCTACTTTAAATAATCCGACTCCTCTGTCTAGGTAGGGACCAGCAATGCAATTCGAAAAAAAGGTTAAACGAATTACCACAAAGCTAGGAAAAATCAAACTAAAAACAGTTGTGTGGATTAGAATTAGAAAAAGTAACTGCCATGTCACCTCACCAGTGCATTTGATACTCATTGCTTGAAGGAAACAGATTACTCTTCAGCTTTAACAGAGAGGTTTGGTGATTCAGCTCAGTGTTTTCTTTTGAGTAACGCATCAAAATTTTTACGTTGAAAACTTGCTGATTTATGATTTGAGTTGGGATATCAGAAAACTATGGCACTATGACAAGGACATATAGGTTGCAAGTAGAATTACTGTGAAAACCAACCTAACTTATTTCAGGCTAGTGTTAATGTATTATTTGTTTAACAGACAATATGGTTACAATGTCTTTATGTTATCTAGTTAGTATTTTCTATGAATTGTGAGCATTATCACTGGTAAACTTGCAATGGTAATTTGGTTTCCAAGGTTCATTGCATCTAGCATCCTACTTCCTGTATCCTCATCTGGATGACTTCTTTTTGTGGACTTCCAGCCTGGTATGGTTACGACTGATCTTCTCATGTCCGGGGCTACAACAAAGCAGGTTGAATATGGAATTTTTCCTTAACTATTATTTTTATTATTATTTTTTTCTCATAAGATTTTAATCGTGAAACTAAAACATTATCCTCAAGTGCAGGCTAAATTTTTCATTAACGTCTTGGCAGAACCTGCTGAAGTGGTAAGATCTTTATCATCACTCCTCTTAACAATAACTAATCTATAGGATTTATGACAGTTTTGCAGCATTAGATGATACATGGGTATTATGGTCCTTAAGCAATTACACGAAAGGCTAGCTTTGAACTGCCCTCCCATCTGTCCATCCAGTATTAGGCCTCAATCACGAGAGATTACATATGATCGTGCACATTTTGAATTTAAGTATTAATCATCGATATGAGAATTGATACTGAGATTGCACATCCATTTTTTCACCTTTGGAAGGTCTAAATTTTATTCCAAACATGATCATTCATGTAAAATGCTTTGGTTACCATTTATGATACCTTAATAGTTTAAATTGGTGACCTATCTCCTATTCTTTCCGTGTGCAATTCTTCAATTCTAAGTATAAATGCCAACTTGGCAACACCATATTGGTACCAAATCCTTGCCGTATCTGGGTATAATAGGTGACCATGTAAATTGACACGCAGAAATATGTATACATTACATAATAGTAGTGCAGATATAACTGCATAAGAACTATATTCGATAGTAATGCAGATATAACTGCATCCTTACGTGTGTGTGTGTGCGTGCGTGCGTGTAAGTAATCAAGTGGATCTAATTTTCTCTTCTTAATTGTTTGTCATGCAGGTTGCGGAGTATCTTGTACCAAACATCAGATCCATCCCTAGCAATGGATCTATGAAGCCCACTTACATTCGTTTCCTCACTGGGTTGAAAGCCTACTCCCAGATATTCTCAGTTAAGAAAGTTATCTTCTATTATCTGTCAGAAACCTTGTATTTCCTGCAATGAAATAAATGTTATTCAAATTGTGCATGTGTGAAAAATAATTCATGGAACTTAACAGTTTGCCTTGTTTTTTTTTTTTTTTTTTTTTTCTGTTGTTTTCCAGAGACTTGCTTTTGGCGCCCGAAGAAATAGGTATGTGCTTGAAGATTGAAAAACACTGTTAAGCAGAGCATATGTAAGATTGTCTTGATGTACACTATTTATTATTGAATGACATTTTTCCTCATTTTGATGAACTAGCCATCCTGTTATAATATTCTTTTGCTTACCTGTGTTTGATCCTTCATTCCTGCCTAACAGCAAAGTGTAAATGATGATGCAGATCTACATATTTATCGCGTTTTATGACACAAATGAAGTAATACTGACAATCCATTTATATATCTTGATTGGAGATGCAATAGCCTCAACAATGACAATGACATACTCTGTAAATAAAGAGTATCTAAAAGGTACATAAACTAAACAAATGGATGTGGTAAGCAAAAGAAAGGGTGTACTTTTTTTGTACCTTTAATTTTATATATATATATATATATATTTATATTTAAAAAAAAATGCTAAAAAGCAACCCTAACTTAAAAAGTGGGTTGGAAATTTAATGATAAAAAATAAAAATAAATGGTATAGAAAGTTTAAAATCTGAAATAATTTTTAATTGCGTCAAAATTTTTTTGAATAATGTGATTTGTAAAAGACAATCTACATGGTGGAGATCATCTCTACAAAAATTTCAACTTTTAGGTCATCTTCATGTAGATTTCACACGGGCTGGTAGCAAGTTAAACGGGGTTGTAAGAATAAAGTGGGATGTGAATAAGGAAAAAATGGAATAAATGCACAATGGCGTTGGCGTCGATGGCTGTGGACCTTGTGGTAGATTTCATACCACACCACAAAAAACTAGTCATTGGATTATCGGAGGCCCACAAGTAAATATAAATTGAGTGTAAGAATAAGGTGGAAGGAAACCAGAATATCCGGTCCCTTCTTTTCAATCTTTTTAACGTAGACATGGGCCAACGGCCCAACGCCACTAGCATCGCTCGCTAGTCGCTTGAGATGAAGGAAAGGATAGGCAGCAGTAGTAGTCTAGTAGACTAGCCAGTACCTGTGGACTTAGGAGAGAGAGAGGGAGGGAGGGATGCCTGAAAAATGCAGGCATACCTCTTGCCGTTGGCGTCCACGAGCTCCGTCAACCTCCTGTTGGGCCAAAGTGTTCGTTGTTTCCAGAAATTCCGATTGAATCGTTGCCGTCGTGGTCTATCAGGTGCTGCGGTAACAGTAGCTGCAATCAACCGGAAGGAGCAAGACCACTACGCCGTGCTTGGCCTCTCCTCCACCGCTTCCTCAACCGACATCAAACGTGCTTATCGTACTCTCGCCCGAAAGGTCACCTCGCCTCTCTCTCTCTCTCTCTCTCTCTCTCTCTCTCTCTCTCTCTCTCTTTTTCTCTCTGATTGTTCTTTTGGATGATAAGGGTTTCGACTGTGATTGTTTTTTGGATGATTTTTCATGGTAGAGAATGATTAGATTTAATTCATTTGAAGATTAAATATCCTTTTAATCTATTCCCTTTCTGTAATTTAAAACCTGTTTGAAACTATAAAATCTTATAAATTAGTGTTTTCCCAATGTAAGATTTATGAAATTTAATGATTTATGAACTTTTTGTGTTGGAGGGAATTAAGTCGATAAATTAAGAGAGGCAAAAAACCCTTAGGATCGTTTACACCCAATTTACCTTTTCTTTTCTGAAGATTGTTAACTGAGTTGCTAGAATTTTTGGTATTTTAGCAAAGGATCAGCGTTTCTCTATCATTTTTATGATACAAATATTATTTGTGAGAAGGAAGGTGTGGGTGAAACTATAAAGCAGTTTCCAGGTCTTTCATTCTTATTATGTATCTCACTGAATAGTATTGGGTGGGTGACTAGTTTAGGACTCGTCTACATCATCTAAACTTCTTCTTTTTTTTCTTGGGTAAGTCTAGACTTTTGATTAGTACTGTAGTAAATTCATTTTATATAACATATTGGAAACTGTGGATTTGGTGGTTTACAAAAGATACCGAGGAAGGACTTCAAATTTTGATCTCAAATGGTATCCTTGATGAAGTTTTTGGAGATAATTGTCCACACTGGATCTCAAATGGTACACAAGAAGTGATAGGCAAATTACATTCTACTTCCAAGAAGTAAATATTGGTCTCGTTCATAGGAACTGAACTTGATTTGTAATGTTGTTGAGTTGAGTTAACATTTGCAACTTGTGATAAGGCGAGGCATAGCCTCGATGCATAAGCCTTATTTGTTCTTTCCAAAAAAAGATGCTTAAAAATATTGCTAAATCCATAACCCAATGATGCTTTATGAATTCACAATAGGGTTTAAATGATTTAGGAATACCTACATCTACCCTAGGAGGGGTCGCTTGAAGATATGTACATGAGTCTCGGAATCTCCAGAAAGTCAGGTGGTTCAAACCACCTCGGATAGGCTCAAACTACTTGTGGTAGGTTCAAACCTCATGTGGTAGTTTCGAAAATAATGTTAAGTTTGAACCTACTGCATGGAGGTGAAAACCTACCCCTCATGGATTTGAACCACAGTGTTCTTGAACCTCATATATTTGGCCCTTCATCCCTCAATTTTACCTAGGCATGTCTTCACATCCCAAAATCATAAGTATGTTAATAAGAGCATCAATATGAAGTATATTTACTTCATGCCTGATAAAGTTTAAATGACCAAAATAGCCTTGTATGCAGAATGACAATATTGCCGTCATGCCATGTTTATGCAAATGCATGAATAATATTAATAATGCCGTAGTAATGATTTGAACCACCGTAGTAGAACAAAACTTACACGGCAGGAACACTAGGATTTTCCCATACGCACACTAGACTCCAATTTGGCTCGTCCAATCATGTGGTCCACAAGTCCAAGCTATAGGTATATACAATGTACTTTATTACATGTACACTGAGTGACTGAGAAAACATTATATGACGCAACCTGTCTTTTAATTTAGGAAATCCTGTATCTGGAAACATTGAATTGTTTGCCTACTTCCCATATCCGTATCCATATTGGTGCATCATAGTATGGAGGGCCTCTTATGGGGTCTAGTCTGATACTAGAACATGTTTAGGTGGAGAGATAATGAGGTTGCAAAACAAATATGGGGCCACTTCAGCTGCCGCGCGTAAGACTACTTCTATTATGGGATCTAGTCTGATACTAGAACATGTTTAGGCGGGAAAACAGTTATAAGTTTGTGCTTGTTGTAGCATGTTTTGTTATTTCATTATGTGATAAGTTACTGTGCTCCTTTAATTAGTCCACAGTCCATACCTCTGCGAGTCTAGCAACATCACCTGGAAATTAAGTATTGATGCTTTAGACTTCATATTAATTTAATGTCAATACGTTTCATCTTCTTTTAACCTTCTTAGCTTAATGCATGTGTACCAGTTTTACAAGTTTATGCAGTCCCAAATTTCTGCCTTAGGCCCTTGACTGTTGATGGTTTTATTACAAGGTCATATTGACACCATTATTGGCAAAACCACCATTCATTCTACTTTTCATGACTTCTATTTGGTGATGCTAATGATCTCACTGCCTTTACTCTAATCATGATTTCAGTATCATCCTGATGTTTGCAAGGATTCACAATCTGGAGAGGTATTCAAGAGCATTCGACTTGCATATGATGTGAGCATCTCCTTAATACTATATTAACTACCACTTTTCAGATTCTAGGCTCACAATTGTACTTAAAAAAGAAGAAGAAAAACTAACAAAATTTACTATCGTTTTCTCTGTTTTGCTCCCTCTTGAACAGGTACTATCAGACGAAGAAAAAAGGACCAAGTATGATTATGCACTTAAATTCCAGGATGATTCTCGCAATTCATGGAGGCGAAAGTCGACCTACTACAATGCAGAATTTGACGAGGAAGCAATCAGGGTTTATAGATGGGCAGAGTTGAGGCGCCAAATGCGGCGTGAGAAGTACTGGCAACAGTATGAGGCAACCGAAGAGAATTCGTTTTCATTTGATGAAACAGACACAGATGAAGAAGAAGAAGAAGAAACCTCCTCAGATAAACGAAGAGGGTCCTTCAGCCATGTGCTGAGCTTGGCATTCTTCACCCTGTTTTTCATGCAGACATTTGGATCTCAAGTATCTCTGTTGCTGTGCAGCTTCACCGCTTTGCTCGACAAGAAGTTGGATGCCGGATACAAATTGGGTTATTTAATAGCATGGATCTTGGGTGGCAGAGACGGGATTTTGCTTACGTTGTGCCTCTCGTTCGCGAGCTGGCTCTGCGGTAAAACCAGTAGCAACCTTGTTGCGGTGGTCGTGGTAGCCATGTGGGTTGGGACAAGCCTTGCAAGGTACGCTCCACTTCCACAAGGTGCTATTCTTACGCTTCTGTATATGTCTGTCAAGCTACAAGGTGATTTAAGCTGAGTTTTAACTGTTCATTTTTATTGTTTTTCATTGTTTAGATGCTTTAAAATAGAACACCTGCTAAACCCTTTTTTGTTTATGTACATAATTTACATATCTTAAGGATACAAGTTAACTCGATCTAACTTTGAAATGGAACATTTATATGGTTTAATCGATCTTTCGCGAAACAATTCATACCATTTGTTAGTTCTGTTTTTTCTTGTTCAGTTTAACGATGTGGCTCTTCATATTATAAGAAGCATGGGAAACTCACTTGGTCGACCAAAATGCCGTAGTCGGGGACTGCGTCTGTGTCTCACAGTCACAATCCAAATGAAATTGAACCCAATCAAATTTGAATTGGTTCCACCAATGAATGAAATAAGCCAAGAACCACCAGTTCTAGCCACAACCTTCTTTCTCAGTGGTCGGGTTTTGTTCACTCCATGTTAAAAATGGGTGAACTCGCACTCAAAGGGTCACAGCTTTTGAGTCATGAAGGCCAATATCAGTTATTTGTCCATTAAATACAGGGAGGGGATATTTGAACCCCGCTCTTTTTTTTTTTTTTTTTTGCGTCAGTATTTTGACCCGGGTCTTAAATAGCCCCTATTAAACACCTGTATTTTTACGGCCCATATTGGATGATTCACTGGCTAATATTTTGTGAGGATGGTCATCTCACTGTCGATATCATCCTCATAAAAAATCAGCCCATTCAAAAAAAAAAGTTACCCCCATCAAAATCCAATAAAAAGTTGGGTTGAATTAATGTTAAAAATAGTGTCCATATTACCATTGTTATTTAATTATTTCTTGATGGGGATATAAATTTTAGAATGAGCTGATTTTTTATAAAGATGATTTACATGGTAAAATAAATATCTTCACAAAATATTAGCCCATAAATCATCGCATATAGGCCCTAAAAATATAGGGGTTTAATAGAGACTTTTTAAGACCCAGGGTCAAGTATCTCCTTTGTTAAATACGATAAACTATCTTTGTACATGTTTCTTATGTTGGATTTGTGTCAAATAAGGGCATTCATGAAAATGATCTAAGGATTTTATGTTGAATTTTTGTCAAATAAGTGTATGCATGGAAATGATCAAAGCACTGAATTTGATTTATATGATGAAGAGATATGGGCACAAAAGATCAGCCAGCCCTGGATTATCTCTCTTACACGTTTAGTTCTAATATTGATTTTAGACGTTACTACATTTGTAATTGTCTGTTGTGACAAGAATAATATGTTGGTAAAAGGTGCTTATCCCTCAAATACAACATTCCAACTAACCTGAAAGTAGGGCTATTAATGACATCTTTCCTATTAGTTTTAGCTTCATTGGTACGAAATACCCATGAAAGACAATAAAAAGAAAAAGATCCCCCCCACTTCAGATTTTGCACTAAAGCAGAAAAAGTTAGGGGGTTGTAATTTTGTATTAAAAGAAAAACATGAAGACTAATTCAAGATTACCCCCAAAAAGAAAAGCATCATTTCCTTAAAGCGAAAACAAAAAATGAGGGCATGTATTAAGAAACATAAAAGGGTAAGTCAAAATTGAAGATTACCCTAGAAAAAGAAAAGCATCATTTTCTCAAAATCAGTTCCATTCAAGGAATCATCAATTAATCATAAGCATATATATCTTTTTCATGACTTTTGATTTCTATTTATTAAGTTTGTGGGCTTCCAACTCAAAACCAATTGGCAATGAGTAGTGTGACCCATTATCATTATATATTAGGTTTGCTAGGCTCTCATATCCCATGTGGGACTATTCTCATCACGCCCCCTCACGTGTGGCGTTCTTTTGCGCCTAACACGTGGAACTCTTTTTGGGTGACGTGGAGCACGTGTGGCCGTTGGGCCTATCACGTGTGGGCCTGCGCTCTGATACCATATTAAGTTTGTGGGCTTCCAACTCAAAACCAATTGGCACAATGAGTGGTGTGACCCATTATCATTATATATTGGATTCGCTAGGCTCTCATATCCCATGTGGGACTATTCTCATCACTATTCACCCTTCTCTTAAACTAACTCTTCCTATTTTTGCCTTTTTTTTTTTTTTTGGATAATGTTAAATTTTCAGCAAAATATCGAAAGCTAATCTGACAGTGTATTTATTTTTACATATCTTCGTGATTCACATTCATCCTAAAATGATATGTTTTCACTTTTCAGTAAGTCTAACAATACCATTCTTTTTTACACTCTACTTACACTTGAACAGTGGTAGTTGTTTGCGCAATATGATCCATAGGTTCTATTACTTTATTTTCTTTTAAAAATCGACATAGTTGGTGCGCCTACTAATCACAAGCCGTGGAAAGTGATCATCGTGGCTGGTAGGCACCACCTATCTTGTTTTTTTTAAAGAAAAAAAAAAAGATGGTTAAATGTTCTTGGTAATAATATGATATGCCCGGTGCTCTCCTCAAGAAACGAGGTTGCCTTTATGAATCCTCAGTTAAAAAGACGTGTGTTATGGGCACCAATGTTTTGAATTAGGGCCAGCGTAGAAATTGAGCCATCCGGATATAAAACAAAAACAAAAAACATTCCCTTCAATTTGCACTAACCTCCAAAACTCTTGGTCTTGGGCAGATCCAACTATCCAAGGACCAAAGCCTAAGGTCAACATGTTTTGACCACTACCTTGAACCTCCTTTTTTTTTTTTTTTGAATCGACAACTTGTAACCAAGTAGTTGTTAAAAAGACTCTCAAATCTCAATAGTACGTTACTGGTCCATGTGTTTTTTGTTTTAGCTGCTCAGTGGTTAGCATGTTATGGAGTCTTTGTTATACAAAATCTGAACAAAGGACAACTGTGGGAAAAGTGTGTGATGGATCTTTAGTACTTGATAATATAATGACACCAATGAATGGTCATTACGAAACTCTGTATCTTTTCGTACAATGTCCATTTTAGAATTTGAAGTTTGAATTGGAGATGTTTCTCATATCAACTTAAAATTCCTTTTTAAATAAATTTCCATTAAGAAATATGATATGTTGCTACCCTTTTGCTACATTAGATCATTTATAAATCTAATTAGTTTTCCACTAAATCCCTACTTAAAATTCTCCATCTAAACAAACCATAAAGTTTAATTATCGTATCTGAAACTCGATCAATCTTAAGACTTACAATATTGTAAGCTGGATAATGATGATGTACATGGAGATGACTTTTTTTTTTCTCTCTAACTAGGGTATCTAAGCCCTCTTAGAGTATTCACCCAATTTACACTACTTGGTAAGTTGGGAAATTAATTTCTTAAAGTGGCCCCAAGGGGAGTCGAACACTCAACTTCCAAGTCGAGGAGGAGAGTTTTTACCAATTGGCTAATTCCCTTAGATGCTAGGGAAATCAAACTATTCAATCACATTCTTTAAGGCAATGACTATAGATACCTTGAACAACCAAAATAAGCTATTTATTAGGTCTGCATAAGTACCATGGACAACCCCTCGTCCCAAATCTAAGGCTGGGCTAGGGGGTTGAGGGATCGGTAGAGACTTTACCATCCATCTGGTAGAGACTCTACCGCCAATTTCTTTACCATTATGGGAAAGCCAGGAGAAATGGGGAAATGTTGACAAGTTATGTGCGACATTGATAATTCCACACATAACCCCAATCTTTGGGGTTGGCCACGGTTCTTTGCCAACCCTTAAACAACCAAATCCTACCTCAAACCCACCACTAAGTAAGGTAGGTTTGAGGTATAATAGGTTGGCAAGGCTAATGGAGGGATGCCATGTGTCGCAGATAATTTCTGCGGCTACCCTTAACCCCTTAAGCCTCCATCAAACTACTGGACTAGGTGAGGGGTTTGAGGTATAAGAGTGCTCACTAGTCTTAAAATTTTGATGGATTTGGTATTTAACACGGTGCACTGGCCTTGCCCTTAGGTATCGAGGTGCAATGGGGGTTCAACCGTCCAGTTTTGTTTTAATTATTTGAAAGGTGATAGATCGCAATCGTGCCAAAAAAGCAAAGCAATCTCACTATAAATAATTTTGCGTCAATAACTAATTTTGCGTCAATAATTTTCCAAAACATTTTTGACGGAACATTTCTGCGGCTATCCTTAACCCCTTAAGCCTCCATCAAACTACTGGACCAGGTGAGAGGTTTGAGGTATAAGGGTGCCCACTAGCCTTAAAAATTTGGTGAATTTAATATTTAACGCGGTGCACTGGCCTTGCCCTTACGTATCGAGGTGCAATGGGGGTTCAACCGTCCAGTTTTGTTTAAATTATTTGAAAGGTGATAGATGGCAATCGCGCCAAAAAAGCAAAGCAATCTCACGATAAATACAGTTGGGGCCACTAAAACGTGAGAAAGCCAAATACCGCCAGAAACAGAAAGCGAAAGCGTACAGTTCTGTTGTAAGAGAAAAAAAAAAAAAACATAAACCCTAATTCTTTTTTGTTTTTGTTTTTGTTTTGGTTAGATTGTCTTTTCCAAAACCTAAATCTCTTCATTTTGATCTCTAATTAAGCGAAAGATTTGTTGTTGTTGTTGATGATGATGATGATGATGATGTTGATTACAGGTATAAAGATGTTAATATTCTTGCAGAAGAATCTTTCTTTTGCTTTTTCAATCCAACAATGGCGTCTCTTTGACGTCCGAAAAGCAGAGATAGATACGAAAGAAAGGAGAAGATTAAAGAGTAACTATGTAGTGGAAAAGCGACAGAGATTGTCCCTTTGTGACTTCCAACTCCGTGAGTTCCAGCTCGATTTCTTTTGGACGATTGCACTGTTTAATAATTCGTGCCTTTTCAAATGTCTCTCTCTGTCTGTTACACAAATTGAAATTTGATTAAACCCTACATGTTAGAATTCAGAAGCAAGATCGTGACTGATCTAGGGTTTTTTTTAAGGTTGAGATTTTGTTGAAGTTGAGAGGATTTGAAGTGGATTGTAAGCGTAAGCTTCGTTCAGCAGTTCTTTTCAGTTTGTTTGTTGTAGTAAATTCAGAAGTTTCTCACTCTTACGATAGAGTTCATTGAGTTTCATTTTTAATCTCCATCTTTTACAGAAACCAGTAGCCTATTCTATTTCTGAAATTTACATTTTCAGAGTCGATTTAGTGGTTCTCGCGAATTTTAGCTGGGAAAGTCCAGAAAGAACTTGTGGAATAGAGATCATTTGATAATCTGTTCCCGATTTACCGACCAATTTTTTCTTTTTTATGAAATTTGCTTAAATTCAGTATCATTTTCTTGAACCTGAAACTCCAGAATCAGATCAATCTGTTTCGATTTTCCCGGAGAAGAAGACGAAAGGTAAGCTTTTAAATTATTTCCGAGAAAGTCCAAGTTAGGTTTCTTACGAGAGAGGAGACAGTATCTTTAGTTCTTTACCGTTTTTTTTTTTTTTTTAGTTTTACATTATTTTCTTAATTATAATAAGATTAAAAAAAATTAAAAACAGATTGTGTTTTCTCAGTTTCCTGTATAACGAGAAATAAGTTAGTAAAATATCAGTATAAAATACGGTAACATGCTCTTTATCTCGTGAGTATTTTCATGTATTCTAGTTGCCAGAAGTTGTCAGTTCACAGTCTCCAATCTATTTATCTGAGTTCTGTCGTTGTTGTTGCAGAAGAGCTTTTGTGGTCTTGGGCAGCTGACTTCTGACCTCCGGTCAGATAGAGAGAGAAAAGAGAGAGAGAGAGAGAGAGTGAGTTACTTTTTTTAATGGAGTTTCTGCAACTGGGTCGGTCTCATTCCTCGAATTTTGAAGCTCCTTAAACCCTTTCACCTAACTAGTCTTCTAGTTAGAGGGAGAAGAGAGGGAGGGTTTTGTTTACCAGGCAGTGATCATGGGCATGGCTGCACAAAGAATCTCCATTTCAATCCTTCTTCTCCTTCTGTGTATATTTTCTGTTTCAGTCCCTTCTTATACAAAACATCTACCATCTTCTCAGGCACAAGCACTCTTGGGAGTCCAGAAACTTTTGAACTATCCACCTGTATTAAGCAACTGGAATGCCTCCACAGACTTCTGCAACATTGAACCTACTCCATCTCTAACTGTTGTTTGCTATGAAAAGAGTATAACCCAGCTCCATATTTTTGGTAACAAGGGAACTCCCTCATTTCCCCAGAATTTCTCAGTGGAGTCTTTCTTCAACACCCTTGTTGGGCTCCCCACATTGAAAGTTCTCTCATTGGTTTCTCTCGGTTTATGGGGTACTCTACCGTCCAATATTTCTCGTTTGTCTTCCCTTGAAATACTCAACATTAGTTCAAATTTCTTTTATGGTGACATTCCTCAAGAAATTTCATCTCTGACTAGCCTTCAAACACTTATACTAGATAACAATTTGTTCACGGGTCGTGTCCCTGTTTGGCTTAGTGACCTTCCAGTTTTGACTGTTTTAAGTTTGAGGAACAATTCATTAACTGGGTACTTACCCAATTCATTGAGTTCTTTGGAGAATCTCAGAGTTCTTGCACTTTCAATGAATCGATTGTCTGGGCAAGTGCCTGATCTTAGCAGTTTGAGGAACCTCCAAGTGTTAGATTTGGAAGATAATTATTTTGGGCCTCAGTTTCCAAGTTTGGGGAGCAAGTTGGTTAGTCTTGTAATGAGGAAGAACAGGTTTAGCTCTGCAATTGATGCTGAAGTAAGCTCTTATTATCAGCTCGAACAGTTGGATATTTCTTTCAACAGATTTGTTGGGCCATTTCCACCTGCATTATTGTCTCTCCCTTCCATTACTTATCTAAATATTTCTGGAAACAAATTCACTGGAATGCTTTTAGAAAATATGTCCTGCAATGCTGAACTTGGTTTTGTGGATTTGTCGTCAAATCTTTTGACTGGAAGATTGCCTACCTGCCTGCTGACGGGTTCAAAAAACAGAGTTATTCGGTACGCTAGGAATTGTCTTGCAACTGCGGATCAAAATCAACATCCATTTTTCTTTTGCCGAAATGAAGCTTTGGCTGTGGGAATAATACCTTCTAAGCAAAACAAGCCAAGAAGAGCTGCTAAAGCAATGCTTGCATTAATTACCGTGGGAGGAGTTTTGGCAGGAATTGCACTTGTTGGTCTTATTATTTTCTTAGTTGTGAGGAGAGAAAACGCCAAGAAAATGATTAAAACACCTCCACCAAGATCAATAACGGAGAATGTGTCAACTGGTTACTCCTCAAAACTGCTATCAGATGCAAGTAAGGTGTCCTCTTTCACTTATTTTGAATGCAGTAGAACTAATTTTTCAACTTATGACAACAATGTTTAATAGTTTCAACTTTTCCCTCTCTGGTTTGTAGGGTATATATCTCAAACGATGAGACTGGGAGCACTTGGTCTTCCATCTTATCGAGCATTTTCTCTGGAGGAGCTTGAGGGGGCAACAAATAACTTCCATTCATCAGCTTTCCTAGGTGAAGGTTCTCATGGTCAGGTGTGTCTCCTAGATTTTTGTATGCCTGATATTCAATTTACTTAATAGAATTGGCACCAAAACCCCTTTATTTATCTCGTTACAGTCGGTTAGTTGTTCATCTTACTAATGATAAAAATGAGTACATTTGGAGGGATCTGTGAAAAATCCTAATTTAAGTTGATTGAGATAGTCTCGGCTCTCACCATTGACACATAGGTGAATTTCTCACCTCAATTCACATAACAAGATTTCAGTTCATGATTGTCAACTGCATCAAAGTTCCATTTTTAATTGGTCCCTTTCAAAGCAAGCCTGTAAAGGGTTTTGCCGGTAAAATCAGGAACATATAGTGAGCTGTTTATGCAAGAGATATGAGCAGTACTCGAGGATTGGGGTAGACAATGGGTAAACCCGGATATGATCCAAATTTAGTCAGTATGAATCAGGTAGAACCTCATTGGAATCAACTTCAATTGTATCACAAAATAAGGGTCTAGGTTGAGGTTACTGGGACTGGGTACGCATTGAAATCCCTAGTTGTTCACCATGATAAAACATTGTTTGTATGGACAGAATGGGTCACTTGAATCCCCTTAGCTTAGGACCAGTGCACACATGGTAGTGAGTCATTCCTCTGTGGCGGGGTAGGTCGCATCTCCGTGATTGTTTGGCTGGCCATCTGTGCCGTGGTTCCACCACACTCGTTCGTTAGCATGGTCATCTGTTGGTTATTGGATCTCCATGGCCTTTCTGCCCTTTTAGTACACTCCTCCTGTTTCTAGCTGAAGTAAATGATATTAATGATGATGATGATGACAACAATGATGTTGAGCACAGGAAATTCATGGATGAGATAGGTCTAGTACATTACTTTTGAGTAGCCTTAATAAATGTATGATAATTTCATGTATAACCATATTAGTGTCTTAGCAACTTTATGTTTCCCTTCCAGAACTTTCTTTTGCCATGAAATAATATGCTTGCATGTATTGCTCTCTTTCTTGTACTTGCTTATGAAATTACTGTCTTTGGCTTCAGTTCCATGTCTGCTGCTCTTATGCAATGACATGTGAATATTTTTAAAAGACTTGTGTACATGTATGTTGTGAATCAGTCGGTCTTCCTTCATCTTTTGGAAGATGAGATTTGTCTTCTTCTGTTGTGATTTCAGATGTACAGAGGTAGGTTAAGTGATGGTTCCCTTGTCGCCATTAGATGCTTGAAAGTGAAAGGAAGGCACAGCACTCAGAACTTTATGCATCATATTGAACTGATTTTGAAACTCAGGCATCACCATTTGGTTAGTTCTCTTGGACACTGTTTCGAGTGTTACCTGGATGATTCAAGTGTCAGCAGAATATTTCTTATCTTTGAATACGTGCCAAATGGGACACTCCGAGGCCATATCTCTGGTAAAAGGATCTTTCCTAGCATATCTTTATTTATTTTTGTATATATGTCTTCAGGTATTTATAGTCAATGATTAATAATACAAGAATGGAAGTCAGGAAGAAGTCATATTTGCATCTACTGAATATGTGAGATAACATATTTATAGGCTTTTGACAGATCCCACAATAGGGGGACTTACCATCAAGCTTGATGGGATGTGATCACACTTCTTTAACTACTTTTAATACTTAAGTTGCTTGTCCGAAACTATTAGATGGATCAAGTGCTTAGGATTGGAAAGTGTGGCTTGTTTGGTTGTGATCCGGATATGACTCATTATTATAAAAACAAGGGTTGCCAAAATCCCGAAAAAATGTGTTTGATTAGGTCGATTTCAAAAATGAGTTTTTCACAGTTGAATTCGGAAACAGTGTTTGGATTTAATACCAAACATTTTTTTGGATATTAAAAATACTGAAAATACAACCTAGAATTTTGGATTGAATCCTATTTTTTGAAAACTAGTTTCCAGATTGCCAACAAAACACAGTCCATATTCTCCTTTTTGTTCTACTTCATAGGTGGGTCCTCTTGGATGGTCTTCTCGAGTCCTGACCATACCGCGCGCATTGCAAGTTTGCTGCACAGACAGGAAAGAAGGCTAATCCTTTCCTTACAACCAGACTTGAACATTCTTATTTATCCTTTCTTCCTCATTATTGGTCTCTTCTTGCACTTGATTCTGCAGAGGGACCTGCAGGGCAAAAGCTTACCTGGGCACAGAGGATAGCGGCAGTGGTTGGTGTGGCAAAGGGTATCCAATATCTTCATACTGGAATTGTGCCTGGTGTATTTTCAAATAATCTTAAAATAACAGATATTCTGTTGGATCAAAGTCTTGTTGCAAAAATCAGCAGCTATAACCTTCCTTTATTAACAGAGAATATGGGAAAGGTATTTCCAGATACTCTTTCTCTGCTACTTGATTCAGCTTGAAGCAAATATATTTGAGTTAATAGTTTGAACTTGGGAACCTTTGCAGGTGGTTAGAGCTTCTTCTAGTGGATCTAAAGAACATACTTTTCCTGGAAGGTTTGTATGCTCTAATGCCCCCATAATTTTCTACTTCAGCTCATATGATTACAAGCTCGCATTTTTCTTTTTCTATGCAATTATTTATTGAAGGGCCTGGGTGTCAGGATTTCATATCTGATGTGTAGGGGCAAGGTTTTAAAACTTGTTCATGGATACACTAGGTGTCCCAATGTCTTTTACGATCATGACTTGCAGTGTTCTACAGTCAACACTTCCTCTTAAGCAAATAAACTTCTTGCTGTCACAACGCACATTCTTTCACTCTTCTTCCTCTCCGAAGAAAGTCCAAACTTTTCCCTTTTTCTTTTCTTTTCTTTCTTTCTTTTTTTTTTTTGGTCTTTTCGAGATCACTAAGATCCATCCTCTCTATGTTATAAAACAATATTTCCCTTTTACCCCATTTAGATTGTGGTTTCTCTCTCATATTTTAGTTATCTGTGAATTTGGCCTTTGTATAAAGAGAGCGGTTCCGTTGACATTGTTATATTGACATCCCAGTTACATTTTTTTGGTTACAATGGCTTGTGGGACCCACATGAAGATGAACCAAGGGATGATCTACATGGTGAGGAGAACATCCTAACAAAAAATCAGCCCATTCTAAAACTTGTAAACCTTCCAGTTATTGAAAATTAACGGTGATTGAATCATTCATTTTTACCCTTAAGTTGTATCAATGAATGATGGGGTTACAAGTTTTAGAATTAGCTGATTTTTTGTGAGGATGATCTACATGGTGAAAATAACATCCTCATAAAAAATAACCCCTTGGTTCATTTTCATGTGGGCCCCACTGGCCATGTTACCTGTGATGTCAATATAACAATGTCAACGGAACTGCTCTCATAAATAAATGTGATGATACGTTGTGCTTCATAGATTTAGTAAATAATTATTTTAGACTGTAAGTAATTCTTTTGTTCCATTGGTATGCAGGACAAAACATGAGGATAAGATCGATGTCTATGATTTTGGAGTAATCCTGCTAGAAATCATTGTAGGAAGGTCAATCACATCTCGGAATGAAGTGGATATTGTCAAAGATCAGGTTTGAGTTTTTACACATCATTTGCATTTATTGAGGTTCTATGCTTTGTGGTCCCAAAGAAATGCCTAGCGGGACTGCTATTGATAGATGTAATCCTAACATGATTTACTGGCAAAAGGGGAGATCTTGCTATGATTTTAAAAATAGAGGCCAAAACCAGTGAATTCTTTAAAAAATTTAATGCTGGTATTTCATATGAGAGATATTTCTGTTACCAATTTTTTCAAAACATTGCAATCTATATAGAAAATACTATTATTATCGCTGAGATGGCTTTCACTTTGAAAGTTGGTTTATGTGTTTCAACCTGAAAGCAAATAGAAATCTGAGTGGCTTCTGCCACTTGACTAACCTGGTATTCAAATTCACCGGTTGATATTTATTCTTGGTCCTTGAAGAGGCATTTATCCATGATTTACTCATCTTATGCAGTTACAAGTAGGGATTATGGCTGATGATGCTGCTCGAAGAAGTATAGTTGATCCAGAGGTTCGCGAGGGATGCTCTGACGAATCGTTGAAGACAGTGATGGATATCTGCTATAGGACTCTGTCAAATGACCCTACTGAGAGACCTTCTGTTGAGGATGTTCTGTGGAATTTGCAGTTTGCAGCTCAGGTTCAGGAAGAATGGGGTGGTGATTCTGGGAGCACCGAAGGGTCCCCAGTCTCACCTTGCCAACCCCCACCCCTGCAGCTCACCTCTCACTAGCACAAGTTTTCAGATGACATGCACGAGTTTAACGTTTCGCCAGGTATGTCATGTTAACAACCATATGCTCTAAACTGTTAGAGAGGTGCCACAATGTATAACACATAATTATGCTGGTCTAAAGGGGCAGTGGACCACATTCATCTAGCACTCCCCCTTAGCACCTATCGCATAGAAATTATCCCAGCATCTATTATTATTATGTTTTGCTTATTGCTAGCTTGGGACTTGAACCCATGACCTATTTGGGTCTTCCTCTCTGATACCATGTTAATTATCACTTGGTCTAAAAGCTTAAACCCTTAGAGAGATGCACCAAAATGTATACCACAATCACATATTTATACAGGTCTAATAGGTGATGGACCACATTCATCTAACATGCCAAACCAATGTTAGTTGTGCTATTAACTCTAAGATACCATTTTCTTTTCTGTTCTTTTTCATTGTTTGCAAAATGGCCTTGAAGTCTTCAATCCTAGTAATGCTATTAATTTCAAACTAAAACTCGGTGGTCGATTTGAGGACAGTTGCACTGGATAACAACATGTACTTCTACTTCTATCTATTAGTAAGCTTAAATATTTGCTTGGTTTGCTAGTGTTCTGAACGTATATAGTAGCATTTCGTGGTTGTCCATATAATCAAATATTTGATAGTGATATAACTTATAATAGTGAGTGATGTTATGGCAGTTCACGGACAGTCGGACAACCCTTGCTAGTGAAAGAATTACCCTTCATTGAAGCTAGGCGCATGGTGTTCCAGAAGAACTGATGTTTAAAAGTTGTATGCAGAGAGGTACATGTATGGGAATCTCAAAGAAGAGTTGGAATAACAGGATTCTAAGTGAACTCAGCTTCATAATTTTATTTGGACGGGTCTTCCATCGTTACTGGCATATGACAGGAGACTGAAAAGGTCACGTAAGTGTCTCGTTTTTTTTAAACGTGGTCTCGAACGACATGCTAAAACAGTTGGTTCTTGTATGCCATTGTTGAGAGAGAGGATACAGGAGAAAACACCAATATGCTTGCATATTATATTGTCGTATTACCGGAAAATATAAAAGTTGTATGTATTGTCATATTAGCAATGTTGCTCTCATAATCGTCATTGAAATCATGTTTGTTCATTTTTCTTTTCCTTAAACTGTTTCCTTAGAATCTGAAATTTGGAACTATATAATATCCTAGCTCATCTGACATGCGTTTATGCATTGAACGCTAGTAATAGTAGTAGACTACTAGTAGCCAAAAGTGTAAAGTCGTGTGAAATCGGGGCGGAGCAATCCTATAGAATAATGCTAGAATTACTCCAAGGATGACTCCTAGGATGAGGTGGCAAGATTTGCTTGTGTAAAGTTGCTTTTTACTTTTTCAAGTTTGAAGCAGATCTTGTCACTTCATCCCGGGAGTCATCTTGGGAGTACTTCTAGCATTATCCTTGTTTATAACATAAGGGGGAACTAAAAATATAGAACCTCAAAGAGACTAGATACGACCTTCCCTAAGTAACCATGGAGCCAGTGCTCAATTCAAAAGTGTCCCTACGACCTTCCCTAGTTCAAAAATGCCTTTGCCTTCTTTTTTTTTCTTTTTTCTTTTTTTTTTAATCTCTCTCATTCTGACTAGGATTTCCGTACTTTTATTTAGTGTTTTCTTTCTAGCCGCTGAATATTTCACACAATTTTGTACTAAAGTCAGTTCTATATAACCGAAGATACAAAATGACTAGTCAATCATGTATATCCGACAACACTTGGTTTTGTGGTTCTAGATTATCGAACGTCATTTTATTAAATTTGTACAGTAATTTGACATCCCGTTGGAACATATCCTAGGCCTTTTTGTATAGTAATTTGACATCCCGTTGGAACTAGTCGCTTCCAAAACTAATTTTGGAACACAAGGAAGATTAGTTGGAAATGGGCTTTGATTCGATGAGAGAGATATGATGTTACTCTGCCTACTTGTTACTGTTTGTTTACCCACAAAAGTGAACCATTTTACCTTCTATAACGTTTTTCATTTGATGTTATTAACAATTGTAGTATGTTAAAGAACATGATTTGTAATCACTTGTCACTTGGAAGTATTACTTTTTCAGTTTCCTTAACTACATTCAAAAAGTGAGTTCGTTCTGTACTACTCTCTAGAAGAGAAAATGGTGAAGGTGATGGAAAGAAGGAAAGAAAGAAAACGAAAACCCATGGTTTCGATTAGGGTTTTGTTTTAAGAGTAGTCTCTTGTTTGGCTTCTGAGTTTTGACTGAGAAAAACTATAGAACTTTTTTTCAGGCAAAAACTCAGTTAATTAAAACATTAGGGTTTTGTTGGAAAATTTTAATAAAGTGAAATGAGAACTAAAAACAGATTGAATTGAGTAATACTAACTAACTATACCTCTGTCAACCAGATTCCTTTGGTTGGCCTGCGACGACGGAGCCTTCTTTTGATCTTCTAAAAAGGGCTTGTAAAATCGAGTAAAGGTTGAAGAGAAGGAGACGAACGGGTTTTAAATGTTATAAGGGAATTTCTAGTGGAAGCATCAAAACTGCTTGATCCAAGTAGTTTTTATGTACTAGCGGGAACCCTTAACCCCTAAAAATGGGTCCTAATGCACCATTTTAGGGATCCTTAGTGGAGGGTATCATGCGATACTTAGTGGAGGGTATCATGGGATGAGCCCCATGCTCAATATTTAATTCCTAAATATTAGGAAAACTATTTCTCTCTCCCACTTTTTCTCTTAAACAAAAGAACACAACATATCTCAATTGATTTTTTTTTTCTCTCCTTTTTTTTCTATTTTTTTTTTTGTTTCTTCACTTATTTTTAGGGATTCCCCACTGGAGCAAAATATATTTTTATCATGGATTTTCCATTTTTAAGTTTTTATCATAGATTTTCTATTTTTAGGGATCCTTTTTAGATTTCCCCCTAAAAATGCCCTTAAAGATTAACTGCATGCTGCCATGCTGAATTTAATTCTTATTCCAAGTCAGCACTCGGCAGAGCTGCTTCTTTCTTTTTTTTGGTTCGGGGAAAACGCTACACCTACGAACTGCCAAAAGATTGGTTCCAAAAAAAAGCGCTCTCTAAGTGACGTGGGCGCATGATCTCCGTTAAAATTAAATCAACTTTTGAGTGAGTTACACGTGTTTTAGAATAGATTGCCTCATATTTAGTGTCCAACCAATATTGAAGTCAGCTAGCCATAGGTCGATGCCCTGAATTAGAATAGAAAAGCGAATCAAAACTTAAGCCAAATACAAAAACAAAAACTTCAATGAGAACTGATTAGAGCAGTGGAGATCCACGTTCAAGCAAGGGTGGTCAGTTGACCACCCTTTGTTTTCCAAAACTAATTGATAAGTGTATGGGCAAATTTGAGTTTAGACCCTAACTTTTGACCGGTTTTAATGTTTAGACCCTAATGTTGTCCAATTTCGAGTTTAGACCCTATTTCTCCATTTCAGATCATTCCACCCTATTGATAATTTTTAAATGCCTAAATTACCCCTCTACTTTATTTGGACCCTTGTAAAAGTATCTGACACCTCTGTGCGCTGACAACAATGTCTGTTGGGGGTTATGGGTCTTACAAACTTTTTTTAAGAATTAATATTCAATAAGTAGGACCCACTTAATTAGTAATTTCCTTTTTTTTATTTCTCCATTTTCTACCACCGTACTGCCACAAGCTATCATCTGCGCAACCACAGAACACCATTGCTGCTATGCCCCGCCAACTTAGCTACTTCCAGCATAGCTGATATGAATGCTTCTTTATCCTTGCATTTCTTACCAAACACCGCCCTGGAAATTATGTCAATGGTTAATGAGGAAATTTTTTCGGAGAGATTGATAGGTGATCCAACCATGGAAGAAATACTTTGAATTAGATTTGATACTTCTTCTTCCCTTATATGCTGGAATGCTTGTACACGGTTAGTACATAAGAGTTCCATCATGAAAATCTTTCTCAATTGCCTCCAGTAATTACCATAAGGAGAGAAGGCTACATCAGTACAACCATATGCCATAATCTGTGCAGCAAGGATTTGTGGCCTATCGGCGAAAATGAGGTCATGGGTCTTCATAAACTGCTCGACCACCTTTGGTGAAGAGACAACAACGGCATAAACCTCACCACTCCACCTCCGCCATCTCCGTCGACTTCCCACCGTCGCCAACACCCCATCTACCGCCGAGAGAATGAGATTAGAGAGAGAGGGAGAGATCGAAAGGAGAGAGATCTGAAAAAATAATTTCAGATCTCCCCACCACCATCACCTGGTCGAGAGGGGAGATGAGAGAGGAGAGAGATCTGAAAAAATAATTTCAGATCTCCCCATCACCATCACCTGGTCGAGAGGGGAGAGGAGAGAGGAGAGAGATCTGAAATTATTTTTCAGATCTCCCCACCACCATCACCTAGTCGAGAGGGGAAAGGAGAGAGGAGAGAGATCTGGAAAAAAAATTCAGATCTCCCCACCACCGTCACCTGATCGAGTGGGGAAGTTCGGGAGGAGAGAGATCTTAAAAAAAAAAAAAGATATCTCCACCACCATCACCTGATCGGGAGGGAGAGATCTAGAAAAAAAAATTTCAGATCTGGTCTTCGTTTCTCTCTAATCTCTGTGTATGCTTTGGGATCTTTTGTAAGATACAAATTGGAGATTTTTATGGTGGCGAAGGTAATGGCGGCGGTGGTGGCAATGGCGACAGTAACGGTGACAGTGTTTTTCACCATGACGTGGTAGTGTTAATGGCTATGGTTTAGTGGTACGGTGGTTTTGGGTGGTAGGTTTTGTTTTAGTAATCTAGAGATTTGTGTTCTTGACATCCAACAGTATAAATGTTACTTTGGGAAGGAAAGTAATATAAAAATCAAAAGTACCATTTAATAAGTCTGACAATGACAGTGACATATTTGCAGCATTCTTCGAAATTCGTGCACATCAAGGTTTACTTTGCAGGATTGCAATAATTTAGAAGGGTAATTGAGGTATTGAAAAACTTTCAGTAGGGTGGAATAATCAGAAATGGAGAAATAGGGTCTAAACTCGGAATTGGACAACATTAGGGTCCAAACATTAAAACCGGTCAAAAGTTAGGGTCTAAACCCAAATTTGCCCTAAGTGTATTTGTTGACCACCCAGTTCATTTGCACATAGTAATAGAGATTTGCTTCAGGACTAAGGTTAAGTTATAGAAACAGTCTAGTCCTCACATTTTGCCCTAGGGTGATAACGTGTAACATCCTACTTGGTTTAAGATTGCTCATTCGTAAGGCTAACAATGTTTTAGTGTACTCCAGAGGAGGATTTTATTATCTTTAATAAAAGCTTAGCGATTAAAATTGCGTTGTAAAGTGGTGACTCTCCCGCTTAAGAACCTCACACTCATATTTCGAACTACACTTTAGACCTTGCTCACTCATTTTGAAAAATTGGTAATTGAGACATTTTTTAATTAGGGGTTATAAGAAGAAAAAAAAACTCAATATGAGTGGTGTTTTTACTTTCATCCACAATAAAGAATTTTTTAATTTAACCTAATTTGCATACTAATTGGGCTAAATTTTAGAAACCAAAATTGGTTGGGTGGGAAGTTAAAACGTAGGTGAAATTGAGGTTAAATTCAAATTCCATGTTTTAATTATCCACTACACCACTCCTATGCACTCTTGTTACTACTACTGCTCCCGCTCTAGAACCTCGCATTTCTGTTTCGAACTACACCCTAGAACTTCTTTTGTCAAGTGCATTTTTCTTATTACCTGTGCGCATATATTATATTAATGCCAATCAATTCGTTCAATCAACCTGGTCAACATTGACCCAATCAAGACTGACTCAGTCAATGTTGACCCAGTCAAGACTGACTCAGTTAACGTTGACTCGCTCACCCCAACAAAAATTCTTGGATCCGCCACTGGTTAAGAGATCATCTGCAAAGGATAGAGCCTAATCAAAAGCATCTTAATTGTCTAGACTTATAACAGTAGTGAACAGAATGAGCAGGTAATATACAAAGTAAAGAAGGATACCTTTAAGGGTTTCGCCAGAAACTATTAGGTGCTTTACATTCGAAAGCCCTCCAACAAACTTACTTGCACCATAACCTATTTCTTGACTCCTCGTCGTTTCCCAATCATTGTCTTCGTAAAACCTAATCTCTGCATCAACTAGTGATGAAAAGCTATGCAGAAGAACTTCCTCTGCAGCAACACCATAATACTTGAAGGATACTAGACTTGGTGCAATAATCTTGAGCTTAAGGATACTAGACTTGGTGCAATAATCTTGAGCTTACAGGCGAAATAATTAATGAACAAACACTTCAGTGCAGGAGCTGAAATACATAAAACTTCCATCATACTAGTGCAACATGTTAAACGTAACTCTTCGAGGACTGGGCAATTATAAAAGAGTTGCTTCGTCAAGTACTCATAAGCCGAAGAATCTTGAGTCTTGGAAGATAAATGGATTCAGAAACATTGAGATCAGAGCTTGTTTCTAGCTCCAACATAATCAATGATTCACAAGAGAAAAAAGAGAATGGGGAATCATAAAGGGTATTTTTACATCTATGAAGACACTGAGTTCTTCAACTTCACGCCTTATAACATCAGAGATCCATTCAGTAACCCGAGATTCATCACAAAATTTGTCAACAAAGACAGAGAATTTCTGTATATTTGACATATCAATCAACATTCTATCAACAAAATTCATGAATCTCTTTGGTCTCTAAATAAATGTCTTTGGTAGTAGGAGACCGCCATTCGGGAAAATCAAGACTAGGAACAGAATTCCACAAGTAACTCCATGTTTTAGACAAAATGCTAGTACGAACTGCATATTTGGTGGGAAGGAAAGATATGATATGTTGAAGGAGGTCGTCATGTAATTTGCTGATCCTATCTTCTCCCTGAACCATGTCACTCTGCCGTCCCTGGAGTAGCTTCTGGTTTTTCAAAACCATGATTTCGATCATCTAAATTATTGAGGTATTACACAAGCAAAAGTAAAACTAACCAAGAAAATTATCTGTATTACTCCAGGTAGAAGAGAACCCAATGCTTAGATTAGGGTTTTGTTTTAAGAACCATCCCTTGTTTGGTTTTTTACCAAAAACCTATAGAAATTTTTTTTTTTTTTTTTTTTTTTTTTCTGTTTTCAGGCAAAATTAGGGTTTTGTTGGAAAAACTTAAATAAAGTGAACTGTCAACAAGAAATACAGATTGAATTGAGTACTACTATTTAGTACTATACCTCTTTCTCAACTAGATTCCGTTGGTGAGCCTGTGACAACGAAGCCTTCTTTTAGGCTTCTAGTTTAAAAATCTGGTAAAGGTCGAAGTGAAGGAGATGAATGGGTTTTAGGGTTCCTATTAATTAAGAATCTTATTTATTTTTTTGTATTATTAAATAAGAATCCTAGTTAGGCAAGTATCTGATTGTTTCGCCTATTAGATCTTCAAGGGACGTTTGTTTCTTCAATTTTTCAACTCAGATCAAATTAACAAACTTCACTTTAATCTGAAGTCTAATACACATTAGATTTCACGTGTACAAAAAAAAAAAACAACCCCTTGTTAAGATCTTCACATCTTAGTATACCCACCTCGCCCTGGGTTTGCTATTCCCAACACCAGCATGGAATCACATTCGCAGGAATGCGATTCCAATCCGGTCATCCAAACATAGCCTAACAGTACACAGCGAACGGAAACGGGAGTTTCTACATTTAACACAAACAAACTCACAGAGTAGGTAAGCATATAATATTTATCGAACAAACGAAGTAGTCTAAATGTACCAGGCAAATTTAAAAGCTCCAAGACAGCTAACAACTGATGTCAACCAAAGGGAAATAAGAGTTAGGTCAAGAACTTACTTCAAATAGAGTACTAGTCTAAATGTAGAAAACACACAGAAATAAAGCATTCTAAGAACAATTCATATTAAGTAGAGAGGTAGTGATATCTGAAGAGAAACATAATCTCGCACCGAACTCAGCACCCACTACGAGTCTACAACCTCCGCCACCACTTTCTTTTTGTGTTTTTTAGTCAGCTGTCCAGCTCTGCTCCACTATCTCACGTACTCTTCGATTGTAGTCTCTCTTGTTCTCACTGAACATACGCGCTGCCTCAGAATTCGCAGGGGAGTTTGGGTTTGGATCACAAAGCAGGGACTGAGGAGAACAAAGAAGCACACAAAATATGTATTATTAGCAGTAACAAGCATGAAATCACAAGGAACCCAGTTGCACGGGCTGAAAAAGCAATATGAATCATCATTATTTTAAACTTGTCCCGAGCAAAAACTATATCAATGAAGGATACTCTTGGTAGTCGACAAACCCTAACATTATAGCAGTAGCTCCCAATGATCTCCCTCTACTTACATTTTGCTCACATTTTTTTTTCAAAAACAAGAGAAGTTAATATAACGTGCACGTGCAGACTCACCTAACTTGGAACTCTCTTCATATTTGTAAACTCATATATAGTGATCAAGATCCTTGGTTCACTAGGATAAACTTGAGATCGAAACAACCGTCTTTGAAGTCAAACTCTATCGAGTATGTGAATTCAAGTCCAATAAATCATTAAAAGCCAAAGGGCCAAGAAAAAAAAATAAGGACATGGGAATAGAGGAAAGCCAACCCGAGCAGAACTTTTTTTTTCTTCAAAAAGATTCACCATTCTTACATTACGAAAAAGATGGGGTATCTTTACCATTGTAAGCTTACAAAGTGGAATATAGTTGTTACTGAAGTCTATCCTGTTCTGTTTTTCTTTCTTAGTCTCTTTATTCCCACCTCCATCCCTGCTCTCCTTTTCTTTTATAAACTTACTGATATTGATCCTAAAGAAAGGTCTTATTACGGGAATAAAAACAGTTATACACATATTGAAGTTAATGGTGATTTATACTACTCACTGTAAACTTATGGAAAAATCTTATTATTGATGTATGGCGTGCAAGTTTGCAAATCCCTTAGATGCTCAGAGAAACAGTGGAAAAAGGTAGCTCACAGAAGTGTTGTACAATTCCTAACAGGGTAGTAGTAACGAGTCTTGATTCACAAGAAATTAATTTCAAAATAATCTTCATTCACCACATTTTGAATTCAAAAAGATCTAAGAGCAAAGTATTGATAGTTGAACAGTTAACTATTATCATTCTGTTCTTTAAACAAAAATCTAAAATATTCAGAAGAATTCACACCTGAATAGAAGTCAATATAGCTGCAACATCATAAATGGGACTCCACTGGTTCTGTAAAATATCCAAGCAAATACTTCCATCTGCATAGACTGCCCAAGTTCACAAATACACTTTCAGGGTATTGCAGAAGCATTATCATTTCAGTGAAATCCCTAAGTCTGTCAAGCATGATTCAAAACTAGGAATCTAAAAATAGAGCATAAAAAAAGATAACTTGTCATGTAAGCAGTGAACATACTATTTGGGTGAAACATCCGCGAAACAAACCGAACTGTTGGAGGCTTGTTAGGGTATTCCTCCGTGAACTGCAGTGTCAACTTAAACGTACCTGGGAAGATACAAAGAAGACTTGGATGCTAAACAACAGGGAATTGAAATAGAGATATCCCGATGGAAGCATCAACCATGCAAATAGTAAAAGATGAAAGATAATAATCAAACACCAAAGGATGCCAACCCGACATTGTTTTATATTAAGTCATATTGCTCTTCAAATTTCAGCACACCATATGATTCAATTCTTCTTAAGATCACAATGAAGTTAAATGACAGACCAATGGATGAAAAACTCCATATGAACTATAAAGTAAAGCGAATGGCATTAAGTAAATAAAAGTTTGTGCTGATGGTGGACATACTACACAGAAAACAAATAGACTTTTGGAATTTAGAATTTTACATGCTCTCATGATCCTCTATTTATGTTCATGAAGACTAAGAAGAAAGAACTACGAGCACACACAAAACAAATGTCATGAAACTGAATACACAACATTCAGATCTCAAAATATGACAGAAGTCACAGGCAAGAAGATAAACTCAATAACATTCATTTTCAGAATACACTATTACTTTAATGCAAGTGAACCCACCAAGAGTAAAGGTACAACCACATGTTAGCAAACTCCAGAAGTTAAAAGTGCAAACTTGAATTGTGAACTGCAAAAATGCCAGAGTAGAAAATGTGTTTATCAACAGTTCAAAAGGAAGAAAAAACCAGAAACTCGAGCATGTGTAGGTACTTGTGTGTATTTACCTCTTAGCAACTAGCAGGACAATAAGACCTAAGAATCAGGTTCTAGCATAAATAAATAAAATCTCAACTCGATCAAATTCACAGCCACGAACAACCAGAACCTAAACCAATTCCTTATAAGAGTGTAATATGGTATACTCACTACACCATATCACTATCTCTGGATAAGTATTAATAAGTTTAAAAAGTCAAATTATTTGGACTTTATACATGCTTTTAGACTTACATAAGTTGAACAGTTACTTCTTAGTGTGTTGCCATGCACCCTCTTAGGATTGATTTCCTATCTAGTAGTTGTTCATAAATTTGCATTATCTATAAATATTCATAGTAGAAAATCAATTCTATTGTCTTTAAAATCTCTCCTCTTGCTAAACCTCTTTCTGGCGCTAAAAATGAAGGTAATAGAGGAAGCAACCAAGGGGATTTATGCATCTGACAAACTGGAATATAATGAAGCAGGTGAAGAAAGTAACAAAAAAATCTCTCAAATAATGCCATCATCTTCCTATTTGGTAATGGTTTGTACAAGGATTCGATCTTCTCCACCTTCAGGGATAAGATTAGTTACTTACCAGTAAAGAAAGTGCTGATCAAGCACAAAGATGTCCTGATGGAGTCAATTCAATGTGTTCTTAAAAAAAAAAAACAGAAAAAATATATGTGGGTTAAAGGAAACCAACTATTATTGTGGCAAATACCAAATCCATGATCCAGCCATACTGAAACTAGGTAAGCCCCAAAAGAGGTGGGCCAATAACGAGTTGATGATGGTGTTTGGATTGAGTCCATTTTCATGTTCCCTAATGAGGAGTCTTTATTTATTTATTTTTTTCCCCTTTATTGACTGGTATGGTTGGAGTTGAACGAGCTAGGGACGCTTGTTTATCATCAATGGATCTATGCATCAATGCTATATCAACAAATTCAATATTGTCAATCTTCAATTCCCATGAGCTTGAGTGGGGATGTTAGAGTATATTACGGTGTATTCGACGTATCACTATCTCTGGATAAGTACTAATAAGATCACAATTAATATTGCAATACAAGTATGTGAATATGATTGATTAGGATTGTTCTCCTATCTAGCAGATGTTTCTAAATCGAACTCTTTGTATTATTTATAAATATCCATTGTAGATAATCAATTCTGTCAACAATGAAATCTCTCTTCTCACTAAACCTCTTTATTCCTAAACTAAGAGGGGGTAAAAAGAAAAAAAGCACTATCATTATTTATCTGCAAGTTTTCTTTTCTTTCAAGAGAGAAATTGCCATTTTAGCAATAAAAAACTCAAAACCTATTCATTTAGCAGAACAAACCTAAGAACCAGTTGCTAGCATAAAAGAGAAAGCCAAACTCAATCAAAATTCACTGACACAAACAACTAGAATCTAAACCCCACTCTAAATCTAAGTAAAAGAACACAACAATCAACTGAAAACAGGAATTGAAGTGTTTCAAAATCCCTCAGCAAATAAGAGGTTTATCAGTATGCCATTAGCTAGACAGTACTAGGTTCAAATTGTACTTCATAATTTAGGATCATTATTGACATCCAAAGGGGGTGCCCTAAACTTTTTTAGGAGAATTTTCACAGGAAATAAACAAGAACCAATGAACCAGTTCAAAAATATCAAGCACAGAAATCCCAAAACATGTCACCCATAAACAACAAGAATTATCTTAACATTCAGACATCATAAACAACAAACCCCATAAAAAAGTATTGATTTTTCCATCTTATAAACATCTAATCAAACTAAATAAAAATTGTAAAAAGAATTAAAAAATAGAAAAGAAAACCCACTCACCTCCATCCCAAGGGGTATCATCAGGTCTGCAAATCAAAACCAAAACATATGATCATCTCAAACCCACATAATTTAACAGTATAAACTATCCAACAAAAGATATAATTTCAACTAAATTCGAAAGAAACCAAAAACATCAAGAAAAATTAATAGTTACCCAAAAATCACAGCGTTCCAAAGCATGATATTGTTGTCCTGGGGAGCTCCGCTGATACCAGCAGGTGGATCTTGCTGCAACCTCTTGAAATCCCTCATCAACCGCTTTCTCGCTGGCGTCGACATCTTTCACCCTCGCCTGAAATTCCCCACTTTCCCCTCTCTCTCTCTCTCTCTCTCTCTCTCTCTCTCTCTCTCTCTTAAATTCAATCGATTTTGAGAGAGAAAACAAGAACTTGGTTCGAAAGATCGCACCTTCTTCTTCGACTGCGTGTTTTTTTTTTTTTTTTTTTTTTTTCTGATGCTCCCGAAACAAGAACACAAGAGAAAACGCGCAGAAATAGAGAGAGAGAGAGAGAGAGAGAGAGAGAGAGAGAGAGGAGAGAGAAAGAGATTCAAAGACCCACCACAATCGAGTGGGGTAGCAGTTTTCTGTTCATTCTTTATTTGAGTTTTAAAAGTTTGGTTACGTAGTTACATTGTCTGAAAGAAAGAAAGGCAATTAAATTGGGCAGTCCTGAAATTTTTCCATTTTTGGAGACAATTTTTGTACATGAAATTTATCATTGTTTTATTTTTTTTTTAATCATTATCTTAGTTGGTGTAATTTTTTTTTTTATGAAGTAGTTGGTGTAATTATTAGGACATGTAATCGTTCCTTATTAGCATTGTTTTAGATTTGTATGGACCCTTGTAATCATCTAGGTTAAGAGAGTGGAAAATGTTGCTTATCTATTTTACCCCTGGTAATTAAGAAAAGTTTTTAATACTACACTTTGTTTGTATAATCAAAACGTGATTTGCATCCTGTTGAGTCAATTTGAAAAAGACTTAAAGTTAGAGATTTATCAATAGCTCTAATGCCCAACCAAAGAGCTACTCCACTCCAGTACCAATCAAAATTGTTAACCAAGGATTAAATTCGTGGTAAAGGCAATATAAGATACACTTTGACCAGAAAACCCTTCGCTCCAAATAAATATAGGCTCAAGTCAAACGTCCAATTGCTTCGATTTGAATTATCCGAGGGATACCCTAGATATATGGAAATCTCACGTACAGTTCTATAATGAGGATTATTTGAATAGAATGAATGACCATAATAGATGTTAGCTCAAGAAAATTATGCGAAAATTTTAAATATTAGTCATTTAAATACAATTATACAAGTGACATAAATATAGATAAATATGTAAAATGCACGTAATTATAACTATTAAATATAAACTTTGAATGAGCATGAAACTGTAAATGGAGAGTGGAGTCTAATGGTGTGTGTTAAGCAACAGCTACGTCCTTGGTTGAATGTCAGTATGATTCTTGGATTTCGTTTTTACTTTGAGTATTGCGTTTATGAGCCCAAGCTCAACATGAGGCTTCAATATACTAAGCCCAAGTCTGGCCCAAGAATGAGTTCAGCCCATTAAGCTTGATTCGACCCGTCCAAGTTGCATACCTAGTTCCTAAAGGTCCCTTCCATATTGGAGGGGGAATTTGGAATGATTCTTTTAAAAGAATGGTCAGTAATATGATCGAGTATGCTAAAGCAGTGATCTACACAGAAGATCCTAAAAAAAAAAAATTGTATTTTTTCTTTTAAATAAAAGCCTTAGAGGTTGGAACCTAATTGATCACCTATCCCTAAACCCTAACTCAACCTAAATTCTATAGAATAATTTTTCTTTAATTTCAAAAGATGAAAATGAATGGCCATGAAGAACTTATTAGATGTTATTAAAACCAGAGCATTCATTTTACAAGGTCTAACGTCTAATTAATAATAATAATAATAATAATAATAATAATAATGACTAGGGGAGCTTGTAATTGTATCAAATGGGAAATTAAGTTGATGAATCAGTAGAAATCACCTCCTATTTGCTTATGTTATATCTATTTAAAGTTTGAAAAAAATTCTCTAAGTGTAAGAATAAAATGAATATATAAATAGGCCTAGTTGAACAAATGCAAAAGGGAGGGTGAAAAAATCTAAGTAAAATCTGGTGAAAAGTATCAAAATAAGGTCGCAATAAAAGGAGTTTGGTGAGGCTGAATACTGACTTAAAAGGCTAAAGTGGAGGTGATCCAAAGTCGCATTATGAAATAGTATAGATATAGAGACCAAGTTAAATCTTTGATGTGTTTATCTATTTTTTGTCCTTCATGAGTTTCTGTTCTCATCCTCGCTTGACTGAAGGCACGTGCAATTCTTCTAAGAGCTAATGAAGGTGATGATGTTTAGGATGGGGGAAGCTGGTTAGGGAAAAACTTTAGATAATTACATCCACAACAAAAATAATACACGATACTTCATCTTCTTCACCAACAATATATCCACCACTATAGCACGTGACCACCACTGCCGCCACCACCAACAACTCCTCCATCCCCCAACTCTCTTAAATCTCTTTCTCTCTTAAACCCAAATAAAAAATAATAATTAAATAAATAACCCCCCTTCAACTCTCTTTCTCTCTAAACCGCGGAACGATAAAAAAAAATTCCAAAATTTTGATTTTGAATTTTTTTGAATTTTTTTTTGTTGCGATGAATAGAGGCAGTGAAGTGGTGGTGATGATGTCGGCGGTGAGCTGGTGGAGGTGGTGGCAATGGTGGTGATGATAGTACGGTTGGTGATGGTAGGAGAGATGAAGGTGATGAAGTGTATTTATTTTTGGTGGAGTAGAGATAAAAGAGTTTCCCCAATCCAACTTTTTTTGTGTTTTGTTTGTTCTTTCCCATCCAAACCAACTTCTCCAATATCAGTCCCCTTGTTTTGTCTTTCTATCTCACAGATTTTTTTAAGTCGGGGACAGGAATCTTCAAACAATGCATTCAAGTTGGATTTTGGCACGGGATCTACCAAACTGGGGCCAGGTAAGTGAGGTTTCAACGTGTTATTTGGGGTCAAAAAAAAATGTAACAATCAGCAGAAATGTTGACATGGTGTTGGTGACATCACCAAACTCTTGGAACACGCCATACGAGTGATTAATTTAAGAAAAAATAAAAAAATTTGAAGCCTAATTGAATACAATTCAAGAACTAATTTTTGATGAGGTTGTTTTCTCATGTGGTCGTAGAAGTTTGCCACGTGGCATCTGGAGAGGGTAAGATACGTATATATTTGATGTTATGCGGATGCAGCGAAAATTGGCACTCCTCACCAACTGCAGTGAAGAACTTGGAAATGAGTGGACATCTCTCAAATCTCACCTACTCCCCTCTCCTTTTCATTAACCCAACTCGGTCAGCACGCAATTTTTCACAAGTGACTAATATACCCAAAACAAATATTAAAATGACAGAATTGTACTTAATTCTTTGTTTTTGTCTTTTCTTTTTACAAATTTAGAGAAGATTTGCTCTGAAGCAAGCTTCCACAGTAGAAGCAAGTGCTAATTCTGCATTCCATAAGTCTTCAACCAAAAAAAAAATCAAAAGCAACAAATCGGATTCAATTCAAGCAAGCAAAACTTAACTCAATTTTATGGTTGAATGGTCATTATAAAAATTTGACAAAAATATTCAAATAAATCAATTTCAATTCAAGTATTTAAATTTAAACAAGTAAGATTCAGTTGCCTAAAAATTAAATATAAACCCAACATCAAATTTTTAGAGTGTTGTTATCATCACTTCCACTTTGATCGGTTATAGCCTAGGTAGTATTTTTTTTAAAATTTTTCGCAAATCCACCCAAAATTTGTTATTTTATGACCTTTTTTTAGTTAAAAGTCCTTCCACCTGCTGCTTTCAAGAAAGCACTCTAGTTGGTTTAATCTTGCATTTTCTTTGGAAAAAACCCTAGTCTTATCGCATTTGTTTGGTAGATCGTATCCCATTCCTCAACATAAGAGAGGACCTGGTGCAAGTGTAAATTAACACATTTTTTTTTTAATCAGAAGAGTAAACCTACAAGGTAACCCCGAGGATGGACAAGAAAACATAAGAAATTATGGATGGAGGTTCTTCACTCCCACAGGGTAAGAAAAAGGGTAGAGCCTTTGATTGTAAGAAGAACAAGATTGGAAGTGGTTCTACTTCAGTGGGTAAGATTTCTCCAATTCCAAGGGTTTTAACTTTTAACTAAGAAATGGGAAGGTCACCATCTAATAGGTTTTGGATGGTTTTTTTTTTTTTTTTTTGATATCCTTGGTGTCCGGGCCAGCTTGCGAGCACCTCGACTAATCCACGAGGTCCTGTGGAGGAAGCGGCCGCCTAAGAATCTCCTCCAGTGGCCTTGAGGGGATTTGAACTGGTGACCTATGGGGAGCAAACCCACGGTTTTAGATGGTTTTATGAAATATTAAAAAAAAACTTACTTAGGCTACAACTGATCAAAAGTGAAAGTGGCAATAACAACTCTCAATTTTTATCATAAACTGCTTATAACTGTTTGTGTTTACAAACCCATACTTGGGGTATAAAAATTTAAAGCCTATTTGAAAGGAAGCTTCTTTTAAGAAAAAAATACATTTGGGGTCCCCTAACTTTTTATAGCAATATCCTACAGAATTCCCTATCGAAATTATCCGATGGAGGTACAGTTTTCTAAATATCCTCTTGATTTGCATCCATCCTAAAGTGATTCGTGTCTACTGTCCACCAGGGATTATGCCTTTCGATATGAAATTTTATAGGAATTTCGGTAAGTGTAGCATCACCGTTTCCAAATTCAGTAGTTCTATTTGGACCAACCATTTTACAAAAACAATGACATACACTTATGTGGCATGGTCAGTCCCACTGCCACATAAGTTGGAAACCTTCTCAAAATACTTTTGGAAGGAAAAAGTGGTGGGTCCTATCCTACCACATAAGCATAGGTTTTATAAAAAGGTCTGTCCAAAAATCATTTATATTCCAAAAATCATTTATATTCCATATAACATAGTTTTGTTTGATTAACTTTACATTGGGAAAACATTTTTTTGAGGCATTTTTTTGCGAGATCAGCACTCTGCAGAAAATATTTGTATCTATTAATCAGATTCATTAAAAAAAAAAACAAAAACAAAAAATATAAGGCCATTTTCGTCCTTTTCAAAAAACTATTCATTTCTTATTATTCTCTTCTCTCTTCGCTATTATCAGTACCCTCTCCCAAATCTAATCTAATACCACTTCACCAAACTCTCATTACAGAATCTCTGAGAACTGCCAAAAAACCACAAAGCCAACAAAAAGGCTAAAGATGGCCATGGCAGCTTCTTCTAACTCCCTTCTCCTCAAAAACCCTAGCCATCCCTCCAACGGCTACTCTTTCAAAAACTCCACCACCAAAATCATCTTCCCTTCTCACAACAATTACTTCTCCAATCCAACTCGCTCAAACAAACCCTTCTCAATCACCTGTGCAACCCAAGTTCAAGATCGATCAACTACCAATTCAACACCCCAATCTCAAGATCGAGTTTTCAATTTCGCAGCAGGTCCAGCAACTCTTCCTGAAAATGTCCTGAAGAAAGCCGAATCTGAACTTTACAACTGGAGAGGATGCGGTATGAGTGTCATGGAAATGAGTCACAGAGGTAAAGATTTTGTTTCCATTATTGAAAAAGCTGAATCAGATCTACGAACCCTTTTGAATATTTCTTCGGATTATGATGTATTGTTCTTACAAGGTGGTGCAACCACCCAATTTGCTGCTATCCCTTTAAATCTCTGTAACCCTAATGATTCTGTTGATTACGTGGTTACTGGATCTTGGGGTGATAAGGCTTTTAAAGAAGCCCAGAAGTATTGTAAGCCTAATGTGATTTGGTCTGGGAAATCTGAAAAGTATACAAAAATCCCATCTTTTGATGATTTAGAACAAAACCCAGATGCTAAGTATTTGCATATTTGCGCCAATGAGACGATTCATGGTGTGGAATTCAAGAATTATCCCACACCCAAGAACAGAGATGGGATTTTGATTGCTGATATGTCGTCGAATTTTTGTTCTAAACCTGTTGATGTATCGAAGTTTGGGATAATTTACGCTGGGGCACAGAAGAATGTTGGTCCTTCAGGGGTTACAATTGTGATTATCAGAAAAGATCTCATTGGAAATGCACAAGGGATTACACCCGTGATGCTTGATTACAAGATCCATGCCGATAACAAATCGCTCTATAATACTCCACCTTGTTATGGAATTTATGTCTGTGGATTGGTTTTTGAAGATCTGTTGAATCAAGGTGGTTTGGAGGAGGTTGAGAAGAAAAATATGAAGAAGGCAGAGATTCTTTATAATGCTATTGATGGGAGTGGGGGATTTTACAGATGCCCAGTGGATAAGTCGGTGAGATCGTTGATGAACGTACCGTTTACTTTGGAGAAGTCTGAGCTGGAAGCAGAATTTATAAAGGAGGCTACCAAAGAAAAGATGGTTCAGTTGAAGGGTCATCGATCCGTTGGTGGAATGCGAGCTTCAATCTATAATGCAATGCCGCTAGCAGGAGTTGAGAAATTGGTTGCTTTCATGAAGGATTTCCAGGCAAGGCATGCTTGATCCAGGCAGGCTATGTTTCCTGAAACTGTGCTAGATTTTGCTTTGAAATTTTGCTGCTTTTGTTTTCTACTTTTATTTTTTTGTTTCTTGCTTTATCTTTTATTGTCGTATTCTGATTGCATTAGATGCATAACCTATGTACCGTGGGCTGATTGTAATCAAATTTCAGTTGGGTGATTGTAAAATCTCCTTCATCAAGTACGTAATCGATAAATTAATGTTATGAGTTAGTTATGTTTGTCAATTTGATTCGTTGTCTTGTAGTTAACTGCATCTTCACAAGCAGAAATTCAGAAAAATTAATCAAGAAATCCTAAACAAAACCATGAAATTAGAGTTGCTGCATATGTAATACCAAGTTCTTAAAGAACCATTGATTCTTCGTGTTCTAAAATCTCTTCAACAGTTGCAAATTTATAGTAAATTTTCAGTTTCTGATGGTGCCGAACTATATTAGTCTCCCTCCTTCATTGCTTCTGATCATGCTTCCAATTGAATCCAAGCTCCTGTGTAGTGTCACCCCCACCTGTTAGCACTGCAGCCTTGCAGCGTCCAAGAAGAATAAGAGAGATATAAGAACCGCTCTTACTCTATCACCTTCTGTCTCTTCCAACTTCATGGGAATTTCTGCTACTTACCACCATAGAGACCATCGTTGTCGTTATTACAGTCACTCCCATCACAGAAATTGATTTTTCTTTCATTGCAGGGCACTGTTAGAAACCTTTGATGTTTTATCCCAACAGGGAACAATTGGGTCTAAATTTTTCATTGGTTAAACAACTATCAAATATTGATGATGAATGAAGGTCAGGTTGTACCAAAAGAACTCAAAAAAACTAAAGCCAAGACAATGGTCAGGAGGTAAACAGAGGAATGAAAACACAACATCTATCATACTTCCATGTATTACTTTAGGCTGCCTTCTTTATTCTGTAATAAAAACTACAGTAACAATTGGAATAACACCTTATCTGGGATTTATCTCTCAAAGTAAAATAGAAGGTCAGGTTCTGAAACTACCCTACCAAATCTGGGATCAACCTAGATAAAAGAAGGTCATAGCTAAGATCAAACAACAGAACCCTAATTATGACTTATGAATGTAACTATGTAAATAGAAAAAGCCAATATGGTGGCTGACAGTGTTGCTAAGTTTGCTAGATCAAAATCAGGTGCTATAGTCTGGTCAAATTCGCCTCCATCTTTTCTGTTTAGTGTGCTGGATTCTGATATGTATGACGATATAGTTTAATCAGTGTTATATCTCCTCCTATGAGAAAAAAAAAATGGAAAAGAAAAGAGGGAATAGTTCTTTGTGGAACTTAAAATGAAACAACTCTAATTCAATAATCAGTAGAGAGAGAAGGCCATCATCCTCTGCGTCCGTAGTGGCGTCATTTTCTGCGTTTATTGGTGGCGAGCTATTTGATCGTGGCGTTGCTCTGTGTTTCTCACACACCATTTGCTGTGTATTTTTGCCTTATTGTAACTTGGAAATTAGTCCTTCTAATATAAAAAAAATGAAAAGGAAAAAACAGAGAAGGCCATGAACGTGTAGTACTGGAATTTGGAACCACCACCCTCCATCCCACACGCAACGGGAAGCACAAATCTTGTGTGCTCCATTATCGACCAACCAAATTGCACTAGTAATTTAATGTAACTATTTTAACACCACCTTTGCACGTGCACTTCACACCAAACCTAAATTCTCTCTCTTCTCTCTCCTCCATCTTTTTCACACTATAACGTCTCCCAAAAAGCATACCTCATTCACCTCGCCAACCCTTCACGAGACTAACGTGCCCTCTCCCCCTTCAAATTAGCACCTCCCCCTGTTCCCCATACTTTGTCTCTGATCTTTCTATTCATCACTGTTTTTTGTCTGCATCGACACACCCTTGACATGGACGATAAACAAGGTGATGACACGTCCGATAAGCCGTCGTTTGAGCGTACTCGCCGTGGTGGTGGTGGTGGCGGTGGCACAGGAAAGCGTGTTGCACTACCGGTGTCATCATCGGCAGCTACGAGTACTGCGCCTTGTGGAGCATGCAAGTTCTTGAGGAGGAAATGCATAAATGGCTGCATATTTGCACCATACTTTGGATCAGATCAAGGTGCAGCGCGTTTTGCAGCTGTGCACAAAGTTTTTGGTGCTAGTAATGTTTCAAAACTGTTGTTGCACATACCGGTGAACCAACGACACGATGCGACCGTTACGATATCATATGAAGCTCAAGCTAGGCTATCTGATCCTGTTTATGGTTGTGTTTCGACCATACTTGCTTTGCAACAACAGGTTAACTAAATTTCTTCTTTTAATTTATTTTCTTTGATCAAATTTACAAGATCAAGCAACGATTCCTAAGCAATTAATCGACGATGCATATGTGCAGAGTGAACTGCGAGTGCCCCATCAGATGCATCATTCGATTGTTGGATCATAAGGGTACTATAGTTTTAAAAATTCGCTAGTTTTAAAAGTAACAACGATAAAATCTATTCCAAACTAAAGAAATGAAAAAAGTCTAGTTATAATTGTTTTTGCCGTTTGAAATAATAGTCTGTTTGGTGTGAGATTTTGTGGGGACCAGAGAATTAGTGGAAAAATAATGAAAATGAAATAAAACAAAAGAAGGGCGATATAGTGACAAGCAAATATACTTTTCGATATCAAAGAAACATAATTTGAGACTTATATATAAGTTCTTTTTCTTTTTGCTGACGCGAGTATCCAGGTCCTATTTGAGACTACCCGCCTAGTGTCTGAGTCAGTTCGCACCTCTAATTTACACTACCAAGTGACTTTGAATTCAAAGTCATCATGAACCTTTTTTTTTTTTTTTTTTTTTTTTAGAAAAAACCCCTTCTTTTGAAAAAATCCTATTGAAAAAAAGAGAGTTATTTGAGACCTCAGAACAGTTTTGAATAGAAAAGACAAAAATTAGCCTTATTTCAGTCTCCACAATCTGCCATTTCCATCAAATTACTGAGAAAATCTAATATGTATTTCTGTTTCTGGCATTTATATTTGTTTAGCATTATTCTTCCACATTTAGTTCCTGGTTGGCTGGCTCTTGAACAATATAAATTTACCTAAGTATATCCAGTTTTTCTGTAATTAATAAAATTATCAGGTGGCATCATTGCAAGCCGAGCTCTCCATGGTGCAGGCACAGCTTATAAATAGTAGGTTGGCAGTTGCAAATGCTCTCCAAACCTCTCAGCAGCAACAACAGATTGCAGTGTTGCAGCCTGCATATTCGAACAACTCGTCCGCTTCGAACAACCTCGTTAACTTGACAAGTAGCTATCCGTCGAACTTTGACCTCACTGGCGAAACAGGGGCTTCTTCACGGAGCTTGATAAATAAGCCACTCCAACACTCTGGGCCGTCAGTACAGGATGATGAGGATGAAGATGAAGAAGAAAGCAGACATCCGGTCATTTTTGCAAATCAGATGCTTAACAGGAAATAATTAAGCCTTGTTATGAGATTCTTTTATTGCGAGTGATGAGAGGCTTGAACTGTTTAACTACGTATTTTACATACTAAGGTCCTAAAGACCTTTTAGTTGATCCAAAACTCTACTGCATATGCATGGTATAAAGCTCACTGATATTACAATTCCAAAAAAAAAAAAAAAAAACCCATAATGATCACATTGTAATCAATCAAATGCCTACAAATGGAAGGGGTTAGTATAATCATCGAACGGTTAGGAATAACTAACTAATGCTACACCAATAAAAGCAACAGCCCATCAAGTTTGCTCAGAAGGCAGAGCTCCTAAGCAACCAGAGCTTCCACAGAAACACTGCAATCCATTTTGCTTGATCCTAACCTCTCCATAGCTGAAAGCAAGTTCTTCACCTTCTACTATGTCTCTGGAAGCAAAGAAGCAAAGGCGAGGCAGCAACGCCCCAGAATTCCTGACCAAAACCGTTGTTAAGTTGCCGCCATCACATGAATGGTTGATAAAACGGGCAATATTGCCAACTCTAGTCGCGTCAATGTTTATCCGTAAACATGCTTTTCCAGATGGTAGATGCTCTCTCACTACAAGAAGTGCAGCAGAAAACCGGCTATTCAATGCAAGTTCATCGTACTTCTTTTGCCGCTTTCTGGCTTCTTGGGTGGTCAAGAGTTCACCTGTGAAAATTAAATTGAAATCAGGGAGTGTCATAGTTGCGAGTACATGAAGAACTGAACATGGCATGGTACATAAAGAACTAATAAAGTATCTTACCAGGCCAGAGATTATAAGATCAGATTCTAGGATCAAAACATCAAAATCCAAACCTTATATTGTTGTTTTTTACCATAAAGCAGCTAGATCTAAAGCAACTAGCAATTTCGGCCAGTAGGCCATCCAAAATGAGCGAGCAACATATTATTTTATCGTTATTATTAACTTCTATAGAAACTTTAGGAGAGACTAAGAGGAAAAGTAGGAAAGAGGAGAACTGTGTAATACCAACTGATTTCCTTACAGGAGAAATTGCAGAGATGTTAGTGTAGCTAAGGAGATGAAAATGAGGCGATGGTGTAGTCGAGACAAGATCAGTTCTACAGAAGATGACAGATTCCACAACAGTCCAAGATCAGATATGATGGTTCGAAGAGGATTAGAGCTGACTCATCAGACAGTAGTCCTAGACTGTGGCTATTAGGAATTGCAAAAAGTATCAGACTCCTTTCTAATATCATGGAACATCTACTAATTAACCATGAAGCACACACTCTTGTATTTCATCTAAGATTCTCAACTAGTTGAGGGACTTTGTTTGGCACCTTCATACACTGTGCAATTGTCATCACTATTGACACATCTGTAAATTGGAAGATCAAATTATTCAATACAAAGCATGTAAGTCATGTATTTTGAGGATATACACTGCAGAAATGATAGTAGACCTTACTATATTGGATTTTCCCGACTTTGGTGTCATACTCGGAATGGATAATTTGGCTTCATTCCATGCTTGCATGGACTGCTTGGCAAAGACAGACTTTATATGTTGCAAGTCGACCAATTTTCAGTGCATTGGTTATAAGAACAGTTTGCTCCAGCCTAGTTTGCTTGACAGCAGAAAAAAAGTATTGGGGAACTTTGCTTATTACTTATTAGCAATAATGAGGAGGTGAAGAAGGAGGCGAAGAGACTAGATGTTATTTTAGTAGTCTGCAAGTACGTGGATGCATTCCCAGATGAGTAGCCACTTGCTAGGCATACCGCATACCACCAATCGAGATGTCAAAATTCGACTCCTGAAAAGTTACTTATTTGTGTATTCCCAAACTAACTTACCTACCAAAAACAATAAGTAACTTCTCTGTGTGTTCCCACATTAGAGTGATCAGATGTTAAATTAATAAACTAAATTTAATTATTAATTTTGTTTTTCCTTTGACAAACAGGATTTCTGATCCTAGAACCGGGTTGAGTTACGGAATTTGGAAATAGGGGCGTCATTTAAACAACTAAACACTCATTGGGAATTGGCGAACCCACTGACTATATGAACGTTGGATTTAAACACAATAAATTGATGAATGATCTCTAACCTATTGACCTGTCTCTATAAAATAACATCTTCAAACCAAATTGCTAGAAATTACCCATGTAAAATGCTTAAATTCAACAGTTAGAAACAGCGAGTACACGGTGTATATATGAATAAATTATCAGTAGGCTTAATATAACAATAAAAAAACAGTCTTATGTAGCACTTCAAGTCTTACTTTCCCGAATGAGGTTCTACTCATTTTGTTATGAACCAAAGGAAAGTAAAGTCTACAATGTTACTGTAATAGTCTAGCATTTTTAGTTCCAATTGCATCATGAATTCCGTTTTAGTTTTGATTAGTTAGACCATGTTTGGAGAATTTGAAGTTTCAGAAAAATACCTGCATACTCACAGATGAACTCCCCACGAGGAAGGAACTGAGCTGCGTATAAACCCCAACCTTTCCTCTCATCTTTGAAGATTTTCAATCGAATCGAAACCCCTCGTTGAGTCAACCGATTCCCACAATCCACCCCACAATCGCAGCTCGGTCCGCACTCGGTCATCATCTCCAAATCTTGACCCAACCCCAACAAAACCTTGGGCTTGAATCTCGAACACGGGCACCCATTTTCTCCATCATCTTCTTCTTCTGAGCAGCTCTTACAAACACAACCAGAAGTACTCTCATCAGTTGCAGAGATAAATAATAAACTCGTCATATAGGGACCAAAATTTGTCGATGAAAACAGATTTGAGATGGGTTTTTGAAGGTTTGATCCCCATGGTTGGGATAGAGGGGGAGAACAAAGGATTTGAGAAGGAGTGTAGATGAAGTAAGAGTAGGGTTGGGAGTCGATGGTGTTGATGAAAGGGATTGGATGCTTTTCGAAGTTTCTGGAAGCATCTGAGGCTCTTCTGGTGGTGATTGATTTTGATATACAATGAAGGGTTTTGCAGGCTGAAGAAGCTGAAGCGAGATCTGAAGGAGAGAGCCATGGGAGGAACAATTCCGCACACTCAAAGAAGAGTTGTTGCGTAGAACAGGTTTTCTTTGCTTCTCGGGACATTTTCTTTGTTTCTCGGGATCTCAGAACCGTTAACGAGAGAACTGCAGAAAAAGATAACACTGTTGTTATTCGATGACCTCATTTATTTTTATCGGCTATGACCTTTGATTAGGGGTATCCCTCATTTTGAAAAAATGTCTCTGTGCTTACCCTAAATTTGTTTGGGATACCATAACAAACATTAAAATTTGCTTTGAAAAAAAAATAATCAAATTTTTTTTACTTAAACCTAAACAAATCCACAAATTGAAGCATTGAATCCCTACGCAATTGAGGCAATTTTCAAGTTGGTTTGTTCTTTTCTAGAAAGATTTCAAAAAAAAAAAGAGAAGAAATCTAAGGTTCAATAACATATCTTAGAGGGATAATGCTATACTTATAGCAGAATCCTACTGAAAAACCTACAAAATGAAAATCTGACGGTATTATATATTCACACATCCTCGTGATTTACGTCATACACTTTCGTGATTTGCGTCAAACCTAAAATTGTTCCTTTCTGTAGATTATGTTGTATATTTTTCGGTAACCGTAGCACTACCGATCTTAAAAGACGGAGCCGAGCATTAATATTAGCTCTTGGACGCATGAGGCTGAGTTTTAGTGGTGGGGCTCAGACGCACGAAGCCTCAGACACCTGAGGTCGATGTCCTATTTCCACTCATTAAGTTATTTTTAGTTAGCCTCATGTGTCTGAGCCCCACCACTAAACTCGGCCTCATGTGTCTGAGAGCTAATCAAAGGAAGGGCACCCCTAATCAAGTTTTTCGTTGACAAAAAAAATAAGAAAAGAACTAACAGTTATGCCAATAATAACTGTCTAAGATGGGAAGGAAATTTTGAACTTAGATTTACTCCAAAATGAGCCTCTTTGCACGTGAGCTGCCCTTGTTCCTTGCGTTCGACATGCATCGGAAGAGTAACACTTTTTTTGTATTAATACTATACTTCCACTTACACCTCATTTTACACTAACATGTAATTTTACATGGAGATGATCAAATGACTTATTTTTTATCTATATAATTAGAAGATTACTATCAAAAAATAAATCATTATGTAATCTTTATATAATTGACGAGTCATTGGACCATTGTGGACAGTGGCCATAATCGACTGTTGCTTGATGGTGATGCTTTTAGAAGGGAAAAAACTAAGGTTTAGAGGTTGAATAATTGGAGCCAACCAAGGTCGAGTTAAACGCATGCAAAAATGCTCTTTTTGACAAACTTTTGAAATTACTTATTGGCAATAATAACATATAATTATTATTATAATTTTTTTTATCAATTTATTTGGCATAGATATTTTAACTTAACTTTTTTACTAATTCAACCCACTTTATCAGTAAGTTTTGTAAACCTAATAATACAGATTTCATAAGATGACTTGTCGATTCTAAACACATATAGTTATTTTGTGTTTGTGTTGTCAATTCTACAGATCGAGTGGCTATTTAGTATTGTCGAATCTACTTAACTGACTGCAAAGGTGGGCTGAAATATCAGTTATCTTAGCTATTTTGCAATTTTTTTTGGGGGTATACTCTTTTTTACATTTTTGGGTTAGCCCTTTGAGAATTTTAATAGACACCAGCTGAGGATGCAAAGGTGTATGATATTGATATTCCGACCAGCAAAAACTTGCTTGCGTGGGAAAATACGGAAGCAAGCATGCGTACAGTACGCACGTAGCCGCATGTTTGATATAATCACTTTCGAATGCTCGTTCAGCTTCATTTCGTGCTGACGTGCGATCTGAGTATTTCTTTCCTTTTATTCTCTTTTCCTTTCTCCTCAGTCTATCAAGAGAGAGAAAGAAAAACCCTAATTCTGATTCCACAACGGTCCTTTCTCTTCCATCCATCTCGAAACCGTTCAAATCGCCAGAGCAATCAATCTCTGCTACGGTTGCTGTTTCCTGTTCGTTTTCCTTCAAATTTCGACAGGGAAATCACCAAAATCGACCTAGAATAGATCAATTCATCTGCATTCCTGTAAATTATCTAGAAAAAACTATTTGTTCGAACATCTTCGATCATCCATCTAGGGTTTCTCTGGGGAGTTTCATGAAATTTAGAGATTTTTGTGGTGAATGATGCCGGAAACCGTGAATCCGGAGCGAAACTTACAAATTTCTCCGACGAGTTCGCGGTCTGTTACGGAGACCGTGAATGGATCTCACAAGTTCGTGATACAGGGGTATTCGCTTGCGAAAGGGATGGGAATTGGAAAACACATAGCGAGTGAGAATTTTACCGTTGGAGGTTACCAGTGGGCGATATATTTCTATCCTGATGGGAAGAATCCTGAGGATAATTCAACTTATGTTTCAGTTTTCATTGCTTTGGCGAGTGAAGGGACAGATGTTCGAGCGCTATTTGAGCTGACTCTGGTTGATCAGAGTGGGAAAGAGAAACATAAGGTTCATAGTCATTTTGATAGGTCGTTAGAGAGTGGTCCTTATACATTGAAGTATCGAGGGAGTATGTGGTAAGCTTCACAATACTTTTCAAATTCAAAACTGAATTGTTATTATTTCTAGCATTTCTCAAATTCTTTAACCTGCTTGTTGATGTAAATTCGATTCCATTTGTATGATTTAATACTTACAATGGATTACTGATTTCTTGCTTCATTTGAACTTTTCAAGGCAAATGTTATATCCTACTTTGAACATGTCATTCTTTTTCTTAAATGTGCATGCAAAACGGGTGATGTTAAATTTTGAAACATGCAAGCTCTATAAATGAAGATATATCCAATTTCAGTGATCGATAGTAGTTGGGATATAACTCTTTCATTGGATACTGTATTTTTCTTCTTTTCCTTTTTTTCATTTCAATAAGCTGAGTGAAGTATAGGTGGGGAGATACTATGCTTATCTGTGGTCTAATTTCAGTTATTGAGTGCTACTTGGGATATACTATATACCTCTTCCATTGGCTAGTTTCTTCATTTTTTCCCTTTTTTCATTTCAGTTAGCTGAGATAGGTGTACTATTTGAAAGGTTGAAGCCCCATTATATTGGGATACCCTAGAATACAGATTAAAGAAAACTTCTATATTTATATCCCATTTCTATAGATTTTTAGCTGATATTTTAATCTTCTGGCCTATCTTTTGTCTGAAAATATTGGCATTGGGTTAATAAGTTAGAGGGATCTGTGAATTTCTAGCTGATATTTTTATCTTGTGGCCTATCTTTTGTTTGAAAATATTGGTTTTGGGTTCATAAGTTAGAGCCAATGCTTGGTGATGCATTAGCTTCTCTCTGAAACTCACATACTTTCTTGTGTTAATCCATTTGTCCTTGTTATTCAGGGGTTATAAGCGCTTTTTCAGACGAGCTATGCTTGAAACATCAGATTTCCTCAAGGATGATTGCTTGAAAATTAATTGCACTGTTGGTGTTGTAGTTTCTACGATAGATTGCTCAAGGTTACACTCAATAGAGGTCCCAGAATCTGATATTGGAACCCATTTTGGTATGCTACTGGAGAATCAGGAAGGCTCAGACGTTGTTTTTGATGTGGCTGGAGAAAAATTTCATGCTCATAAGTTGGTATTAGCTGCTCGATCCCCTGTATTGCGAGCCGAATTCTTTGATGGGTTGGAGGAAAATAAGCAGGAGATTGTTGTTAAAGACCTGGAACCTAAGGTGTTTAAGGTGAAATTCCTCTAGCCTTTCCCATGCTTTGGGGCTTTCTTATATCAGAAGTTTGTTTTCTATAGGTTTGCATGGTGGGAGAGCCGTTGCATCCTTGTTTATTCTTGTTTTCCTGAATTTCTCTGTTGTATTTTATGGGCAGGCTATTCTGCACTTCATATACAGAGATACTCTTGTAGAAGATGAAGAATTGGTAGCATCAAGTTCATCTTGTGTATCCTCTGTAGCTGACACATTGGCTGCCAAGCTCCTAGCTGCTGCAGACAAGTATGGTTTGGCTAGACTTAGACTCATGTGCGAGTCTTATATCTGCAAGGATATATCCGTGAATTCTGTTGCGAGAATACTTGCCTTGGCCGACCGCTATCATGCCGTGGAACTAAAGGCTGTTTGCCTAAAATTTGCTGCTGAAAATCTTGCAGGTATGCCTTTTAGCTTCAGTTAGGTTTTTCTTCGTTATCTAGAAACTTTTGAAGTAAATCCATAATTTTCAAGAGTATACTGGCTGATTAATCTATATTGAAAATTGTATATGTCAACCTGAAGCATCAGATGAAGATAGATACTGAAACTGTTCTTTTCTGAAATTCTGATAATTGAGTTAGTTTTTGTGTTGCATTTCAGTTATATGGTTATAAAACTCATATATTGAGTACATGAGTATATATGTATGTATAGTGTACACAGGCATGTGAATATTTATGCCTTTAAATACACATGAGGATTCTATCTTGTTGGTTCTGTGGGAAATTCCTAATGATATGCTGATAGTTGACTATCTCTTTATTGTTGATCTCATTGCTTGTTTTCTAGTTTTATTTCACTTCTTCTTTTGATCACATCAATTTCTTAGAGTTTGAACTTTGAACATTATGTAGTATCCAAGATTCAGGTGAAACCAACATCAAGTAGGTAACGCCATTTCTGCAATTTGCGCTTTTTACATGGACAAAATGGTTTATGAATACATAATGAAATATAATTTTTGTTGAGAGATTTTCTTTTTTAGTTTTTAATTTGCAATGATATGGTTTTTAAAAACGATATTGAGACAAGAAAAAGAGAAGCCAAATTTCTAATAAAATCATCAAGTTCCATCTATGTAAAAATTGAGTCCATTTTGACCCCTCCTTGAACTCCACTTGGCCATGCCATTTGCGACTTGTGTAATGAGAATGAAATTTATGAACGCCCTTGATCGTTTTCATTCTTCAACAATCGTAAGCAATAACTCTGCTAGAGTTCCTCTCAACACTCATGTAATGAGGATTACCCTCTTGTGATCGTTAGGTCTCTGATCAGTGAAGTCATGTTGACAACCAATAAAAAAAAGACGCACAGAAAAATTTTCTTCACTATCTTGGCTTTTGGGAGATAGAACCCAGATTTCCAATAACAAATGTTTTTTTTGTTTGTTATATACATGTATGTAAACTACTAGTAGTAATAAGTAGTAACATCGAGATAATGGGAAAAAATAAGGGATGAGGAAGAGGAACTTCTTTAAATTATCTGAGGCTTGCATACAGAAAATGTTAACATAAAATACTTTTAAATAGCATGAACTGACCAGGAACATACGTGGAGACATTACAGCATCCATGGAGCATTATTTTAGGGCACACAGCCTTAGCCTAAATCAGACGAGGTCTCAATACACAATCTTGGGACTGATTTGCAACTAATTTTAACGACTCGTACATCTCTAAGCAACTTCTCTTACCCTTAGGAACCTTCCAAGAGGGCTGTGCCACGCCGACACCTATGGATAACCACCAATAACCTTTTGAGACATTTGATATTCCATCCCTAGGGTTTCTAGGGTATATGACCACAATGAGACCCTTCAAGTGTTTGTACAAGTCATCCAACAGCCGTATAAGAAGAAAACCCTGCAGTGCTGGTTGTCCAATGAAAAAGAAAGAGCAAGAATTCTTAAGCTTTGTTACCATATGGCAATTTACATACAAGGTGAATGTTTGAAAGCAAAAGGGAAGAAAGAATAATAAATGAAAAGACGAAGAAAGAAAAGGAGGCAGAACTGTGGTGTATTTCCGATTCCAGACATGTTTTTTACTTCATCACTAGAAATTCATGGAAATTTAAAAAATGCCATTGTTTTCTCTGTTCTTTTTTTTTTAATGCCCTTGGTACATAAGGTGAAATTACAGTGTAAAAACGGAAAAGGATTGTATGTTGTACACATGTTTCATCTATCATAAACCACATACACATCTATAACAACTATATAAAATCCTATAAAACAATAAAGTCTAGAAAATACCGTTTCAGCTCCATTTCCTAGTTCTGTTGTCAGGAATTGGTTGCTCCAATTCTGGGGATCCCTCAGTGGTAAAAGGGATGTTTTTATCCGTTCCCTTAGGCTTGTGCTTATGTTGAGGCTTTGTACGTTGAAAAATATTGCTGATAATATCTCCATGATATCTTGTACAGTCATAGCCTGATGGTTGTTTCTTGACCAATGCATGGATCAGGATCTTTAAACCATTTAATTTCGAGATGGTTGATTAGCTCTTTCGAACTACCTACTAATAAGAGTGTTTGAACACTCTCTTGATCCGGAACCCATAAGACACTGAAAAAAAAAAGAATCTTATTCTGGTACTTTTCTAATGCAAATGTTGGGCCAGGAATCTGTTAGGTTTGGCTGTGTGTGAGTTTGTGCATCAATGAGGTAGCAGAGTAGTTAGTGGACTCTAATAGATGCTTCTATTTGAGGAACTCTTGTCTCATCCATCTCTTTTGTATTTCCTACGTTCTTAAACAAGATATAGAGGAGGGGATTGGATTTTAAACTTTGTGAGAGATGTTTCCCAATTTACATGGTATTGGATGATTGAGGTTGAAAAAGCCTTTTCGGTTGCTTCCATCTCATCGTCAATTGGCATTTAGGTGGTTTTATCTTCATTTGAAGTTCATGAATGAAGCTTCATAACATGTTTCTACCATATTTATACAATCAGTTGAATGAATGACTTGATGTTTCACATCTTATCTTGGTATCTAGTTTGTATTCCTTTAGATGTTGTCATTTATTGAATCAGCTCAACAGCTATCCTCTTTATTCTATGTATTTCCGATACTACTTATGATTGCAATGACATGGGTTGGCTAAAAAAGTAAATTTGATGGAATCATTATTTATCAATATCTGTGAATTATGATTATAAGTTCTCCGTTCTTCAGGCAACTTCCCAAGTAATTGAAGTTTCAGGTGCTCAAGAAGGGAAGTTTAGGCTGCGCCTGATTTGTGATTTGAAAATGAGTTTTTAAAAACTAGAATAGAATCCAAAAATCTGGGTCATCTTCTCAGTATTTTGAGTTTTCGAAAGCACGTTTGGTATTATATCCTAAAACTAGTTTTGAATTTAACGGTGAAATTGGATACAATTTTACTAAAAAACCAAAACCAAACTTGTTTCTCGTTTTCAGAATTTGGGCTTTTCAGAATTGAATCAGGAAAGCTCATTGCTGAAAACGACCTAACCAAACTTCTTCTTCTTCTTCTTCTTCTTTTGCTTTTATTTGTGCTGACCCTGAATAAGTTTTATCCTAAAACGAATTTCGAATTTAACAAGACTAACTTTTAAAATTTTCTTATTCTTATTTTGGCAGAGTATCAATAATTTGTGTATGGGTCTATTTAGCTTCTTTTTCCTTTTTATATTTCCTGTGCTATATTTGTAATGCTCCGAATGCCACTTTTTTTATCACAGCTATTATGCGGTCGGATGGGTTTGACTATCTTAAAGAGAATTGCCCATCGCTGCAGTCAGAACTCCTGAAGACGGTGGCGGGGTGTGAGGAGGAATGTAGCAGTGGAGGTGGAAAGAGCCGAAGCGTTTGGGCCCAGCTCTCAGATGGCGGTGATACCAACGGAAGGAGGGTAAGGCAACGGACCTGATGTGGTAAAAAAGCTAAGAAAGATTACTGTACTCGAGTCCTTTTGTAAACTGTTGGTCCAGAACAAATTAAAAAAGCAAAAAAGAAAGAGCCAAAACATTGCCTTCATGGTGTCAATCCTTCTTAAAGTGTTCTCTTGGATGGTGATGATGATTATTATGATGGCAATGAACTTGATGTTGTGAAATTGTAATTTCTTAGTAGAGCAGCTGACATTGATAGCTAAAAAGACTAGCAAATCTTGCAGCAGCATCCCGGACAACACCATCTGTAGACGAAGAGCAAAGAATTTGTAGACAAAACGGGACCGAATATTATAGAACTGACGTCGAATGCTATTATATGCACCCAGTTTTCTGGTGGGTGCACAAAATAGCACTCACTCACTGCCTTCTGCGTTCTGACAACATGGTATGCCAGAGAGTGATACTTGGGCATTGAGTTGAATGTCTTCATAGGACTCTCAACTGGCTTCTGTCGAGGAAAGAGAAGGGAAAGAACTTAAGAAGGGCTTAACCTAGTTTGGTTCACATTTTATTCATGTTTGGTTTGCTGAAGCCTAAAGGTGGGTTGTTGAGACTGTTCAAGGTTTTGCCCCTCTCCTGTGACACTAAGGTGGTGGTGGTTTTTTTAAAGGCATCTGAATCTGATTTGTATGAATTTTAGTTGTTTAAATCGTACTTGTTGGAATGCTTTTAATGTTTGGTTGGTTAAGATTTTTAAAGTGAGTATTAGTAACAAATTAATCTGAATTGATGCGTTTATTTGAAAATTTTCAAGTTTAAAAATCCTACACAATTCAATGTAAATAATGATAGATTTACATGAATCATATTCAGATGCTGAAGAAAAGACAACATAACCTAACTAAAATGACCTAATTCTTATCTGTTTTGGGCTTTGGCTGAGCAATGAGGATGATATCATCCCCATTTGAGACTTCTTACTGACATTTTCATTATACCAAGTGCTAGCAATCTTTTAAAAACATGTGCAGTTGCCCCTAGTTTATCTGGAAATAGAGGGAAAGAATCACAGAAGACCAACTAAATAATTAGGTAAAGTAAAACCAGATGCCTCAAGCAACAAACTACTTACCTTATTAAATATTCCAAGAACTTAGATGCAGATGTATGTATGAGTAGTTTAGTTTATAACAGAGACGTCTCAAAGCATACTTCCCCAAGTTTCTCAATGAAAAATCAAAGTCGGACCTTAAAACTGAAAGTCAATCCGTTCTGATCTAATCAAGTGTTACTTGAGTTATGTGTTAAGGTATAAAAATTCGATAAGGATCTGTCAAATAAAATATTGGATTTGGATCTGGTTTCACTGACATTTCAGGAATTAGACGATAATATGGGATGTGATCTGTTTGAGCAGTTGACTCATGAAATATCAAATATGACAGTTTAAAGTCTAAAGACTAAACTCTTTTTTTTCTTTTTCGATTGGTTATAGGTTGACCCTGTTTGAACCAAGACCAATTTATAGATGGTCATTCACTCTCTTGCTATCTCATTTAGTACAATGGGAGGAAAAGTGTGCAGTAGTTCTTGATCGTATGAATCTTAGAGATGTGAATAGAGAGAACTATTGGATTTGGGTGTTCTACTGGCAATTTGAAGAGGTGAAAATAGTGTAATCGGCACTACTGAATTCTATAGCTCTCTCTCAACCACCAAGGTTTAGCTGAGTGGTCGGCCCATGGGGTTTCCACAAAGGGTGTTCGGGTTCGATCCTCCTCAGCTCCCTCTTGGTGGCTACCCAGATAGGGCACAACAAACTGGATGCATGCGGATGGGAGGGGTCTGCTATCATAGTCGGGCGCCCAATGTGGTGACCTGGATACCTTGGTCATCAAAAAAAAAAAAAATTCTATAGCTCTCTCTCAATTCACTTCTTTGAATAGTGTATCAAGAATTATTGTACACACTTTTCATACTACTCTATTGCAGAGTTCATACGGAGATGATCTAAAGTCTGATTTTTTGGGAGGATGATCTCCTAGTGGATTTCCCCATGCAAACCATCCTCACAAAAATTAACGTGGTTGTAAAACTTTTAACCAAATATTAAGTTAATCCAAATTTTAATATGAAAACCTATTTTTTTCTATTAATGTGCAACCTACTTTTTACGTGACGGGGGATATCATATTCACAATAAGTCAATAATCAGTCAATATTAGGGTTGGACCGTCGGATTGAGGTTTCATTCCCAGTCAAAAAAAAGAAAGGAGCGTTAGATTAAAAAAAAAAAAAACATAAAAATAGTTATAAATTTAAGTATAAGGATAATCATTAATTTACATGCCACGTAGACAAGAGATACAAAACTCAAGTTAAAATGAGGTAACCAGAGAACATGTTTGTTTTATGTGAATACGTACTGGAAAAGCCAGCCGAACTCCATTAATGAATTGAATGAAACTTTGATTTTGCTTACCCATGCATGCACTACTGTAAAAACTCGTCAGCAGTAATAAATAATAATTCAGGATCTCCCACCAAGCCTTTGATTGACACTTTTGTAAATTTCCTAATTTAAAACATGGGTGGCATCATGTGTTTTCTGGCAGTGAGAGAAAGAGATCAAATATGTAATCTTTTAATAATACTGTGAATAGATTTGCAAGGTCGGTTTTAGCCCTACAAAATCAAGAACACTCTGCTTTGAGAACATGGTTTTTTTTTTTGTCCTCTATTTTTGTAGGGTTGTGGTTCTAGTTGTTGTTGAATCTGCCCGCTACCCTAGAGATTAGATTATAATTATTTTTTTTTTTTGAGGTTATTAGGGTCAGCGGGTAGGAGGGTAAAAGCCTTTAGTTCGATTGTTTCTTCCTCTGAAGAAGTAGAAGAAAGAGGAAGAATTTTGTAAATTTTGATGGGCATATTATCGGAAGTTGATTCACAAAATGGTGATAATGGTGGTGGAAAGGGAAGTTCTTCATGGGGATTTCGAAGTTTGATAAGGAGAAAACAGGTAGATTCAGCTCATTTGAGACCAGAAGGAAAACACCCACAATTAGCTAAAGAATTATCTGTTCTTGAGCTCATTGCAATTGGTATTGCTTTCTATCTTCTTTTTTCAACTATTTTTTTTTTTTATTTGGGTTTTGTTGTTTTAATTATTTTTGAAGTTTTGCTTGATGGGTTTTTATTCCCTTTTTAGTATAATTGTTTAAGCTAAATTTTGCAACTCTTGATCATGTTTATTATTTTCTTTTTGCCTTTCAATGGTTTTGTTTTGTTTGCTTGAGTTAAGTCAATTTATGCTTGTTGTAATAGTGTTCTGTTTTTCTTCTTGTTGTGTGTTTGTGGTGTGAAAAATTTGATTTGCGAGTTCTGCTGTTGATGGAAATTCTGGTCAACTATTATGCTTCATTGCCTCTACAGAGGATTCGAATTGCCTCTAGTTTAAACTACCACAGGAGAACTTTATTTTCTAGCATTCTAGAATTTGGCCTGTATTAATAGAAGGTTCAAACTGCTTATCACAAAATAAATAAATCCTGATACGGGTCCGGAATGCCTTTATCATGGTTTGATAGACAATTTTTAGCTTTCTTGAAACATGTCAAGAACTCAGATGGTTCGAACCTATAACCTCCATCCATCAAACTTCATATTTTGAGTTTTATGATTTCTAAAATTTATACAAACCCAATCAATGCATGATCTAAGTGTTAAATGCAATCTAACCACCTAGGAATGAGCATCACTTACCATCCTAATGGATCTGGTGGTTTGGTTTGAAATGAATCTTGATTTCTTCTTGAGCTTTCTTCAAACATGGTCATGATATGCGAGCGTGAACTCAACTGTTCAAGTAATTTTCTTCATGCATAGGCGCTCTTAACAATCATATTTACACGTGCTAAGACAACGTTTTTGAAACGAAATCTAGGAATAAGGCCTTTACATATCACATAATGCACAATTTCTTTTTTTGTTGTTCTCCAACCAAGGAAAGAAAGTGTACCGTATTATTTTTTGGAAGTACACAGTGAAGAGAAAAAGACAGCAAGCCACGAATTAATGCAGAAAAATAATCATGAGAGGTAAAGTTAGGAGATGGATGCTTTGTGCTAGATTGCTTACACTTTCAATGAGGAATTAGAGGATTAACATAAAACATGCATGTAGTCGATGGAGTTTGACCTTCGTTTTGTCATATAAACAGCTGTCATAAATTACGAAGATATGTTGTACTCTGTAATAACATAAAGTTTTTTCAATTTCAATTTGGAGTTTTTTTAACTCTTAGCCTTGACTTATTCAGTGTTTCTATTCTCGTTGTTTGGTGTATGTACGTCTACTTCATTATTTCCTAGTTGGGTCAGTGTATAGTTTGCTTACCATTGAATTTGTGGACCTTTGACTAGGTGTTGGATCAACCATTGGTGCTGGAGTTTATGTTCTTGTTGGAACAGTTGCTAGAGAGCATTGTGGACCTGCCCTCACTATTTCTTTCCTGATAGCTGGAATTGCAGCTGCTCTTTCAGCATTTTGCTATGCAGAGCTCGCATGTCGCTGTCCATCTGCTGGGAGCGCATATCATTATTCATACATCTGCGTTGGAGAAGGGTAATGCGAAGCTTGTTTGATCATGTTAACCTACTTATTACTGTCAAGATCCTGTTTCCAATCATGGTTGCAGATATGCATTTCATGATCAGTTAGTTTTGGGTTCCTATTCTTCTATTTGTTTGTTTTTAGGATTACGGAATCATGTATCGGAAAGTATTTTATCCACAAATGAACCATTCAAAATATATATATATCCACACGTTCTGTTTTAAGTTTTAACAAAAATGATCTGCACAGAACTCCTAGAAAATCATGTTCTGTTGTTTCCAATCGGTGACTTTAGTTCTGTTATTGATGGCAGTGTTGCTTGGCTTATTGGTTGGGCTCTTATCCTGGAATATACAATTGGTGGTTCAGCTGTTGCTCGTGGCATATCCCCAAATCTGGTAGCATGAATTTTCCCTAACCCCCAACTTTTACTGCTCTCATGTACATTGGCTTGTTCATGTTTATATTTGGATCTTTCATCTTTCCAAAGTTTTCATTAATGTATTTTCCTTTGCATATTGGGAAAACAATTATTTGCTCCCATCTGATGCCTCCTATAGAGAAGTACTCAGTAAGGAGGCATGCTCTGCTAAAGAAGCAACTGTAAGGCATGGGTCAACAAGTTATGCATGAGGAGTGCATGAGAACTGAAACTGGAAAGTAAAATGAGCTTCATTTCTATAGAAGGATGCCATTTCTGTTATTGGGAATGGATTCCTGACCTTAGGGCGTGGTTTCCAAATAATTGATTAAGGCAAAAGAGTTGGGAATAAATGCATTGCTCTCTCTGATTAGGGATGCATGTCTCAGTGGCAGAGGAGACCCAGGAAGACCTTATAATTATCTTTAGGAATTCTTCACAGAGTTATCACAAAAGCCGACTTATTATTTCAAGAAAAATACTGTAACTAGTTGGTTTATTTGTAAAGGAAGTATAACTAAGCCTAATTGCAATAGAAACATGAATCCTAATTGAACGCTTTGACTCCAAAATCCTGGAAACTGGAGAAATGCCATTGGCTGCAAGTATGAGAAGGATTGGAATTTTGTTTCGTTTTTAATAAATTTGCTATGTGCATGTAATCGTGCTGCAAAAGGTGTACTTGAGGAAGATATTTATTTGATTGGTCTTAGAAAAGTTTTTTTCTCTTTACCTGTCTTCACAAAAGAGTGGCCCAAAGGAATAAGAAGTTTCCTTAAGGGTTACCTTTTACCTCCACAATGAGCAATTTCCTTTAACTGATAAGCCATTATGTATTGCAAATGCTTTATGGTTTCCAGGCCTTATTTTTTGGAGGGGAGCATAATCTGCCCATTTTCTTAGCCCGTGCATACATTCCCGGGCTTGATGTTGTGGTTGATCCATGTGCTGCACTTCTAGTTGTTATAGTCACTGGGCTCTTGTGCATGGGAATCAAAGAGGTATGTTTTTCAATTTAAACCTCAGCCCCTGTACATGTGAATTTATATTTTCTTGTCTTTGTTGTACCTATAATTCGAACACATATGTTGCAGAGTGCATTCGCGCAAGCCATTGTTACTACGGCAAATATCTGTGTCATGGTTTTTACTGTAATTGCTGGAGGGTATCTTGGTTTCAAAACTGGATGGCCTGGATATGAACTTCCTACTGGGTAAAGTGGGTTTCTTCATATGTACCTTCTTCATGGTAATAGAAGCATGCTTAATCTTTATCTTAATATTTAGGTATTTTCCCTTCGGGGTGAATGGAATGATTGCTGGTTCTGCAACAGTCTTCTTCGCATATGTCGGCTTTGATTCAGTTTCTTGCACTGCAGAGGAGGTACATGTGACGTTATTTCTGTTACTATTGAACATCAATCAAGATTGTAACACTTGACCTAGATTTGCATCTCCACCTACCAAGTTTTGACTAGCGCGTTTTTTTTTTTTCTCGGGCTAGTCTTAGAATTCTTTTTTTTCAAATATCATTTTAAATAAGTGCGAAAATGCTCATAGTGTATCTCACATTCAAATAGACATAGCTAGGTATGTATGTGCAGTGTACATTGATTTGTCAATTCTATCAATCAAAGCAATGCTATATGTTACCAAGTTACCGGTGACTTTTGGTCTATCTTTGTCAGTACTGATTTATAAAAACTCGAGAAAATCTTATTTTTCTGAGGTCATACAGGTTGCTTGATCTTATAATTTTGTTGTGCTGGAGAGTTAGTTGGCTTTCCAGTTTTTCCTATCACTATTGAAATGACGGATCCTTTGCAGGATTTATTGATTATTGAAATTTAGTGAGCATTGATACTGTAACTACTCCGTACTTTGCGAGTCCTTGAACCTGTCTATCATTTCTTATTCTTTGATTATTAAATCTTCATCGCAGGTCAAGAATCCTCAACGTGATTTGCCATTGGGTATAGGGCTTTCCCTGTCTCTGTGTTGCATGTTGTATATGCTGGTGTCCATTGTTATTGTTGGCCTGGTGCCGTACTATGCAATGGATCCTGACACTCCTATCTCATCTGCATTTGCCAGCCATGGGATCCAATGGGCAGTGTGAGTAAAGAGTTTTTCTTGTAACTATGGTGATTTTGGCCTTCTTTTTTATTGTTCACTTTGTAAAATTGATTCGGTCCCCATGTCTATTTTGTCTGTATTCTTAATTGAAGATACATAGTTACAGCTGGAGCAGTTACTGCGCTTTGTTCAAACTTGATGGGTTCTCTTCTTCCACAGGTAATAAAACTGAAGAATAGTTGTGTTGTGAGTCATTTGATAATTTAACGTGGTGCTTTGTTTTACTGCCCCTTCCAAAAGTTGTTTAAATTTGTGGCATTTATTGCCTGATTTACGATCTGAATCTACTTATTTGTGTTGATGCTGTAGAAAGTATCTCATGATACAGGTGAATTTACTTGGATATATCAAAGGGTTGGGATTTGATTTTTTGTGTGGATGATCTAATTGTGAGGTGATCATCCTTACAAAAAATTAGCCCTTAGATCATCGCCATGTTACTGAATCTTGGCGACAGATCCTTCCTATATAATGGCTAATGATTATTGTTATATTCACCTTGACTTCTGGTAATGCATATCTTTGTTGCGCCTGTTGAAATCTAGATATCCTTGTATTTGTTTTCTCAGCCTCGAATCCTGATGGCTATGGCTAGAGACGGATTGCTCCCATCATTTTTTTCGGATGTTAACAAACGCACCCAAGTTCCTGTGAAGAGTACAGTACTGACTGGGTTATGCGCTGCATTATTGTCATTCTTTATGGATGTCTCACAATTAGCAGGGATGGTAAGTGCAACTACGTTCTAGAACTTGTGAAGTTTAGAAGGTACCTTACATATGCTTTTTGGTTTGTTGAATAGACTTGGAATTCAAGGAGTATAGATTTCTTTTCATTTCCTATTTTTTTTGTTAAGTTACTTATCTGGGTTAACTATACATGGCACACATAAAATAGTGGGACATTCCGCTTTATATTGCCAGGGGGATCTCCCATACTAGAAATTTGTTGTTTAATGATAAGCTGTATAGACTTGTAAAAAAACCCAAATGTGATAAAATCATTAGATTGGTCAATTTCTGGTACTGAAGACCTCTAAGTAGAGGATGAGTCTGGTGCTTGATCCCCCTCTCCCCTGGCTGTATGCCAGTTGGATTTGTAATTCTTGGTGGAATTTTATCCATTTTCTCAAATTACTGGTTTGGTTTCTTTTATAAAGACTGCAAATGAATCCGCTGCACTAAATCAGACAGCACTGAAAGCTTGCTTTCGGATTTGTGCAGGTCAGTGTGGGAACACTTCTCGCGTTCACCATCGTTGCTGTCTCCATTTTGATACTCAGATATGTCCCACCAGATGAGGTGCCTCTGTCATTGTCACTTCAGGAATCAATTGATTCAGTTTCAAAGAAATACAGTCGTAGTATTCAGGAGATTGACGAAGAAAACTTGAAAGATCCTGCTGTCACCTTTAAGGAAAATAGTAAATGTTTTCATGGTGACGGTGAAGCATCAATTGGCTATCCTCTTATCGTGAAAGATATTGACCATGGTAATGGTAAGTTAGATCCTAACTTCTTATACTGTAGGAGGTTTAGGAGGATATCTAAGGTATCTGTCAAGAAACTTTGAAGTCTTTATGCACTAGCGTACTCGAAAGACGGTGTTAGCACAGGATTAATCTTGTATTATGTTCCATTTGAAAGTGCACCTATACCTAAAACTCCTCATCAGATGATTGTAGAACTCCTTGTATTGATTGTAAGATTGTAGGGTAAAGGATGTATTATAGAAATCCATTCATCAGATGGTCGCAGACTCGCAGTCGCACAGCTCGGTCAATAATTGGGTGATATCCTAGGTGAGAAGTGAGAACCATCAGGCTATGGGTTCCTGTCGACAATGCATGCACAATATGCCTAAAACCAGGCTGCTGATGAACTGGTTTTATAGTCTACCTTAGATATCTCTCCTTATTAACATTTCTAGCCCAGATTTTGGGCTTTACTACAGATATTCTCTGGTTCTCTCTACCTCCTTCGAGGACTTAAGGCTGTGCTTGGTATCCACGCAAAAATTCACAGGCCAAAATTCCATTACATGTGCTTTGGCTGTGGTTGTAGAAGTGCAATTGTTACACTAATTTGTGGTGGGACCCACATGAATTTGGGGTAATAGGGTGTGAATATTCGTACTCATTCTCTGACTACAAATATTTATACCCTATTTCATCAAATTCATGTGAAGGCCCAATACAAATTAGTCTAATGATTGCACTCCTATAACCACAACCACAGCACATATAATAGAATTTTGGCCTGTGAATTTTTGCGGGATACCAACCACAACCTTAGTGTTCGTTTTTACTGATTGATTACTTTTCTGCTTTCTACTGATTGTTGCAGACATATTAAATGAACAAAAGAGGCGAAGACTTGCAGCTTGGAACATAACATTTGTGTGCATAGGAGCGCTTATCCTCACCTCTGCAGCTTCAGCTGAATACTTGCCTGGGTAATTTTACTATAAAGTGCATCCTCTTAATGATGCTTCAAAATTGATCATTTATGGTAAAATTATGAATCATCATATCTGGGATCAATGCTCTTCAGGAGGTTATGGAATACACGTTTAGCCCTTGGGACTTGTATGGATTATGGTTTAATTATTATATTTTGGTGACCAGTAGAAAGTAATATATTTATAAATCAAATTTGCATAAAGACTTAATATTAAATAACCACCTAGGTGGAAATCAGCTGACAACTGTATCTAATAACGTATATGCCCATTTGGCCAAAGTGTGAGCTGATGCTTTGGTATGCCATGAGTGACTGCATACCATGCTGCAAAAGGTTTGGCATCTGTTTTCAATTCCCAAATTAAAGCAGTCCCAATATATGTTTCTAAGAAAGAAATGGATGTAACGTAAGAGTAGGTTACAAGCGAAGGAATAAACACACAACATATACCTCAATTATGGGTTGTGGAGGTTCTTTAATCATTTGGCTTTCGACCCTAGTATAGTGGTTCTGATTCAGTGGATGATTTCCCTTCATGCGCGGTCGATCCTTCTAATTATGGTTGTTTTTATCAGGTTTGCTCGCTACCCAGTATGTGGAATTGGTGGTGCGCTTCTTCTGTGCGGTCTAATTGTGCTCTCCTGGATTGACCAAGATAATGCGAGACACAGCTTTGGACACACCGGAGGTATATTCATTTCTGCTCAAATCTTCAGTGAGGATAATTAGTTTAGTCAGGACACATGGGCAACCCCCCTTGGCACCTACGATACTAGTACTCATGCTACAGACGCATCTAAAACTAATAGGTGCCACCTTGATGATCTCCAAAGCGAAAAATAGACCTCCCTAATGATGCCAATTATCTGCTGGGTTGATTTTAGTCCCTACAGGTCTTCTAGGTCAGATTTTGTTCACCTTCTAACATAGGTGAACAAAACTCGCTATCATGAATCCATGACTGGTTGTCTGAATTGGTCTCGATCACCTAGGTGGGGGAACCATTTGTCTATTTGGCTAGACTGATCTAAATATTTCTCTACATTTATTTGCTGCTCTTAATATGGTATGCATAGTACAATCCCTTGCATGCAATGGCTTGTGGGTAAATCCTTGGGATATCTATTGGAATCTTTTGCAGGTTTCATTTGCCCCTTCGTTCCGCTCCTACCAATTGCTAGCATTCTTATAAATGTCTACTTACTGATAAATCTCGGGTGAGTACAAAGTCGGTTAATCTTGATTCATACGCTATTGACACGCTTGTGTTTTCTTTGTTGGGTCTATGAGGCCCGCTTGACTCTCTCTCTCTCTCTCTCTCTCTCTCTTTCTCTGATCACTTGATATATTTCCATCTGAACTCAGAATTGGCACGTGGATTCGCGTTTCTGTGTGGCTGATAATCGGGATATTCATTTATCTATTTTACGGGCGAACCCACAGCTCACTGCTCAATGCGATATATGTGTCCACAGCTCACGCCAATGAGATCTATCAGAGCTCTTCAGGGCATCTTGCTTAGGACAAATACACAGCCATCATGAACCTCGCAATGCAGACTTCAAACCTTGCCGCTTGTATAAATGAATGTCACGGCGTTATAGATGACACCACGTTATATATTTGTTATTTCGCTGCCATATGTCATGATTATCATTCAGCACTGGACTGAAATTAATTGATTTTCTGTATAGCAATATGCTGGATGGCCTGGGGGCCTATTTAATTTAGAAAAGATGTAAATAGTGAAGATGCGTTCCTCAACTGTCTAATTGATGAAAAGTTTACCTAAATTAGCAGTTCAACTTATGGTCTGTTTTTTCTCCTGTATGTGTTTTTTTGTTTGTTGTTTGTCAAATTTAAGTGAAGACTTCCCAGCTAGAACTTTATCATCAATCAAATCTTATTTTTTTAGTACTCAGATCACCTATTGGAGATACTCAACTAGCTGCCTTATCTGTTTCTAGTCTTGTAACTCATTCATCCATCTGACAGCTTCTCTACGCTTATTTCATGCATATGGGGTTTCTAGATTTGTCGGGGACTAGTAAGCAAACTGCAGAACTGGAGTGTCGGAGCATCCAATTAAGAAATGTCTTAAGCTTTGGAGAACCTCCGGAGCGTCTTAAGCTTTGGAGTACTTTCAGAGCAGAACTGCGGGAGCATAGAGTGGGAGCGAGAGTGAGATTCCATAGTGGGGTGCCAACTGATGTCAAGTATCGTGCCAAATTACCGAACTGTGTCATAGGTGAATCTATGTATGTGGTATTGTCTTCGTAAATACATGATATACCTGAAAGCATACATCAAGAGGGAAGATGTTAAAGTATGCTGAATGTTCTCATGCAAAGTAAAGACTTGTTAGTGAAGATATTAATAAATAAACCCTTAAACTATTTCCATATGAGTCTTACATAGCGCTTGAATCATCTTCACATGGGCCTCCATAGCGTTTAACGTATATATTCTTACTCATATCTTAATTGCTAATATTTTTCATACACATTACAAGACATCGTTTGCTCGATTTTGAGCTTAATAAAAGGAAAATATCTTTTTTTAATAAAAAAAAAAACGAATTAATCTTTATACCGGTAGTTGCACTTGTATAAGACTATACACCACTTTTGAACATATCCTTCAAAATATCATAACCTTTACTTTCATGGCCACAACAAATACACTTCATTCTTGTAATTTATTTCATTTCCAATCCATGCTAACAACTGATAAATGATATAGTGCAGCTCGAAGCATATCAACTTGTTGGATAACACCTCTACTTCAAAAGGAAAGATCCAAATTAATACTTTGAACTGAGTGTCTCTTAGTGCGGCATCCCCTATTATTTGCTTGTTTTGCTTGCTGGAAAGTGCATTCTAACAATATGTGGATAGGGTATCTTTAATTTCTTGTCAAACCAATTTGAAAAGACATTCCTGAAGAACAAATTGTTAAGAAAACTAACCATAAAAAGAAAAATAAACTGTAAAGAAAACTTGAACAAATAAAAAACATACAAAAGAGCAAGGAAATATACCTCTGAAGAAAATGAGAGGTAAAGTCATTACAGCCATATATTGACCTGCAAATTAAAGAGTTGTCAATGAAAGACATTAAGGGCATGTTTGGTTCGCGATCTAAAAACTTGTTTTCAAAAACTAATTTACACTTGAACTAAACTATATATTGTATCACATCTAAAATTGCATTTTCACTTTACTATAAAATCCTATATGATTTCATTGAAAACACATAAAACAACATTTTTTTGTTTTACAAAATCCTACATAATTTTATTGTAAATCCTAAAACAGTTTTGGATGTAGTACACGATGTATATTATTATAGGTGTAAATTAGTTTTTGAAAATAAATTTTTGGATCACGAACCAAACAGACCCTAAGAAACTCAATATGTGAATACAATATAGGAAAATTAAACTAGGATTACAAGTATTTGAGACTATTTTTACATCTACACCTCTCAGTTATTCAACTATTTTCACTTTTTCCAAGACCAACTTTGATGGCAAGAGCATATGCATTTTTCACAATGCACCTCATTTTGTGATCTCTATTACTTAATTACAATTAGCATTTAGGTAGTTAAATACTCATTTCTTATTTTAAAAGGTATTTCCGATTTCATTTGCCCTCATTTCTTCCTCTTCTATTCTAAGTTCTATTAAGAAAGTTCACAGCAAATGAAAAGAAGCATTAACCAACAAAGAAACCAAAATATAGGGGCTGACCAAGTTTGGTGTCAATGACTTGAAAGGAGTCACTCTGTAAGGCACTCAACCTCACTAAAGGTAGTAAAACTTATAAATTCATCAAAAATTAATTTAAAATTAATATAAAATAAAACAGCTAAAAAAGTACACAAGTTTTAATGGGTTTAGAAGTTTTAAAAAGATATAATTTTTTAATAAAAATAGTTTACATGGTAGAAATAAAACACATATGATCTTTACGTAGGCCGCAACACAACAACAGTTTAACCACGATAATTGATCTCTTCTCGTTTTTTTATATTCAGAATGAACATTTAACCGAGAACATCAAACAACTGACAAAAAATATCTTCNTTGTGGGTGATTAATGAGAATCTCAAAGTATTCCATAAATGAAGGTGGGCAAAATTAGGGTGTCTACAGTACCATATGGTATAATGAATGATGCAATTACGGGGAATTTTTAACTAGTGATTGATTGGGTTACAAGTATTAAATCGCCCATGAGGATTATCTCCAAGTGGACCCCACCAGCCCCATTTTAAATTCATTGTATGAATAACAATATACGCGGATCCTAACTATTTATTTATACGAGCTCTCTGCATGTGCGATGCACTTGTTCTTTATGCCTTACACTCTGCTTACACATGTATGTGGGCCCACATAGAGATCATTCAACTACTCATGTTGGCCAACATCATGTAGGTGTAAGTGAAATATAAGAATAAAATAAATAAAAGTGTAACATGTGTGAATATATCTAACCTACTTGTCTTTGGTTAGTTGTGAACCAGCTAGTTAGCATATTTTTTGGAGTTTAACCCAAAACGTATTATTCAGCCAGATTTTTAAAAAGAATCGGGTAAATCTAATCTTACCTATGTATGCTTCGAGGATGATGAAACTTGCAGAATTTTTTTTAACTATTCACGTATTTTTTAACAGGCTTATTACTTAAATTGTTTCCTTCCCATATTGCGTTTGCTTGACCGAGTTCTTTACTCATCGAATCGAATAATGTGTGAATTAAACATGTTGTCGAATTATTGTCGTATACCGAATTGCTAACTATGGTTGTATCCAAAAATAGGTAGATTTTAGGTTACAAGTTTAGAACAAACTGATTTGAGATAACCATGAAGAGTCTTTTTTAAAGCAAAAAGCAAAAGTTCATTGGCTTGAGCTTGGGGATGAAAATACCCCTTTTTTCCATAACTCTATAAAAGAACGAAGAGCTAGGAATAAAATATATTGCCTAACCACTTGCTCTGGAGAGAGAATTGACTCGGAAAGCTTAATAGCAGATGAATGTGTTGGCTTTTTCACCAACCTGTTTGGAACTCCTCATTTTGATATTTATGATCCTTCTATTATCTCTGGCCTTGATTTCATTAATACCATCACAGAAGATGAGAGAGATCAACTCAGTAGACCTATTTCTCGTGATGAAGTTGTTTATGCTCTAGCAACTATTGATTCTAACAAAGCCCCTGGTCCAGATGGATTCTCTTCTCATTTCTTCAAAGCCTGCTGGAGGATTGTTGGAGATGATTTTACTCAAGCCATTCAAAAATTTTTCAGCCGTTCTAAGCTTCTGGGTGAAGTCAATGCAACTTTTGTTACCCTGGTCCCGAAGGTAACCAATGCTTCTTCCCTATATGATTTCAGACCTATTTCTTGCTGCAACGTGATTTATAAATGCATCTCCAAAATTATGGCTATAAGAATGAAGGAGTGCATTAAAAAGCTTGTTAGCCCATGCCAATCTGCTTTTATTTCTGGAAGATCCATACAGGATAACATTATGTTAGCTCATGAATTGGTAAGGAATTACAATAGAAACAATGGCCAACCTAGGTGTGCTATTAAAGTAGATCTTCGAAAGGCTTATGATACTATCAGGTGGGATGCTCTCCTTGATATCCTGAAAAGATTTGGATTTCCTGACAAATTCATTAATTGGGTTAAAATTCTGCTCTCTACAGCTAAGTTTTCTATTCTTGTGAATGGCAGCCCATGTGGTTATTTTAAAGCTCAAAAAGGTCTAAGGCAAGGTTGCCCTATATCCCCTTACCTTTTTGTTATTGTCATGGAAATTTTTAATGCCTTGATGCTTAAGCAGGTGAACTGTGGTACTTTCTCTCTCCACCCAAGGTGCAAGGATCCTATTATTACTCATCTTAGCTTTGCAGACGATCTTATTGTCTTTATGAAGGGGAACACAGAATCTGCTATTGCTTTGAAAAAGGTTTTTACAGATTTTCATGCTTGCTCTGGCCTTGAGGTGAATAAAACTAAAAGTGACATTTTCAGCTCTGCCATCCCTGAAGAGAATTTATCTTTGATCAACTCCATCCTTGACATTAATTATGGTCAACTTCCAATCAGGTACCTGGGTCTTCCTCTCCTTTCTTCTAAGTTGTCTTACAAAGATTGTATCCCCCTCATTAACAAGATAACCAATCGGATAAAATCTTGGAAGGCTCGGTTCTTGTCATACGCTGGTCGTCTCCTTCTTATCAAAGCTGTCATAACTAGTATGCTCATCTACTGGCAGTCCTGTTTTGTTCTTCCTCAACGTGCTATTAAGGAAATCAACTCTATCATGAGAAGGTTCTTATGGAAAGGTATAGATCTCACTATCAAAATTCTTGCCATTAGTTGGCACAAAATCTGTCATCCCCATAATGAAGGTGGGCTTGGGGTTAGAGATATCAAATGTTTAAATATTGCTGCTAACCTTAGGCACATATGGGATCTTACAATAAGGAAGGACACTCTTTGGGTTGCTTGGACCATGAAAAACCTAATCAAGAACAAAGATTTTTGGTTCATGAAGGTTCCTTCAGATTCTTCATGGTGCTGGAGAAGAATTCTTGAGAACAGAGAAATTGCTAGCAACTTGACTCTTCATCTGATTGGTAACGGGACAAAGACAAGATTGTGGAAGGACAACTGGCACCCCCTTGGAGTGCTCTTCAGCCGATTCCCCCAGGCCCTAACTCTTGATTCTGCTCTTCATGAAAATGCTACTGTTGATAGCTGTATNATTTTTTTAGAAAAAATATAGGTCGGAAGCTATAAATATTGTTTTAAATCTAAATCTTTATAAAGGCATTCAAAATTCATCCATTCTTTTGTTTAAATGCAAAATAGTTTTGCAAAACATATTTTGCATACTTCGTAATACAAAAAAAAATTAAAGAAAAAAATATTGTTGATTGGTTTTATTTTAAAGATCTCAAGTAAGATTTCTAAAAATATAATTTTTATGAAAAACTGATTTATTTTTTAAAAATTATGTCATTTTTTGTTTTAAAAATAATATAAAAAAGTTAGTTGATGCTTACTGTTTGTGTATTTATTATTGGGGCATTTTTGTCCAATAAAATACACATTTGTGGTTTTTCAACTTTTTGGACTAAACTGTCATAATATTTTTAGCTGGGACTGAACCATCATATTAACCCTCAAATAGGACTAAACAGTTGTTCCCCCTAAAAAAAAATACAAAAGTTTTTTTGGTAGCAATGGACTTTTGGAGAATTGCGAGAGTATTATAGTGCGGGCACTGTTGGAGAATTTGGAGAGTGATGGGCAGTATAAGTTTTTGTTTAAGAAAAATGAAAATTTTATTCGCACCCTACATTTTCCTCTTAATAACCCATTTATTCTAATACTACAGTTACACTTCTCATGTGGAGCCCATGTTGAGATAATCTAAGGGCTGATTTTTCTGTGAGGATGATCTCACCATGAAGAGCCTTATAGTTACATCATTTCAAAAACTTTCAACCCCAACTAACGGGGTGTAAAAGTTACAAGGTAATAACGGACAGTCCAAAAAGGTTAAAACCCTAATCTTACTTTTGTTGGGTTAAAAGTTTTACACCCATATGATTTATGTGAAAATGATATACATGGTAAGAAGATCATCGTCAAAAAAAATTAACCTTGGGATCATCTTTATGTAAGACCTGAACAAGGATGTTAATAGGGTGTAAAAATAAGTATGTTGTACAAAAGAAAAAAGGTTCAAGAAAAACTTCAAGAAAACAAATTAATGAGAGAAATGTTAGGACATGGGGACCCCATTTGGCTTCGCCCATATGTATAAATCTATATTTTATCATTTATTTATGAGATAGTATTTGCATACATTATTATTCATACAATGGGTTTACAAAGGCTTGTAGGCCTCACATAGAGATGATCAATCGATTGATTTTGAGTGAGGATGTTGTCCTCATCATGTAGATTCTCTTAACTGGAAATTGGCTCATTCTAAAACCTTTAACTCCATCTTCCATTGATTGTACCATATGGTATAATGAATGATGCAATTGCTGTGAATTTTTAACTAGTGATTGATGGGGTTACAAGTATTAAATCGCCTATGAGGATTATCTCCAAGTGGACCCCACCAGCCCCATTTTTAAATTCATTGTATGAATAACAATATACGCGGATCCTAACTATTTATTTATACGAGCTCTCTGCATGTGCGATGCACTTGTTCTTTATGCCTTACACTCTGCTTACACATGTATGTGGGCCCACATAGAGATCATTCAACTACTCATGTTGGCCAACATCATGTAGGTGTAAGTGAAATATAAGAATAAAATAAATAAAAGTGTAACATGTGTGAATATATCTAACCTACTTGTCTTTGGTTAGTTGTGAACCAGCTAGTTAGCATATTTTTTGGAGTTTAACCCAAAACGTATTATTCAGCCAGATTTTTAAAAAGAATCGGGTAAATCTAATCTTACCTATGTATGCTTCGAGGATGATGAAACTTGCAGAATTTTTTTTAACTATTCACGTATTTTTTAACAGGCTTATTACTTAAATTGTTTCCTTCCCATATTGCGTTTGCTTGACCGAGTTCTTTACTCATCGACTCGAATAATGTGTGAATTAAACATGTTGCCGAATTATTGTCGTATACCGAATTGCTAACTATGGTTGTATCCAAAAATTTGCTCGTTCTAAAACTTCTAACCTCCCTCAAAATAGGTAGATTTTAGGTTACAAGTTTAGAACAAACTGATTTGAGATAACCATGTTATCCTTATAAAATCAATCTTTCAATGCATTTTATATGGGCCCCATAAATAAATTTTTTTTAATGGGCTATATAACTTGGCCCTATACCAAATACCATCCGAGTAGTGCTGTTTGGACCGACTAAGTTACAAAAGCAGTGCCCGATGCTTATGTGGCATGGTCGGTCCCACTACCATGTTCGTTGGAAACTCCTTCAAAATACTTTTGAGAAGGAAAAAGTGGTGGGTCCTACCCTGCCACATAAACGTCTGGCACGATTTTTGTAAACTCATCGATCCAAAAGGTATTATTGTTACCACCCACATTTATTTGTGCGCTGACAACCCAACTACTTTTTCAATCTTATAAACAGTCACGTGGCACCTTATTTAGTGCACAGAGCCACAGAGCATTATTGACCTGTACCAACCTACGTACCTACCTGGCCACCTACGACTCCATCAGTAATCTTTGTTTTTGTTTGTTTTTTTATGTAGTGAAAGCATGAATCACAAACATGGATTCGGATTTTCGACTATACATTGACATCCCTACACATCAATAATATCTATCTCAGTTCAATTTATACTAACCTCATTTATTTGACAACCCAACTACTTTTATAACATTGGTAGCTCGAGCCCACGTGAAGAGATCTAATTTTTTAGTGAGAGTCCTCATTATGCATTGAACATCAAATTTTAAAATTTTTAAACTTAATTACACATTTGTGTTAAAATTAAAACTTACAAAAACTTAAAATTTCAAAATTTTGACGGAATGAGGGTTAAAATCTTTAGAACCCATTGATTTTTTTTATATGATAGATCAATATCGTGAAAAAATCATTAACAAGCCCGTTTGCATTTATTTCTTATATTGAGTATTGCATTTATACTCGGTTTATGCCGACAAGGGATTTAGAAGGGCAACATAAGAACACACGAAAACTGTTACACATTGGCCCAATTTCCAGCCACAATAAATATTATAGATTTTTTTAAAACCTCTTTGTGTGACATACATATTATAGGGCACACGGAACTAAAATCTCATTCATTAAAGGCAAACTTTTGTCCTCAAAATTTCAAATTACACCTTCCGACAATCTATCATCATTGCGAAAGAGTTGCGATTCTAAAAAAACTTGATCATCGGACACTTTACTAAACTTACTAATATCAACATCAATGAAAGCACCCTCGTGATCAATAACTGTTTGGAGCTTGATAGAATGGAAATGCCTATTTGAGTTTATGATTTGTAGTGTATAAGTATCAGCATTATTCCTAGCTAGGAGGGCTTATTGGGATATGGGTAGTATTTAGAGAACCCGCAACATTTGTTGGCACAACTACTTAACTGGGTCATTCCGTGCCGTCCATTAACACTGAAGGTGCAACATAGCATGTCTAATGTCGTGGCGTGCCTATTACCGTGTTATCAAACATGCCATCATTCTTACCATAGCCGTGATATTTGCCATTTTGTTGTCGTATGCCATTTTTCTGTGCCATAATGCCATTTTGTTGTGTCATGTGCCATAATGCTATTTTATTGTGCCATGTTATAATTCCATTTTGTTATGCTACAGTGCCATTTTGTTGTGCCATAATACTATTTCGATGTGCCATAATACCATTTTGCTGTGCCATGTGCCATTGTGTTGTGCCATAGTGTCAACTTATATTAAAATTATGAAAAATATAAAACTAAATGTGAAATTCTCAACTAACCAACTTTTATTGAAATAATTGAATAAGTATGTCTTTTGCTATTTTGCCAAACAAAAGTGAGAAGTGCATCACTATAGTTTGAGTACATCCCAATTAGGTTGGCACACACTCAACTATCAATCATTTTCATTACACAAAATTTTAATTGTAACTTAAGGTTATAATATATTATAACTATTTTGGCACAAATAAACAAAAAAGTAATTCTACAATTGTACCTTTTATTCAAATTACATCCAAATTTGAATTTGTGAATCGCAAAACTAGGTAGCATCAAAATAAGAAGTGAAGATATCGAAAAGTGTTTTCTAAATATATAAATTTCGTCAAAATCAATTACTCAACATAATAAGAAAAATAATTTTTGCATATTTTTTGCGTACAGAAAAGTTTTTATATTGTTCTAGTTCTAAAGATCTCCAAAAGAGCATTCCAAATGTATGAATTTCGCTAAAATCAAATTTTTAGTTTAAAAGAAATAACATTTTAAAGTTTAAAAAATAAAAAATACTTATGCCTTTAACAACGGTACAAGTTGAAAAAAATAAGAAGGTAATTGAAAAAGATAAAAAATGAAAAATATAAAAACTAAAAAGCAAAGAATGGACTAAACAGACTCAAAAAAGTTTAAAAAGACTAAACATGCTAAAAAGAATTAAAAAATATTTAAGAATGGTTGAAAATCTTGTCGAGAAAATAGATAATATTTTGGCCTTGCCCTTCTTTTTTTATTAACCTGAGTCATCATTACTTACTAAAACGAGTTTAGGGGGTAATTACTCTAAAAATTAAAGAGACGTGGGGAACGACTCAGAAATCATAACACTAGCATTGGTGCCCATATGGATATGAAGAACTCTAAAAAGACAATGAGGTCTAGTTTTGTAGAGCTCTATTTTTTTTAATCATGAAAATGAACCTTTTATTTTTGGGTTTGAGACTGCATGAAAGAAAAAGAGAGTAATCAACTGTTGTTCTTTTTTTTTTTGTAAAAATTGAAATAAGTAAAATAATAAAAAAATCATCAAATGGCGAACGATCAGTCGCCACGTAAAGATTTTTACTTTTATTAGGCGGAAATGATATTAGGACCGAACCCAAACCAAATTGATGTAAGGTAAAGTTGGATTGTATACAAGGGCTAAAATTTAGTGATGGTGTTTTTCTTACTATGTAGATCATCCTTACAAAAATTAACCTATTACAAAACTTCTAACCCTATCGAAAATTAATTGGAAGTTCTCACCATTGATTCTTTACCGTTGATTTTTAATCAAGTTCTGATCATGATCATCCATTATCGATCATGGTCACGATCGTCCATCATGCATGGTCATCAACATCACCATTCATCGTGAAATCATTATTATTGTCACCATTATCACCACCATCCATCCTCATCATCTATCAGTGGATCACCACCATTCATTTATCCATCCATCTATCATCATCATCATGCATATGATTTTTTGTGAAGAGTTTACTATTATTTCTTGCGAAGTGTAAGGATGTACGTGGCGGATTTGTGAAACTCGTTGGAGCTCTTGGAGGATTTCCAATGAAATTTTACTTTTTCCAAAACAAAAAAAAGTAGACAGATGATTGCTGTTAACGTGTGCCCTTACGGTACAAGAGAACAAAACCCATTAATTATAGCTCCTCTCCTCTCTATGAAATATTTCACCACTATGGAAACGTGTGGTCAACAATCAAAGATTCTGCTGACGTAGCACCACTTTAGGGAGGAAAAGATGGGACCATCTATCTCAGTTCCTCATTTATTTGAGGTAGCCTCTCGTGACTCGTTATTTGATGCCCATATAATTATTGACCTACCTACTTTTTACTTTGAGCCTTCTTGAGGCTTCTTCTTCTATTTAAAGACGGGATGTTCCATTTCATTTACAACAGAGAGCTTCTGTTTCTCATTATTTTCTCTCTCTCTCTATAGTTGAGTTCATCTTCTCCCCTACACACTCTGTTTCCACTGAATCAGAGAAAGAAAAAACCTACCTCCAATCTTCAACTTTCTCCCTCTAAAAAGCCTTCAGCTGAAACCCCCCCACTCTTTCTCTCTCTCTCTCTCACTCTCTCACTATTTTCTCTCTCTAACAAGTCTCTCTCTCTCTCAAGGCTGCTTATAGAAAAACCGACCAACAAGAGGGACACCCCCATTTTTCCCCGAGAGGCATTCCTCTCTCTAGCTACTCCCTTCTTCTCTTGAACCACTTGTAGCAGAGTAAAGAAAACCCAACATTTTTTAGAATATATACTTCCTTCTTGATAGAAACCCAGCAACAGTTTGATCTTTTGGACCCACCTACTACGTCTGTCTCTCGCCCCCATTTTAATCTCGACAGTAGATCAACTTCCAGAAACTCTCTCTTTCTCTGTGGATCTTTGGGGTTCTTATTATTCTTCTCTTGCAAGGGTTATTTGCAAATTTAGGTAATAAGCTACTTTGACCCACTTTTATTATTTTTTTGATATGAATGTTACAGTGACTGTTTTACTTAATTTGATGAACTCCTGCTGAGATCCAATTTGTGATGATGAGGTTACTCTTAATTTTTAGGGTTTTTAAATTTATTCTTGAAACAATCAAGATCCAATATGACTGGTTTAATCTTTTGGTAATCAAATAATCTTGTTTGTTGATGGTGAATGCCGAAGTTTACGTTTCTGTAAATCGATATTCAACTTTTGAATTTTCAAGCTGCAATAAAATTGGTGAATTATATCATCAAATCGAATTATTTACATTGGTACCCAATGCTTCACAAGAACAAATAAAAACAGTTTGGGGGGAGAAGTATGGTTTAAGTAAATTCTACTTAATTGTGTTTAATTTTAATTTTGAATGTGATAATTGGAAAGCATGATGAGCATAATTGTCAAACAGGAACAAAAATTACCCCAACTTAAAATTTGAAACAATGCGGGAAAGATTAGATAGGAAAAAAAGAGATTTTTTTTTTATTAGAAAAACAAATTTATTGAAATAGAAATGATGTACACCTCAAAAGTGATTTTGACTGTAGATGATGCTACCGATGACCAAGAGTAGATGGTGTGAGAGTTTTTATTTATCCTAGATGGCAATTTTATTTTACTACATTCACATTAGCATTGGAGGTGCTCTAACTAAAACGTAGTCAGCTCAATACAAGCACATAAATTCGAAGGGCATTATTATAGTTTTACATAGATAGGAACATTTTGCTTATTTTTAAAAACGAAAACTCTATTAAGATATATCCACTTTTTTCTATTAACACAATACTTATTCTTACACTCTATTTACACCAACATATGATAGAGATGTTTAAAGGATTATTTTGATATCTAGATGATAAGGAGATCACCGCTACAAAAAACTAGCCCTTGGATCATCTCCACATGGACACATAAGTAGGTGTAAGCAAAGTGTAAGGATAAGGTGGGGTAGAACTTGTAAATAGATTTGAAATTTTTCAAAGACACCTTTAAAATTCTACTATTCACCACAACTTTCCAATGAGATTTATTTTGCTCTATTTCTATTTATTTCTTTTTGTTTCTAAACCTTAATCAACATGATCTATGTGCTGATATGATCTAAACAATGAAGAAACCTTCGTGAAAAAAAATCAACCTTTGGATGAACTCCATACAGCATCCACTCGCGTGTAAATAGATTTTAAGAATAAAAGTGGGTATTAGGTGGACCCACATAAAAATAACCCATGCGATGATGTGATATGAACGATAAAGAGATGTTCGTGACTAAAAAATTATTCCTTAGATGAAAAATATATAAACTGGTGGAGTGGGATTTGCAAAGAGTGGGGTGGAAGAAAAGAAAACTGAGCACTGTTTCTATTCTGTTATTAAAAAAAGTTAAGAATAAAAAATTATTTTTATTTTGGGTTGGGGGAGATCCATTTTTGTGGATCAACCCGGTCCCCCAAACCCATTTCCATCTAAATATTTCTCTTCCCTATTCCCTTTTCTTTCTCTCTGGACAATATTTTTTTTCATTTCAAAATAAACGAAAGAAGAGAGGAGAGGGAATACAGGAACCCCTAAATTGCAACCGATCTTGCACCCCAACTTGGAGATATCTGTGCCGTCGTCGTCGCCGTCGCCGTCACCGTCAATATCGCCGCCGGTATCCCTCTTTCTCTCTTCCCCTCTCTAAATCGCACCCGTAGGGTTTGTTTTTGTTAGGGTTTATTGTTAGGTTTTAATTTCATCTAGAAAATGAGCTGTCTACGTCTTGTTTCTATCTGATTCTAAAGTGTAATTGGTTTTTTTCTGCATTTCAAAGACTTGATTTGTTGGCATTGTTGAGGTTTTTCGTTGAATAAAATTGGATATTTAGATCTGAAAGTGAGTGAGAGTGATTTAGAGAGAGAAAGAGTTAATTTGTAGTGAGAGAAAGAGAGAAGTTTGCGTTTGTGATTTTTCTGATTCCGTTTTGGTTGTGCATCTGAAAAATGGGTGGATGCAAGACAGATTTTAGCTGCTGTTCTGACTTTTACTATGTTTGCAATGCTTGGTAACATGATCAAGACAGTGGAGGTAATTCAAAATTGCATGATTTTTTTTTCAATTGAATTCGTTGTTTTCTCTGTATTTTAGTTTTAGATGATTTTGAGTTGAATTCATCATTTTTATTATCTGTTTACTTTTTTCTCATGTGTTTTTAGTTGATAATGGTACTGGAATGAACTAAATTTATTTATTGGGCTGTTAATGAATAGGATTAAGATAGTTTGATTTGGTTTAGTTAAATTTTTTAATGGTACTGGAATGAGCTGAATTTGTTTAATGAGCTAATTTTTTTTTTTCAATTGAATTCATTTAGTCTCTTTTTTCACAAGATGATTACCATTTCATGTCTCTCCTGTAAATTTAAAAAATGTTTATGTTTCTTGATTCTGATGTTTTCTTGTATGTTGTTGTTGTGGGTTTTGTTGTTCTTCTCTTAGATTACTGATGCTGTGGTAGTTGCAAGATATCTAGCGGACACACTTGTACTTCCTGACATCAGAGGAAGCAAACCTGGATATATGAGGTTAGTTTTTGACTTTATTGTAATTTCTGTTTCATTATATTACTTTTCAATTGCTTTTTCTTAATTGAGGTTGCAATTTGTACATTTAACATCATTTTTCATAAAATCCACCGTAGTAAGTAACTATGTATTCTCATAATAACCAAAACATGCGAGTCAAAGGCAGTTATTTTATGATCTGCGAGACAAATTGAAAGCTACTACATTTGCTTAAGATTATCCATTGATGTGGTTATATTGGAAGAAGCTCATTTGGGGCTATGTTGTTTGTATCGACGATTTATCGGAATTAATCGCCTATTAATCGCTTATTGGGGTCATGATGATATTTTCTACAAAATATCATTGGTTTTTATCGGACTGATAATATCGGCCGATATTTGCAAAATATCGGGCGATATGAACCATATTTTGTGTTTCTGTATCGACGATTAAATCACCCCGAAAATAAAACAAAAAAACTTTATTTCTACTTAACCCCATCCGTCCAATTGTAAACAAAAAACTTTACAGAATATCGGGCGATTAAACTTCAGATTAGCCCAAAAATTTTAGTTCCAAATCTTTGTTAGTGTTTTAATTTATTTTACTTTTTTGATAAAATAAATTAGTTTAAAGGAATCTATCGCTAAATTCGTGAACTAGAACTAGTCCCTTGACCCATATACTATTAACCAAGAAATGGCGGGAGAAAATTATTTCATTAACAGTTCGATCTATGAGAACCAACATCAAACACAAAGTGGGCATTTGAAAATAAAACACTAAGAGCTCATAAAAGAGACTACCCATATTAGATACTCTTAAACCAAATCAAATTAAATGCAATACAACTTTGAGTAATAATCATGTAACAACATTTCAACATATGAGCCCTAATGATTCTAAATAGAAACACAATAATGACAAGTAAACTCTTTTTAAAACTAAAATTGTACAAACCTAAGAGTAATAGAAGCTTAAACCCTAAAATTTTAAACAAGGAGAAAAAAAACCCTAATGATTCTAAACCCAAAGTCAATAATCCAAGACGTTAAACAAAGATTGAAGGAGAGAGAGTGTTGTGCTTACCTAGTCCAGCGAGGTTCATTAATGGTGGTTTCGGCACCAGTATTGGTGCTGCAAGAGAGAGTAAACCACAAAAACCAAGGTGAGAAGTTTTAATGCAGATAACGGAGAAGAGCGAGAGAGAGAGAGAGAGAGAGAGAGAGAGAGAGAGAGAGAGAACCTTTGACGCCATGGATGAAGCTTCGAGCTTCAGCTATAGATGAAGACGAGTGTGAGAGAGAAGAATGAGAAAGTGCCGGGTAGATTTTAATTTTGTGGGGTGGATGGATTCAATTGATTTGGGGTGGATTTAAAGTAATCCCTTCAAAGAAATTCCAGCAAATTTTAGGGGGTGGGGTAGGACTTGAAATAGGGGATTTGCTGTAAAACATGTTTCCAGGGATTCATGGCAGCCAAACAGACCAGGGAAACTAGAATTCTAGTGAATCCCTGGTCCCCACTGAATCCCACCTTCAAAATCCCCAGTCCAAACAAACCATAAGTCTAACCCTTTGCAAAAGCACTCATTCAACAACAAAAGTAAAATAACATAATTCACCATAATAACATGTTTAATCCACCTCAATTAGATTATAAAAGCGACCTCCATTGAATCAAAAAATCTTACAAGCTAAACCTAGATCTGGACAAGACATATTTGTGGTTGTTGCTTAAGTCTTTCTAAAAAGGTTGAATTGTTGCAAACTTGTCATGTTTTGTTACCTTGTATGATTTTTTTGAAATCAATGGAGGTCGCTTTCATAATCTAATTGAGGTGAATTGAACATGTTATTATGGTGAACTTTGTTATTTTACTTCTGTTGAAAAACTACTCATGCAAGAAGTTGGACTTACATTAGACTCGCTATAGACCAACATTAGACCAGAATTAGACTGAAGATTTATCCATGTTACGCAGATTTGGGGACTGGGCGATGGTTTCGAAACCAAAGAGCTTGATTTCGAAACCAAAAATTTAAGTTTCGAAAACCAAGATGTTGCTTTCGAAACCAAAATCTAGAAAGACCTGGAATCAAAAAAGCTTTTGGTTTCGAAACAAACTGTGTTGATTTCGAAACAAATTCAATCTGTTTCCAGATTGAGCTTGGTTTCGAAACTAAAAGGCCTAGAGGCTTTTTTGTTTCCAGTTTGACCCATGGTAGAATTTGTTTCTACTTTACATGTTTGGAATTTTTTTATTTTTTTTTAAAGAAAAATTTACAAAGAGATGAAATAACCTGATAAATACATTGTACATAGTATAAAATCATGACTTGCTCATTACCAACATTTTACCATTTTATCAAAGAGAAATAAGTACAATATTTTTGGTTGAAAATCAACATTTCCCATTTTATCAAAGAGAAATAAGTACAATACATTGTACATAGTATAAAATCATGACAATCATACTAGTGTTTTTTAAATAATTTATAAACATATAATTGATGCAACTGGCCATGAGCCTTCCCTCACTCTCTTTCGGTCAACTTTACCCAGCTCTTCATCATTTTCATCCATGCCATCCTGCATCATTAATTAGCCTGAAAAATATAAGAAGTTTTTTAGTTACTCTTTGCCAGAGTACATTAAATACCACAATTCAACCGTCCAGCTTCAACCCATTCAACTACAAAGTTTTAACATGGTAATTTACCTTCTATATATATATATCGTTTTCAAATGAAATTGGTGGATGAAAAATTGTTGCAAGTCTTTAAATTAAGCTTTCAATTGGCTTTAAGAGCAATACTGTGCTTTTTTTTGTTCAAGTACAAAGGGCTTCTTTCCCCTTTGTTTAGTAATTATAACAGCTTCATGCTACCTAGCTACCTAGCAGTGTTAACCAAGAATATTATGACATTTTCATCATTCAAAAATCAAAATCACTTCACATCCATGGGGTTAGAAGTTCTAAAAAATGTTAACAACATGATGATCATTTAAAAATCACTTCAAAACCCTTATCACCTAACCAAAATAATGAAACCAAACCAAAAGGTACCAAACCCTAACAAAAGCTAAACCTAGTAGTTCAAAATCACTTAACCATGAAAATGAAATTAAAATTTAGATATCACTTAACCATGAAAATCATGAACCAAACCCTAACAAAAGTAAACCATGAACAAAAACAAACCCTAATCATGAAGATTTGATTTAGAGAGGGGAAGAGAGAGAAATAAGGGTACCTAGAGATTCCTACGGCTACGGCGATGGTGACGGCGATGGCGACGACGACGACTACCGACACTGCACGGCAAGCTTCTGTTCAGCTCTCTCTTAGGGTTCTCTAGCTGCTCTCTTCTCCTCTCTTCCTTCTTTTCTTTTCAAAATGGAAAAATTTGGAATGAGAGAAAACAAGAAGCAAGAAGACCAAAACGTGTTTTGTTTTGATGTTGGGAGGAAATGGGTTTGGGGGACCGGGTTGATCCACAAAAATGGATCTCCCCCAACCCAAAATGAAAACAATTTATTATTTTAACTTTTTTGGGGACGGTACAATGCCATTAATGTGGTCATGTTGGGGTGCTATTTGGGGGGTTGCAGTAGCATTTCCCCTTATTCTGTAGCATGTAGCAATTGTGAAATATATATTCCATGAAACCCCAATAAATCCTTTTTACCCCCAAAACCCTACTTGGTATCACACATTTTCAAGCTCCTCTTCTTCTCACTCTTTACCAGGCAACTCTCTCTCTTCACGTCTGTTTTTATTTATTTATTTAGTTTAACGTAACTTTTGTTTCTTTCGTGTTCTATAAATTAAATGAATTTGTAAGTGATAGATGGTTGTGGGACTTTCATTGGAATTGGTACTGAATTAGGATTGATTAAATAATCTATGTTAATTAGTATTGATTAATCTATGTCTGGGTTAGTTTTTGGTGGGCCTAATTTAGGATTAATTTAGTATTAGTTGATTTTGGTTATTCACTTAACTTGGTATTGACATAGTGATTTTACTAATTTAGGGTTAACGGATTAACCTAAGATGATGGTTTTTTTTTTTTTTAAATGTCTGATGTTCGTAATGGAGACTAAAGTGTATTGTTGTCTTTGCAGGGCTTTGGTGTTCTTAAAATGATTCAGCTTACTGTCCTGGAATAGTTTGCAAAGGATTATCAACGTAGATCATTGCCCTTCTCTCTAAATCAACAACTATAAGTACTCTTGGTATGTCTAGACTTTGAATAGTGAAAACTAATTTTGAATATTTGCATAGCATACTTTATTAACCTGATTAGTAGATATAATTTTACACGCAATGTTGGCAAATCAATGTTTATGCAGGAAATGATCAACAAACTAACAAAATTCATGCATCATGATGCAATTTCTTTGGGCAATAATTTTTTGGTAGGAAATATAAACAGTAATTTTCAATATTTTTAATACTTTAACTACCTATTATCGTATTTGGGTACTATTTAATTCTCACAGATGGTAAATATAAAAAATATTAAATATATCTACAGCTTAAAGGTACACACCACATTACTGACAAACAAAGGAAACTCTGTCAAAATTTTGCATTGTAAGTAATAAAACTAGCGTTAGATCACACCAACCACTCAAATGCGTGTAGCGCATGTGAAGGGGCAAGATAAACTAAGAAGAAACAAAGAAAGAAAAAGAAATCAGAGATATAGAACTCCTCCCTCTATAATTAAGATGTGTGGATTGCTATTCAATAACACATTTGCTATTCAATTTTTGTTGAGTGGATTGTTCCATCAAAATGAGGTCCAACATGTAATACTAGTAACAATTAATTTTTTTTTTTTATAAGAGCTAGTAACAAATAAAAAAAACACAACTATACACATAGAGGCAATGGACTTAGATTTAGGAAAATCTGAAGGTTAGGATTTTAGATGATGTGGCAGTTTTTTTGTTTGCTAAGCCGAGCCGAGTGAAGTTAAGCAAATAGTAAAAGTTTCTAATTAGTCTCTCCACCGTTTTTTTAAGGGATGAACTCCATCATTCTCCTCTTCAAAACTCTGCTATATTTTAAGGGGTTTCTGTTAGCAAGTTGCAGGCTAAATTTTGTACAAAAGTCAAAGTAAAAAGCAATTGACGATTAGAACCTTTGGGAAATCGACAAACTCAGGTCTCTCTTTCTCTCTTTCTCCCTCCTAGGGTTCTTTTCGAATTAGAGAAAGTTTTAACAAATACAAATTAAATGTGAGTTCAATTGCCATATATAGATTCAAGAATTGACCATGATTAATTAATTTGTGATTCATCATTTTAATGATTGGAGTAATCAAACCCTCATATTATTCTACAGCAACTGGAATATTAGTTACATTGTTTCTATGTTTTTTTTTTAAATTTTAAAACCCAGAAGTTTCATTGATTAATTTCGTAGTTGTTTTATATATAGGATAATATATGCTGTCTAACTGTTTGATAAAATGTTTAGAAAAAGATGTTGGTTTCTCCTAACTAAAATCTCAGCTAAGTTTCTTTGGATATTAAAATTTTAAATTATTTGTGCACAATGAACTTCCGACCAACATTTGATGCACCAGCAAATGGAGTTGAATATGTACATATAGCAATAGATAGCAGCTAATGGTGGTGGTATTACTTTGGGTACCAAAAAAGCATAATGAACAGTATTTTAGGTCTAAAAATTTGTAGTTTAGATCTTTTACTTCCTAAGTCCATACACAATCATTTTTGGTATGCAATTATTAGACTGCAATACTTCTTTTCTTCCTTCAATTTATCTTTCTTGTCTACTTGACCAGTTTTAATTTTATATAAAGAAATATATATATTTGAGGTTTATTTTAGTGTACCTAAATTTATTTTGGACTCATTTCTCCTCGTTCGTATATGTATCGCATAACCTTTCGGACAGACCATTTTACAAAAATGGTGGCCGATGCTTATGTGGCAGGGTGAGACCTACCACTTTTTTCCCTCTATGTGTTTTGAAGGGGTTTCCAACGTATATGGCAGTGGGACTTACCCTACCCCTGCCACTTAAGCATCGGGCACCACTTTTGTAAAGTGGTCGGTCGAAACAACACTGTTGATTAATAAAAGCTTTCAGAAAAGGAGTTTTTTTTTTTATGAAATGGACGCCACCTTTCCAATATAAAAAAGTAATAAATAAATTATGGTAATTATTGGCAAATATAGGAAAAATCTTTTTACTCAAATCTTTCCAAAAAAAAAATGGTACATATATTTCAATATTAATCCATAAGATAATATTAGTGACAAAATATTAAGGTTGTAAGATGACTTTAATTATTTAACCTTTTTTAAAAGATTTACATATAATGTTAAATCTGAAAAAAGAAAAACAAATCCTATATTGTAGTTTAGTATATATGTATCAGTTTATTACCAAATTTATGTAAATTACAATTTTCTTACGTTTGTACGACACAGTGAACGTAGGTGAAAATGGGAGATTGGACAGTAACGAAAACTCTCTCAACAGGGGATATAAATGAAGATCGTCTTGCGTTGGATGCATGTATGGTGAGGAGCGCTATGTTACCTTACTTGAACACGGATAGAGAAGAAAATGTTCGACTTGTCTTACGTGATTATGATGATGGCAATGAATATTATATGATTCTAAACCTTTACATGCACACTGACAAATTCCATTTAACGGGAAACTGGAAGCAGAATTTTGTGCAACGCAAGAATTTAGTGGTGGGTCAAAAGTTTGGGATTTGTTGGAATCCACAGGGTCAAAATTTTTTGTGCTCGATTCATCTCTAGGTTGGCTCCTGACTAATCTATACTTAATGTACTCCTGACTAATGTACTCCGATCTACTCTCATATTTAATTAGGCTTCCCGAATATTAAACTGAAAGTAGTTTAGGCATCATGCACAATAAATGTGTAAATTTATTTGCAGGGTACATTAATTAAGCTACATACCTTTTTTTATTAATAATTGAAATTTATAGTATATAACAAGGGTGGGAGCTACAAGGCTTGGGGGCATGGCCCCCCTACGTCTCAATGTGGCTCCGCCCCTGCTTACATTAATTGTATGTGGACCTCACAGGTGCTTGTACATTCTAGCTTGTAAGTCGATCCATTTTCATATATATATATTGTGGATAGGTTTATATCGTTATTCTTAAATTGGTTGTGGGGCTACTTAGAGATGATTTAAAGGCTGATTTTAAGTTAGAATATTCTACTCATCATGTTGATCATCATCACGAAATATTAGCCCATTTAAAACTTGTAAGCCTATCATCTGGTGATTGGAAATCATTTAAAATCAACGGAGATTGAGCTATTCATTTTACCTTTGATTTCACTCTATGGATGATGAGGTTACAAGTTTTAGACTGAGCTAATTTTTTGTGAAAATGATCAACATGATGATGAGAATATCACTTGAATTTATTTCAGTTTGGTTGAATGAATCTTTTCCACCAACCAATCTTGTCTGAAATTTCTTATCAATAAATAATTCGACGGATAATGCTATATGTACTCCTTGGATGACTCTCAGGATGAGGTGACAAGATCTGATTTGTGTAAGTTGTTTCAAACTAGTTGAAAGCAGGTCTTGTCACTTCATCCTGTGAGTCATCCAAGGAGTACAAGTAGGATTATCCTAATTCGACAGCTATTTTGGTCTCCCACCCACTTTTTTGAGCCCTCAACTTGCACAGTTCTTCTCATATGAATGTAGCCACTCTCCAAACCATCATCAAAATGCGGAAGT
>MVGT01004285.1:514928-529553 GCA_002174775.1 Macleaya cordata
CAGCTTCTTTTTATTATAAGTTATTAGATCTATCTAAGCTTGATTACTTTTCAGAGAAATTTTTTGATTTTTGGAGTTTAATTTGGGTTGGGAATATATTAATGTTTCTGAATTGTTGAACTACATTTTAGAAGTTTTAGCTTATACTGGTTGGGGTTTCATTCGTAGAGATGCTGACATTTTAAGTTTATGTGTTGAGTTTATATTTTTTAATAGAGAATTAGTATTTATATTTTCACTTTATTTAATTACTACATCTTTCTAATTTCTTTTCTTTTTTTCAAAGGAAATGTCTACTAAAAGACAATTGGGCGCCAGTGGCGGTGATGCCAGTGATAGCGGTAGTGGTAGTGGTAGTGGTCGTGATAAGGCACCTAAAAGAGAAGTGACGGATAGATGCTCTAACGAGTGGTGGGAGAAGTGCAATGATCTTGATTTTCGAAAAGAATTAAGAGTCCACCGTAGAACATTTGATTTTATATGTGAAGAACTGAGTTTAGTTTGGACAAAAAAACCGACAAAGAAGGATCCATAAACTCTTCGAACACGCATTGTAGTGTGCCTTTGGAAACTTGGAACCGGTGGAACAAATAAACAAGGTTCCGAAAAGTTTGATTTACCGGAATATAATATTGGTAGCCTTTTTCACGAAGTTTGTTCAGTAGTTAAACATTTATTAATCCCAAAATTTATTCAATGGCCAAATAAAGAAACCCTAGATAAGATCAAAATCAAGTTCGAATCAATATCTAGGATACCCAATGTCGTGGGTTCTCTCCAGACTACACATATCCCAATTCTTTCTCCTAATAAGAATAATGCTTCTGCGTATCGTTCTGAGCAATACATGCTAGGTAAAAAGGCTTTCTATTCGATCAAACTTCAAGGAGTTGTTGATCATGATTGTGTTTTTATTGACGTTGATATTGGTAAGCCCGGTAAAATGTCTGACGATCAGATTCTTTTGGAATCGCAACTCCTTCGAAGAGATGATAGATTTACGGAAGGTGAGTGGATTGTTGGGAACGTAAGTATTCCTTTAATGAATAGGATTTTGGTTCCCTACACTCAAGCGCCTCTAAATATGACTCCGACGCAAATTACGTATAATGTTGCAATTAGCAAGATTCGAGAAGTTGGGTTGGAGGCAATTGTGAAATTAAAAGGGAGGTGGGTTTGTTTGAAACAGCCATTGCAGTTTCGAGAGGATGTGGCGAATGTTGTCGAGGCATGTTGTGTTCTACACAATATGTGCAGGTTAAAAAATGATGAAATAGATCCGGAATGGGTGGTGGACGACTACGAAAATGATATTGTCTTTCCGCCCATCGCCAGTTCGGATCCTGCAAGCCAAGCTAGGGATAAAATTGCCGAAGGTCTTGTTGCTGCCAGAGCTATTTTGTAGTTGTTCAGAGCTATTTTGTAGTTGTTAACAGTAAACTATATAGTAAAGGAGAGTTTGTAAAAACTGAAAATGTACATAACAATTTTATTTGTATACTTAAAATTGTATATAATAATTTCAGGTTAAAACAGTTTGCGACTTTGCATTCTAAATGTTTCTTAATGACATCTCAATGTTGGTTGTGTAGTTGATATGAAACATATGGGATTTATTATTGGAATCAAATGTTTCTTAAAGCAGCTTTTGCGCTTTTGCTGCTAGCAGGAGCAAGGCAAGTCCTGAACCAATATGATGGAAGCTTTTGGAATCTGTTTTTCACTTTGGCAATACTGTGTTTGAAATCAAATTCATTCCAAACTTACATAATTTCAAGAACTCTGAATGAGGATTTCCTTTTGAGTACAAATTAGTGCAATTTAAATGACTGTTTGACATGAAATCTAGACAAAACTAAACTTTAATTGGACTTATAAAAATATAAAATCGAGTTTATTAAAGATAGAAGTAAGATGCAACATGCAGAAAGATTAATTAAAGACCCTCGATCTGCAAATCAACTCTGATCACAAAATGTTTAACAAAGGATTAAAAACATTAGGGTTTTTGAGTGAGACTCTGTTGCCAAATTTTAATCTAACTGATTGAGTGAACTTTTTTATGTGGGAATAAGATTGAAAGACAAATATGTAGTTTTAGTAGTGCAATAAATACAATGAGGTAAACGAAAAATCTGTACATAACATGCAGTTTTAATTGCCTTGAATACAAATGATATCTATTATTGATTTTTTGGGTTTTGGAAAGTTTCTGGCGTAATTAATTAACATAACTTAATTTACATATATGGCGATGATATGGCAACGAAAAATAGTACACGGCTGATGATGGTGGTGGGAGGATTAGATTGCTCTGATACCAAATGTTACGATACTAATTAATCTACCATTAAACTAATATTAAATAACTAATAATTTTATTGATAATTGCCTACTAATAACAAACAACCCATGCCTTTTTATCTAATTGGGCACGTAACAGTAACTCTAGGTTCTTTTCATAATAAAATGCATTTAGGTATTTCAACAAACATTTAGGGTTCATCATTCACAACATAACATGGCTTGAAGCTATTAGAAATGAAAGGAACCAGAAAATATGCAGAATATGGAATCAATGGATCAATCAAACCATAAATAAACATGAATAAAAATCGAAGTAGACATTTTCTATTTCTTTAAGATCAATCAAAAGCAGCTGGTTAGGCTCTACAATATGGATACTTGATTTCACTATTCAAACTCACACAGTAATGATTATCAAACTAATCAAGAAGATAAGCCGAATGGGAACTACATACCGATCTTGTTCCTCCATCACAGAGAGCACAAAATTAATAGTTTGTAACCTATCAAAGCCCTAGAAATTGATGCAAAGTAAAAGTTGATTCTTTGCTCAAATTAAATCGAGCCTCAAACACACCAACATCGAATTAACTTGCTTACTCATTAACACAGTTGTTGTTTAATTTTTTCCAATGTTGTTAGGTTTCTGACGTAATAATCTTGTAGATTAGGGTTTATGATGTAATATAGTTAATTAGGTCTAAAAATGATGCATACATAGATGATTAGGGCTTACTTGATTTCTAGTACTGCCTGTCCAACAGTAGGAGTTGAATCTCATATTAACCGAAGAAGCTCCTAATCATCTTGAAGACAAGAGCTTCAAATTGAAGATTTTGGAGATGAGAAAGGAGAGAAATCTGAGAATCGAGATAGGGATTTACAGGGAGATGCCAGTCTAACGACCACGGTCATTCCTCACTTTAAAAAAATAGGGCCACCAATTTTCCCCCACAACTTTTTACGAAATCCACACAACTCAAATTAGTAACGTGGATTTCATACAATGACAATACAAAATAGTTTGTCTGTTATATATGACCCACAACACTGATTTTGTGGTTCTAGGTTGCCAGCCGTTCATTTTTTTAAATTTGTGTCGATTTTAGTTTACGAATGAACAATTCGGCCAAAAGTTGTGTGGAAATATCCATAGCTAAAAAATAAATCTTAAATATATATCATTGGTACAAGTGAAAATGTGGTCTACAATTTATCTACTAATAACAACTTTTCCTTAACAAATCTCATTCTCCTTAAAAACTCTCTTAAATTTATAACGGAGAATGGCCAAAACCTCCAAAATTTAGAATTTCAAATCCAAAAACTTCATGAACATTTCATAAAAACCAAAGCCCCCAAATCCCCCTAATTTAATTTTCTGAACTTTTTTTCCCTTATTAGATAAGAGCGATTCTTTTTTTTTAAAGTCTTATATTTTAGTTATAAAATATTATAAAGCCTATCAATAAATAAAATTATACTGCAATCGCACGGTCTACCAATGTAGATCTAGCAAGTGCGGGTCAAACCCCACAAGGATTATGATATGGCAATCTAAAAATAAAATCACTTAAATTAATCCAAAAATGATAGTGACTGATCAGGGAATTAATTAAGTTAACTAAAATAATAACAATGAAAACTTTTAAATAAAATGATAAGGAAAATGCAAAGGCTTAGAATCTGCCACCTTACTATTGTAATTCTACGGATTTAAAACCTTAACTAAGATTTAGAACCTCGTAAAATTAATGCAAGTTTGGGGTTTCATCATAACCTTAACTAAGATTTAGAACCTCGTAACTGAGATCATAGTTCTAATCCAATTAACAGACAAGATGAACATAATATACAAAGAGAATAGGTTGATTGAATCCGTTCCAATCTTCTTCTTCTCTCTCTTTGATTATCTCTCTGGTTTGAACGTCCAGCCTTCTTACTCTCACGATGAATCCCCCTGAACTCTCTATCTCTCATTCCCTTTTAAGAGATGAATTCCTAATCTCGACCAAACATCAGATGCTTGCCAAGTGCAATGAGCACTAGCGTGGTATTGATGTTCTAACTTTTTCTCGAACATGCAAATAAAAGATGAAGCCCGTAGAACAAGATGGTCATGATATATAGCAAGAATATAATCTAATTCAACCATTAATAGTGATCATTCACTTTTTATGGGGTGATTAAGTGTTTTTATGGGATTTGAAGACCTAAATCCTCTCATTAATAGGATTCCAACATGATTTGTCAAAATCCTAATTTTTTATTTATAAAAAGGGGTTTGACCAAGAAAGAATACCCCTTATAAAATAGGAACACCCATTATAAAAGTTTAGGTCAAAAGTTTGACTAAAAACACACCTCCGCTACAACGGATACAAAAAAAGATAGTTAATATAAATCTAAAAAAATATCAAATAGCCAACAACCACTTGCTCAGGTGGTTGGCATCCCTCTTTATAATTTGGGGATTTTGGGTTCAAAACTCTTTAGATGTGGTATTACCTATGTTATTTTCTGTGAGAGACAAGGCGAGACGATGGCCTCGTCGCCTCGCCTAGGCGTCGCCTAGGAATAAGCCTCCCTAAGAATTTATCTGATTTTTCCTACATCTTTTAGTTAGTGATTTATGACTTATATATGCATAAATAATAATAAAACACTCCCACGATGGATTAACAGAGCAATGGAGCACACAAGCTAAAAAACCCTAGCTTCCCTTCCTCTTTTTTCCCCATCTTCTAACATCGATTTCTCTTTTTTATCGATCCCAATCCCTTTCCCTAAACTAAAAACTTAAATTTTATTTTTAAACCCCTCAAAAAATATTTTAAACGAAAAAAACACCACCAATAATTGTTGTTTACAAAAAACACCCAAGGGATTTGGGGTATCACGCCTTGGATCTGGGCGACCTTCTCCCTGGACCCTTTGGCGACCCAAGGCAACCTAGGCGCGCCTAGGCGAAGAAAACGTGCACCTGAGGAAAAATGAGATATGCGATGCGATACCCTCTAATTTACCTCGCCTAAGTTGCCTAGGCGTGCTTAGGCAACGCCTTTGACAACTTAGGGTATTACAATTGAATAAAAGCCCACGTAATTTCATATGTATATATATATGTAGGTACTTCAAAATAAAGTTGATGTGCCCGCTGGTGGTGCCCTTTCATGCACCTGTTGTTGATTCCCTCTGTTGTGTTTGTCCGTTGATGGCGATCTCTGTCGGAGATGATGTTTAAAGTAGTGTATGTGTTTCTCACACGCCTCTTGTGGTGTATTTAAGCATTGTTGTACTTGGGCATCAATCCCTCATCAAAAAAGAAGAAGAAAAAAAATATCAAATATATATGTTGTTTTTTTGGTAAAGAATAAATACAACATCTCTTCAATTTCTCAGTTGTGACATTAAAAGGCAATCCTCAAGGACAGTTACCTTGGCCATTTTGATTTAACAAACCCTAGTCATTTATTTTACTATCAACTTAATTTGACCAACGTCCAGGGGCAATATCTAAAATCGTATATTATAACGTGGGCGCCCTCCCATTATTAAATATGGCAAGATGATGTTAAAGTAGTTTATGTGTTTCTCACACGCCTCTAGTGGTGTATTTAAGCATTGTTGTAACTTGGGCATCAATCCCTCATCAAAAAAGAAGAAGAAAGAAAATATCAAATATATATGTTGTTGTTTTTTTTTGGTAAAAAGTAAATACAACATCTCTTCAATTTCTCAATTGTGACATTAAAATGCAATCCTCAAGGACAGTTACCTTGGTCATTTTGATTTAACAAACCCTAGTCATTTATTTTACTGTCAATGTAACTTGATCAAAGTCCCAGGGCAATATCTAAAATCGTATATTATAACGTGGGCGCCCCCATTACTAAATCTGGCAAAATGACCTATGATCCGCCAACCCTACCCTAACTAAACTAATGCAGGGTTAAGGTTGAACATTTCTTACTCGTTATCCCTTCAACTCTATTACAGTTATGGTCGACTCTGACTTGTTTACTTATCTATTATCTATTATAATATACTATAGGAGAAACCTTGAGTTAACAAAACCCTTTCTCTTAGGCGTGGGTTAAAAAAATCTACATTATAAACATATGGCCCAATCTATTATCTATTATTGGGTCAACAGAACCCTCTCTCTTAGGTGTGGGTTAAAAAAACCTATATTATAAACATAAATTCAAATTCTTCAAAATTTTTGAAAAGAAACCCCGTGCCTTGCTCAAGATATGGGGGCTAGTAATATACTATAGGATAAGTTAACAAAACCCTCTCTTTTAAGTGTGGGTTGAAAAAACCTACATTATAAACATATGACCCAATATATATAAGAAAGAAGATATTTCTACACTAAATAAAAGAAGTTTTTAAAAAATAAAATACTTAAAAAAAAGTTTCTAAAATTAATAAAATTAAAAATAATTTTTTTTTATAAAAAGTGCTCGTTCATTGAACGGGCCACACAAGATTAGTTTTATATATAAAAATATAAAACTAATTAGAGTTAGAGTTTAAAATATTGACCAGTTTTCGTAAACTAGTCATGATTAGAATTTGATAATCTCTGTAACCCGCCAGTACCCCTACGATCCACCCTAATCTGTCCCGTTGTCATTACCCATATTCTCAGTCACTTTTTTTTTTAGTTACCAAATAACTCACAATTAGGTCCCAACTCCCAACTTTGTTTCCAGGGTCCTGTTAACGTGTGCCCTAAGGGCACATGATAAGATTATTTTTTAAGGAATTTTTTTGCAAGTTAGAAATCTTAAAATCAGCTGAATTTTTGTAGACATAATATTATCATTATTTATAAGATGTTCATAAAAAATCAGCTCAATCAGAAATATCTAACTCTCCAAACAAATCACTTTAAATGTCAGCTGTTTATTTACGCTATCAAAGTCTTAATTAAGTGTCTGTGGTGCTAGAGGTCTCCGAGTGAGCTGATTTTTTTTGGATATGCTCTACATAGTATAAATCTATTATACAATTCAGGACGGGGGGCAGAGTTGTCCTTTCTAAAAATTGTGCTGCTTCATAAGCCCCCTGCCCTCCCCTCTGCTTCTTCTTCCTCCTCCTCCCCTTTCTCGGCCAGTCTCTCCCTGCCCTCTCTCTCTCTCGAGGTTTTGAGCCGTGCCGGAGGCACGGCGATAGACCTTGTAACATACATATCCAAAAATTGGCCCATTTAAACACAACCTTAAGAAACTAGACAAAACAGAAAACCTAAAAAGCTTATCATCTACCGTAAGGGCACATGTTAACAAAATCCTTGTTTCCAATGGCCGGTGGTGCCCTAGCTGCTGGATCGTCCCTAGCAAAACACCTCGCTTCCTGCAACAAATCCACCAGAGACAAAGCCATTAAACTCCTGAAAACATGGCTTCCTTCACAAACCACAGTTCCCGACGAAGAAATGAAGAAAATCTGGAAAGGTCTCTTTTACTGTATGTGGCACGCCGACAAACAACCAGTTCAAATGGAACTCATAAATCGTCTATCTTCTTTACTGGTAAATCTCGATCTTTCTCTCTCTATCCAGTATTTCGAAGTTTTTTTGATTACAATGCGTCGTGAATGGAGTGGAATCGATTACTTGAGGTTAGATAAGTTTTATCTCTTGAATCGTAAGTTTCTACATCAGTTTTTCAATCTCTTGAAGAAAAATTCTTGGGATCTGGAGTTGTGTAGTCGTTTGATGTCAGTTTTGGAAGAAAAAACACTCTTCAGTGATGATAACTATCCTGCGCAGGGTGTTAATTATCATATCTCTGAGGTTTTCATGGAAGAACTTAAACCTTTTCTTCCAATTAGTTTAGAAACTGTTGGTGTTCTACTTAAACCGTTCCTTACTGTGATGGTGAAATCGTCGGATAAGGTTTTGTTGAACAAGATTAAATCTAGTATGTTTGATTTTTTGCTTAGAAATGGAAAGAAACTTTTGGAAACGAAGAAATCTGGAGATTGTAATGAGAATGTTGATGATGAAGTGGAGTTATTTGGAACAATTGCTTTGAAATTTGGTCTTTCGACGAAATTATTTGATTTAGGATCATCTTCCGATTGTCTTCAAGGAAATCGGAAAGTTTTGTTTGGTTTGCACGAGGAGTTTCTTAAGTTGGAGAAGGATTTGGCTAGTTCAGGAGTTGAAATTTCGGTTCCAAAAGTTAAAGACGAGGTTAATGAAGATGAAGTTCCTGATTTGGTTCCAATTCCTGAGATGGAAGTTAATGCTAATGAAGTTTTGGTGGAACAGGTTGAGGTTGATCCTCAAATTTCCAATGGTTCTGCTGATAAGCCTTCTAAGAAAAAGGGCAAGAAGGCCAAGAAAGCATCTGATGAAACTAAAAAATCTAAGAAGAATAAGAAGGGATTATCTGATAATGGTGTTTCAGAAGTTAAAGACGAGAATGAGAATGGAAATATTGCTAATGGTGAGAATTCAAAGAACGATGTGGCTTTAGTTAATTTGGATGAATCTGTGATTTCGAACTTACAAATGCAGTTTGAGAGGGTTGCTGCTGAAGTTGGTATGGATTTGATTGATAGTGATTTACCTACCTTACCCTTTAGTGGTACTGTGTCAAAGAAGAGAAAGAGAGCTAGGAGCATGGAAAGGAAGGGTTCTCGTAGTTCAGACCAGGGTGTTGTTGGAGGTAATGCAACTGAAAAGAGTGGGGAAAAAAGTGCTAAGAAGGTCAGATTTTCAATGAAGAACAATCTGGTGTGGAAACCCCACAGTCCTTTACCTCCCCAAAGTTTGAGATTACCGCCATCGGCGACTCCTAGAGGTAGTGCCCTTAAACAAGGGTTATCTCCAGGTCCTATTAGGGAGAATTCTCTTGTGCCAAAAAAGGCAAAGCAGAGGGCTAATGCTGCGAAGAAGGCGCGAAAGGGTCCCAAGGGTGTTGCCCCAGCCGTAAAACGTCTGAGGAAGTTGAGGTCCCTTTAAAAGGGTCCCATGCTTTGTGTTTACTCTCATGATTTCATCCTTTCGCACTTTAGTGATGCAGCTACTGTTTGCTGGTTTCTTTGTAATCTTCACTGAGGCAAATTTATGTGTGATGGATGTTATCTCAGCAGTGATTCTTTCATTACATCAGCAATAGGTAACACACTTTTGAGTTAGTTTAGTGCCTTTTCATTTGATATTCGCCTTGTGTTCCTTTTTTTTTTCCCTCTTTTTGTTTCTTATTATTTTTTTTTGGTTGATCCATTCTTTTTATGTAGTTTCTGCAGTTTTGAAATGCTTTATAGCTTAGAGAACGCATTGATGATAACCCAAGTAATTCGTTCATTGTCTTTTTGTTTTTGTTTTTTGTGCACGAGGATTTTCTGCTCCTACATATTTGTGTTTCGAGCCACTTGTTTCACATTGCCATGTACATTATGTATTGCTGCATTTTTTTGCATGTGAAACTTATATCTAACTTGAATTATTTTGCTATCGTAAAAAATATTGCATTGATAGTTTATTCCCATTTAAAATTTCTCCTCTATGTCGTTCTTTGTTACTGTTTTCTATGAAGCTCTTCCATAGCTAACAAAAATGACTTTGGCATTTTGATGATTGTTTGGAGTTTTTAAACTGAAGGGAAAAATAATTAAAGCAGTCCAACAGTCTGCAAATGCATAATGAATCCTTGAAATACATAAAAGCTTCTAGGAGATTTGTGGGACTTATTATGCCCAAATTACTTTGCAATTTATCTAACATACTCATCAATCACTAGGGTTATTTGAGCAGATGTGCTAATGAGAGCCTCTGTAGTCCTAGAACTCCAGCAGAATAGGTTAATAAAGCAATCAATGAACCTAAACTAGAACCTCTTTCACTTTTCTGTTGCTGTACGTCCTTCATTTTTGTTTGTATTTTTTAGAATTTTAGTTTTGCTTACTATAATCGAATTACACAAACATGTAATGGCCCAACTGTCCAGAAATCGGGAGATGAACACACATACGTATTATAATTGAATTCTAGTTTAGTTAATTAATGTTCTTTTGTATAACAGTAAATACAGATATATGTGGAATGTCAATAAAGCATTTCCATCACAATGGAGTATGTAGAACACAACTTTACTGGGGAGACATAGGGATTCACTACTGAAATTTCATGGTCAGGGGGAGATTGAGGAATATGATGGATGTTGCCTATAGGACTAGAATTAGGCCCTATAGTGGAGATGTGCTATTTTGAGTGTATTATACACAGAACAAAATTTTAGCAATGAAGAAATACCATAGTCATAGAATAGATAGGGATGGGGGTCTTGAGATGGTGAACAAGTTAAAAGACGAAAATGGTTAATGTTAAAAATTAGTGCATATAATGTGGAGTAGCTCCACACAAGTTTTAAAACAAGGGAGAGTTAATGCTTTGTTTCTATTCAGAGGAGAATGGCTACATGCATGTGTGAAGAATTGTGCAGGTTGAGGGCTCCAAAGGGTGGGAGGGAGACCAAAATGGCTGTCGCTAAAGTTTTTGAAAGTGGAAAAAAGGACCGTTGAATTAATGATAGTATCAAATAGGATTGGTTGATGAATAGATTCATTCAGCCAAACTGAAATAATTGAACACTTTGATGATGATGATGATGAGAACGACAACGATGATGATATACCATATGGGTATCTTACAAACATTATAAAGTAGTGAATGGAGGATCTGACAGAGGCCCTTCTTAAGAAAGCATATTCTTTGAAAAGTTCATTAACATAAAGGGTGACCTACCCCCATCTTATGTGTTAGGTTGTGTTTCTTAATGTCATACTTAGAGCAAAAAAGTTGGGAAGGTGCCTTGTCGATAATGGCTGATCTTTTCCGAGCTCCCTTGATATCTTCTTGCTGATCTATCTTTACTTAGTTTTCAGATATTCTTCTAGGAAACTGAACTTGAATATTGAAGGTTTCAGCCATTTACTCCATGTATTACCATTTTCCACCTCTACATGTGCAGTAGCTGTTAGTTACTTCGGCACAATGAACAAGAACTTTAATCTGAACTATAGAAGTGCATAGAAAGGACATAGGAACCGTTGGAATTCCCCATGAATTTTAGCTCAAATTAATCTGGCAGTCAGTCTTCTTGCCAAGTGATCCAATCAGGCAATTGTAATGTACTCCAGAGTTCTTCAGTGTGCAACTTTTGAGTTTAAATGAAGTATTTGCTAGTAACTATCTTTTGAGGGGGAAGAACAATCAATTTTAGGTGAATTATGGGCTTCTCAAACAGTTCTTGCTGGAAGTTCCTACTCTGAATATGTTTTGTGGTCTAGCTTTGATTTTCATGTATGATTGATTAAACTAGGTTTTACGCTTTATCATGTTCCAAAACTGAGGATCGTCCTTCACAGTGGATTAGGCTTTACACATCTGAGTCGACCAATTAAATGGTAAATCAGACTTGCATCGTTTACTCGGAATTTTAATTGGTTTACGGACCACCAATCAGGGATTTTGTTGGTGTAGAGTTTAACTGGGGATTGAGAGACTTATATAACGTAGCTTATTTGGAAGATGGGGGCGTCTCTGCCCACGCCCCCAAGTTATAAAATTGCGGTGGGGTTGGTGATGTTGCGATCGGAACCTTGGTTGGACATCGAGACAAATTCAAGTTTTTATGTTGCATATTACTCATGTTTTGATTCAACATCATGAACACCCTGCTGCGTCTTTGACTGCCTCATCTTTCAAATTATCAGTTGAGTCAGTTATTATTATTATTATTTTTTTTTGTTTTGGATCAGAAGTGAGCTTTGAATTAGCCCGATTCAGAATGTCTTTCTGAATAGGCTTTAGGGGATCCCATTTGACTCCGCCGCCAATTCGGCATTCCGTGGAGCAAACTTGTGCTATAAACAATATCAGAGGTCGAAGATAAAAAAAACGATCAGAAACTTCCGACCTTTCATCACTTTTCTACCTGAATGAAACCATTGGTAAGCTGTTAAAACAGTATATTTAGGATCGATTGTGGTCCATATAGATCTCAGTAATACATAGCGCATAGGAAACTGAAACTCAGTCCCTTCTCATCAAGCTTTTTCTGCATCAGCTTGATTTCACAGAATTTGGTGTGAACGTGACTCACAAATAGTTTATTTCTGTAATTCCTTAGAATATGCCTCTTTGCTAGGAACGTATTAAGTGAAAAAAAAAAAAGACAGTGTGGTGAGAGAAAGACACTCATCAGTGACAAAGTGGTGAGAGAAAGACACTCATCAGTGACTTTAGTTAAAAAAAACGAAAGGCTGCTAATTCAAATTTTGTGTTACGTGAAATTAAACTTTTTCTCTCGACGTTGCGGTTTTCGTCACTTGACTGTCTAATGGTGCACGAGTGTTTTACGGTCTTTTTTTTCACACAACAAACTTAACTTACTCCAAAGAATTAATAGCTAATTTAATTTTTTTTCCCCTTGCAATAATGGCTAATTCAATTTTTCTCCCTCAAATATGAAAAAATGCACATTAAAAACAACTGTTTGAAATAGAAGTGTAGTTTTGGATGGCTATGCAACGGAAACCATGATATGAAGGGGAAAGTTCAATTTTGCATTTTTGAAGGGCAAAGTTAATCCTGAGGGGTAAGTTAAATTTTTCCTAAAATTAATCCTTAAATGAGTAGGGAGGAACCTTCAATTATTTGATCAAAGTGATGCCCATCTGTTGTAAACATTAGAATAATAATGTATTAATCTAATTAATTCCATTCATTGTTTAACCTTTTTAAAATTCTGGTAGAAAGAGAACTCTACCAAACCCACCCCAAGCTTATCCTCCAAAAGAAAACAAATGGAAAAAAAAGAAGAGGGAATCAGAAATCATGACAGCCTGGCTAAGTGCTTCTTCTTAGTAATCTAGTGGGGCGGGCTCTTTTATTCTCCACTCACTTCCTATGTTATTATTAGTGAAGTTTGGTCCATCCAAAGTTTTTAATAAAAGCGAACAAACAAGGTTCTCTTTCTCTCACTAGAACATTCCATATTCATGTCATTGATTACCTACCCTCACTTCACCAAGTCAAGCACAACAAATATCAATGCCCTAGAACTAATCACTGCCAGCTTTTGGAAAGTCTACTAAAATACGTTTGTCTTTAATTGATTTTTCTTAAGAGGGTAGGGATCTCTACAACCAATTTTTTTTACGAGCCCCACGCACGTTTTGTGCTTGTGAGTTAGCTATCCATTATACCCATAACACAAATTAGATGTCTAAACACACTACACGCGTTGGGGTTAGGTGCACTTCACACACATTTTTTTCACGCACTTCGCGTGTGACAATTATTTTGCCCTCTCACACGCACTTCACGTGTGTGAATTGGCAGATTATGCGGCACGTTATTATGGGTATTAGATGGTTCACTTGGGGATGATACATGTGCTAATCTTAATCTAGACGATGGATAAATCATCGTCAGAAAAATTAGCCCTTTGATCATCTCTTAATGGACACACAAACACATATAAGTAAAATGTTAGAATAAAATGAGTATTAGGTGGGTCAACTGGTGACTATTTATATGTTGATGTGATCTAGACGTTGATGAGTTCATCTTCACAAAAAATTATCCATTGGATCCACTCCATGCGACCCTACTGTCAAGTGTAATCTAAGTATAAATAAATATATAATATCACATAACGTATACTTCATTTCTAAAAGGATTTAACAAACACATATAAGTAAAATGTTAGAATAAAATGAGTATTAGGTGGGTCAACTGGTGACTATTTATATGTTGATGTGATCTAGACGTTGAGGAGTTCATCTTCACAAAAAATCATCCATTGGATCCACTCCATGCGACCCTACTGTTAAGTGTAATCTAAGTGTAAATAAATATATAATATCACATAACGTATACTTCATTTCTAAAAGGATTTAAAAAACAAACCATTTACGGTCTTTAGATCGATATGATCTAGACGTTAATGAGACCATCTTCAGAAAAAAAACAGCCCTTGGATCATATTTGAGAGAATCTTAAAACTGGTGTAAGCGGTGTGTAAAAATAAAATTATTTAAAAAGGACGTAATCAGAATTTTAAAAAAGAAGGGACGGATTTCGTATGTTTAAAAAGTTAAATTTTTTTTTGAAAAAAGGGGTTTTGTAAAAAAAATCCCTCTAAAAAAAGATATTATGTTTTAATCCTTTTTATAAATTTAATCATTGGTTTTGGACATAAAAATCATAAAAGTAGGGACTAAATTTATAAAAAAAGATTAAAAACATAATAACATTTTTTACAGGGACTTTTTTTATATTTTCCATAA
>MVGT01004285.1:529606-541808 GCA_002174775.1 Macleaya cordata
TAACTTATTCTTACCATTTTCTTACATTTTTTTTTTGAAGGGAACACTCTTATTACATTAGTTTATGCGTCCTATATATATATATATTATATTTCATCTCATGGAAAATTTCATTGTTGTAAAAATTTAGGTGACGATTAATAGTAAAATGAATGGTAAAAAAGTTTACAATTTTGAAGATGATCTACATGAGGAATAGATTAATATTATCCTCACATAATATTAGCTGTTAATCTTTACGCAAACACCACCGCAAGAATAAATTGGGTGTAACAAAAAAAATTGGATGCAAATATCCATTTTGCACCTTATTGATGTTGCCCCTAATGCAACGGCTATCAGATGATCTCATCACACAAATTTTAAAATCATCTAAGGGAATCCAACGGTGAGAACAAGGCGCATGTGCAGCCTGTCACCATCTAAATTTTTTCCTATTTTATGACAACACAAGGATGGGCATTAATACAGGGACACCAGATTTTGACATCTAAGATTACATGTGCTTATTTTATTGATTGGAAACCAATCATAACAGTTGTTGAAAAAATATTATTCCATTTCAGCCCCTCATACCATTTTTAAAAAGCAGATGTAATCTTTTGGTGTCAAATTCTAGTATTATTCTAGCAAAACTCCACAAAGATACAAAACTCCAAATTCTGGTGTTATTCTAGCAAAACTCCAAATTCCCCCAAAACTCCACAAGGATACAAAACTCCATGCTTCCTGAGATTTCTCAAATATAGTTTCTAGAAGAGTGTCCATGATTCGTGAAGCCTTCCATCCATCCAGCCAGCCAGCACTTCCATCTTCTTCAAAGTTCAAACTCCACATCAGCCAAATCCCATTTCTCCACGTGTCACAACAATAGCACCTTCATTCTTTTGGTCCCTTCTTCTACCAACCCCCAGACCCACCCAAAAAACCCTATTTAAACCCCCACAATCTCCATCTACCACTCCAAGTACATCACACACAGTCAATTACACTCTTCCCTCATTCACACTAATTTTTTTTCTCTCTCTACCATTAATGGCTTCCTCTTTTTCTTCTTCTTCTTCATCATCTACTACCATGCTAATAGTATCAATACTGGCAAGTTCTTTGATGGCAGCTGTCTTTGGTGGTAATTTCAACCAAGATTTTGATGTAACTTGGGGTGATGGTAGAGCTAAAATACTCAACAATGGTGAACTCCTAACTTTATCTCTAGACAAAACCTCTGGTTCTGGTTTTCAATCCAAGAATGAATATCTATTTGGGAAATTCGACATTCAACTCAAGCTTGTCTCTGGCAATTCTGCTGGAACTGTCACTGCCTACTATGTAAGTTTTATTTACAATCAAATTTCATTCATTCATTTTTCAATTATATTCTCAACAAAACAGATTGTTATAGAGATGGGGTTTTGATTGATTGATTGTTTTTAATTTTCAGTTATCGTCTCAAGGATCGAATCACGACGAGATTGATTTTGAATTCTTGGGGAATTTAAGTGGAGATCCTTATATAGTACACACAAATGTGTACAGTCAAGGGAAGGGAAGTAGAGAGCAACAATTCTATCTCTGGTTTGATCCAACTAAGGACTTCCACACTTACTCATTCCTCTGGAATCCTAGCCATATTGTGTGAGTAAAAAAAAAAAAAATTTAAGATTTCCACCCTAGTTACAAATATTTGTTACCCCAACTTATTCTTAAATACGCCGCCTATGGGGCCTATTTAAAGGTTACCCAAGATCTAATTTTTTGTGAGAATGATCTTTTCATTTGCGAGCGCAGATGTCTCCTGACGAGCATTCATATTTTCATGTATTAGAACACCAAGCATGCTAAAATGTTTTTTGATTTCTGTCTGTCCAGCTTTTATGTAGATAACATTCCTATCAGAGAATTCAAGAATACGGAGTCGATCGGTGTTCCATTCCCGAATAAGCAACCTATGAGGATCTACTCTAGCTTATGGAACGCAGACGATTGGGCGACAAGGGGTGGACTTATCAAGACTAATTGGACTCAAGCTCCTTTTGTCACTTCTTTTAGAAACTTCAAAGATGATGCTTGTATTTGGTCATCCTCCTCCTCCTCTGGTTCTTCATCTTGTACATCTTCGAATTCTTCTTCTTCTTCTTCTTCGTTTTCGACCAACAATACTTGGTTCAATCAAGAGTTCGATTCCACAAGCCAAAGGAGATTAAGGTGGGTACAAAAGAATTACATGATCTACAATTACTGCGCGGATTTGAAACGTTTCTCAGAAGGTCTTCCCCCTGAATGCACCATGAAAAACTCTACCAAGACCTAGGCTACTCTTTTGGACATACTGTGGAATTACTAGTCTTTTGTTTCTTGTTTGTAAAGTTGTTGTTTCCGTGAGTTGAGTTGAGTTTCATTGGATATTTGTACATGTAAAAAACGATTAAGATGAGTTTGTTTACATTTGTTATTTGGTGGTTATTAGGAGTGGAGGCTGTGGGTGAATTTTTTTGATAAACCCACCGGCCCAACCCCTTATGGGCTCCTTTCTTCTTTTTCTTTTTCGTCTTCAAATTTGTGATAGTCTCTCTCTCTCTCTCTCTCTCTCTCTCTCTCTCTCTCTCTCAGTCCTAGCCCTAAACCCCAAAACATCTCAACTGGCTCTAAGTCTTCCCCAACCAGTCTTGAAGCTTAGGGCTTAGTCAAGCAGGGGGTCTTCGTTTAGGCTAAGCTCAAGCTCTGGGCCAGGCAAAGCCCAACTCATTGTCACCTTTCCATCCAACAACTCCTCCCTCTTATTAAGATCTTGGCCATTCTGCCTCTTGGCGAGGCAGTGAGAACTAGGGTTCAATGGTATGTTGTTTACCCTTTCATAATGAAGGTCGTGAGTTCAATTTCACACGAAAAAAGTTTACTAGGAATGCAATTTTGTGCAACATATAACACTTGATGGCAGGATGATGGATGGTATATTGCACCTATTGTTAGTGGGTCAGTGCACAGAATAGTACTCTTACCAACTGAAAAAGCCAAAAACACTTGCATTTAATCATTGAGAAAACCTAATACATATCTAGTTCATAATAAAAGAATCTCACTTCTATTTAAGAGTGAATTATTGCATTGAAAACTTGAAACTTTCATGATTATTATTGAAATAACTATAAGAAAACTTTGTTACAACATCCTTATAAACAACTTAGAAAAGTAAAATTTTGGTTCATTCAGCTAGTGAGTGAGCATTCAGGAGGAAGACCTTGAGGGAACCTCTTTGTATCACTACAATAGTTGTAGATCATATAATTCTTCTGTACCCATTTGATCTTTTCTTGGCTTGTTGAGTCTAGAACAGCTTGGGTTATCCAGGAGGAACTGTTGTTAGAGTTGGAAGGACAAGAAGAAGCACCAGAAGACCAAACACAAGCTTGATCAGCATTGAAGTTTCTATAGGAGGCAATAAATGGGGCATTGGTCCAGTCAGTTTTGACAAGCCCACCTCTTGTGGCCCAGTCGTCGGCGTTCCATAGACTAGAGTAGATCCTCATCGGTTGGTTCTTTGGAAATGGAACGCCCATCGTCTCTGAATTCTTGAATTCTCTAACCGGAGTGTCGTCTACGTAGAAACTGAAATTAAACAACAAGCAGAGTACTATAATCAATTATAAGCAGAAGTACTTAGAGTTCTATAGTGTTGATATAGAGATTATGGAGAGAGAAACAGAGGCTTGTTGATGCATACATGATGCTTTGAGGATTCCACAGGATGGAATATGTATGGAAGTCTTTTGTAGGGTCGAACCATAGATAGAACTGTTGCTCCCTATTGCCTTTCCCTTGGGAAAACACATTTGTGTGCATTATGTAAGGCTCTCCAGTAAGGTTACCAAGAAATTCAAAATCGATTTCATCGTGTGTCGACCCTAACGACGATAGCTGCAACATAGGAGAAGCGCAACGGCGTATAATCAGTTACATAATCATAACGGATAAAAAAAATAATCACGTACATAATTTGTTAATTGTGTATATCATGAATATCACTTTAGCATGTCAGACTTCCTAAATATAACATAAGTGCATATACGCGTGCCGCCTAATAAAGATGAAAAATATTGAGAGAATAATATGAACTTACATAGTAAGCGGTAACGGTGCCAGCGGAGTTGCCAGGGACAAGTTTAAGCTGCATATCGATCTTTCCGAAAAGATATTCATTCTTGGATTTAAAACCTGAGCCAGAGGCCTTGTCGAGAGAGAGCGTGAGAAGTTGCCCATTTTCAAGTATCTTAGCACGACCATCCCCCCATGTGATGTCAAAGTCTTGATAGAAATTACCAGCTGAAGTAGCCATTAAAGAGCTTATTCCTAACAAAGAAATGAAGAACAATATCATAGGTCTATAACAAGATGTAGCCATGACTGAAGGTGGTGAGATTAGATGGGATGGGATGTTCATAAGTACTCTACATATATATAGGTCAGGGAGGAAGAATTTAGGTGTGCCAAGTTAAGGGTTACGTGGTCGTTTAACCGGAACGAAATCAAATCGGAACTAAATTTCACCCAGTTCTGGTTCCACATTTTAGTACCGGAACCAGAACCAGAACCAGAACCATTAGGTACCAAAAACATTAGCGTTATAGCCTGTTCTAGTTCTTGGACTTTGATATCCAATGGAATTGGAACATAGTCAATAGGAAAATTGAAACGAAATACCTACAAACCGATTATCCTGTTCTGGTTCCATGTATTCGAGTACCAGAACTATAAATGACTTCTTTAATAAGTTTTGGTTCCGGTTCCAGTTTCGGGTAGTTCAATAATGGAACCGGAACCGATCAGTTGGCACCCCTAACCTTGGAGAAAAATGGGGTGTGACCGTGTGAGAGAAGGTGAGGTAGATAGGAAAGTGTAGGTGTGGGGAAGGTTAGTGAGTTGACTGGGTTTCAAATGTAGGACCCCTCAATACTGGTGGACAGCTCAGCTGAGGAGAGGTTGTTTTTTCTAGGGTTCTAATTTGGATTCTCTTATTTGGTCTCTCACGCGGTTGTGAAATATGAGACGTCAGGGGCTTCCAAGTCCTTCAATACAACAGCTGTCTATGCATTAATATTGCGGTGCTATATTGGTTTCCTCTTTCTATGTAATCTTTAAATGTTCCTCTGATTCACATCTTGATTTGGTTTATTCAGAGGATTACCATAAAGAGGCCATGTTTGGGCTAAGTCTTTTTGCAGTTTAAATGGCTTTTAATTTGAATAGTAATGCTAGGAATAAACGGAGTTACGCTAGTTTATGGGGTTCACATGGAGATAATTTTTTTTTTTTTGCATGGATGGTCTCTTAGACATGAACCATATATCATTCTCACAAAATTTATGTCATTCTAATTAAAACAATTACCCCCACCAAATTTAATTGGAATCTATCAACAGTAGAAGATAATAGGCCTCACTTAGATCTGCATAAATATAACATTGACAATTCTCTCTCTCTCTCTCTCTCTCTCTCTCTCTCTATCTCTCTCTCTATAAGTTCAAACTTTTAGAGAAAATAGTTGTTCAACATGGTATTAGAGTTGGGCGATCCAAAGAAGTCAAGGGTTCAAATCCCATCTCTAATGAGAAAAGGAAAAGATTAAAAAAAACCCCGCACAAGCGTTTAGTAGGAAAATTAGGAACAATGTGCCCAGCCCTCAAAGGTTTCAGCAAGATATTTTAAAATGAACTGATTTCTTATGAGGATGCTCTACATATATAGTGAGGATCACACTAAAAATTAGCCATCCACAAGGGCTTTGCAAGACAAAGTGTCCCCAACTCCTTTACCCTAGTTAAGCTTCCATAAACTGTTTTTAGCTCTTTTAAACCGCCTTATGCAGTTGTGAAGTGTAATGCTACCGTAAGCGCCAAACTACCTTGCCTTCGGACCTATATGAAGATGATTCAAGAGGTAATGTGATAGAAAATTGTTAAGTATACCGAAAAGGTGCACCAAAGTTTTAACCGAATTGAAAAGCAATGGTAGATGTGTGAATTGTAAGGATTCTTGTGATTTTCGATCTTCTTGATATTTTGCATCTACCCCTTGATTTTGCATAGTAAAACTTTTGGGTGCTTTTTGGATACGTGTACGTAGTAGTACTTGATGTGATATCCTCATCAGACATTAGACTATCCTCAAGCACTACAAATTATATCATTCTAAAACTTGTAAGCACCCATCTCCATGTGAGCCCTTCAAACTACCTTACTGAGATTTAGGGTTTAGGCTTCCTACTTATTAGTGAAGTTCCAAGAGTGGTTCTCACAGCTGTTACATATGTTGCCGTGGCATTGGGTTCTTCTCCACATACAAGTCAATTTTAGACCAAGTTTGTACAGTTCATGCATGATGAAGCAAATGAGGTTTTAACTAATTAACCTTATAAGACCAGCAGGTTATTAGACCCACTAAAACTTTAGGGCCCATTAAATAAAGGTCTGGTTATATAGTCCCCTTATATAACCCCTCTTATATAATCCCTTGCATGTGGGGCCCACATACAATGCATCAAGGGGCTAATTTTTGGAGAAGATGTTCTCCTCACTATGTATAACATCATATTAAAAAATCAGCTCGTTCTAAAACTTATAACCCCCTCAAATTAGCCCTTAAAAAATTGGTAAGTTTTTAACTTTTATTTTGACCGTTGATTTACAAGGGCTGATTTATGAGGTTTGAAGTTTTAGAACGGGCTGATTTCAGGTGAGTATGTTCTCTCACCATTTAGATCATCATCTCCAAAAATCAGCCTCTAAATGCATTTCATGTGGGTCCTACAAGGTGGAGGGGTTATTATTGGGCTATATAACCTCACTCATTAAATAATGAGCTTGAAATATTTTAAAAAAGAAAATATGCCTTATGTGTCTTCATTTCATTTCTCTTGTTAGCACAGTTGACAGTATCTGCTGTTGTTGACAACTTAAAACTAGTTTCAATTCCCGTTAATATTGAATTATTAATCTCATAAACAGGGTCAACTTTAAAAAAGAAAAACCTATGGGGTTGGCCTGCATGGAGATCCATGGCTGATTTTTACGATACCCAGGACAATGTATATTATCTTCTCAAAATATTTTGTGATTAAAATCTTCACAAAATATCACATCCATTTTCCCAATTAATTTTCAATCATCTTTTCTTTGTCTTTTTAAGATGTGTGCTTGTTTTTTGTGAGACCAGTAATTCAATGCTAATGGAAATTGAACTCGAGTCTAAACAATCAACAATAACAGACACTACTAGATATACTAGCTAACACATGCAATCATCGTTTGTCAGAGTACAAATTTTTATAAAGCGATTTAATTTTACTTTAGGATGAGGAATTAATCTAGATGATAAGATCATCTTTATGAAAAACCAGACTTCGGGTCATCTCTATATGCAACCACCGACAATCGATCGTAAGTAATGTGTAAGAATAAGTTGGGTGAAAATATTCAGTCTCTTAAATTGTTTCATTATCAGTACCGGATAATGCCGGTAATACGAAATTACAACAATTATGGACCCCGAAAATTGTGAACAATCTAAAAATTATTGGATAAATAGTCTTTAAGTTTGAAACTTTAGCTTAGGATTTTTCATGAAATAATGATGGTTTGATCATGAAAGACAAAAACATAAACCAATTAACAATGATACAAGAACAAGATGAAGACTGTTTTAGTGTATTTTAAAGATCTTGAAAAAAGAAGTGAAAAGAAGATTAAGACTGATGTTAAACGGTGGTTAGAAAGAAATCGCAGAACTTTTACTGCTAAAAGTTTACCACAAGATGTTATTTTAGGGAAAATTTTTCAGGATGTACGAATTAAGGCCTCAACGATTGAGTTGAAAGTTACAGATGATGACATGAATCGTCAATTTATTTATCGTTAGGGTCTGGATGCCTAATTTATAACAAAGTGGATCATCTCTTGTTACCGGAATGCTCCGCCTACTAGAATTTTTCTGTAATACAGATGGACCTTTATCTACTTCTTCTACCGAGTTTAGTGCCATAATCAGAGACTCGGATGGAAAAGTTACAGCTGCAGCAGTCGGGGGATCGAGGCCAAAGAAAATTACTTTTCATGAGCTCCAAGCCGTTGAAGCAGGGTTGAAGCTGGCCAAACTTTATGATATTCGACATGTTTCTGTCGCTTTAGACTCAATGACAGTTGTTTCTTATTTCAACTCAGTGAATGCTAAGCCACCATAATTCACCACAGTAATTTAGCAGAACATTTTGCGCCTTCGTAATGTTTTAGCTTTCTTTGAAATCAAGCATGTTTATAGAGAGACTAATCGTGCAGTAGATCATCTTGTTAGTCTCCAGTCTGGCTCAGATAGAAATCATTCCTAGTTCGTTTGCCCAAGACCTGAAGGATATCATTTTTGAAGAAAATAGTGGGAAAGAGTATTTCCATTAGTAATCTGTTTGATTTTACTTCTTATTTTGGTTAGGGTCTCCTTAACCCCTGCTCATCTTTCAAAAAAAAAAAAATTGGAGGTAATAAAAAAAGAGAGAATTAAGACGAGAGACTGATAAATAATAGATGACGATGATGATGACGACCATCAATGTCACAAAAGTTTTAGTCCAAGAGGTCTTTATTTAGTCAGTTTCATTAGATGGTTACTCCTGTTTTGGTACAAGAACTTTAATTAATAAGTTAATATTTCAAGTTAAGAGATGCATGTTTTATACTCAATTTTTTTTTACTATTGTTACAACCAATTTATATTTACACTATACTTACACCCTGGTTATGGAGTCGACATGGAGATTATCCTGTTGGGATTGTGGTTCAATTCAAACTATAAATGATAGTCCCACATAGGAGAAGTAGCTCTTCTATGTGGAGGTAATAAGATACGATCTCCCCTTACATAATATTGAGCCTTTTAAGATAAAACTCCTCACTATGCCCAAGTCCACTGGGTGGGTGGTTAAGTATGATTTTCCTCGCAGAAAACATGTCACTTTGAAGCTCAATTTTAATCTTATCTTGAAAGGAGATATTTTAACCCACTTTTTTTGTATTGTCAGGTTTATGGAACCGATCGTTTGGTGGGCTGAATTTTTAGTAGAAAGGTGGGCTGAAATATCTTTTTTTTATATTTTATTTTATGGAGGACTATTGCCAAATTACAATGATAAGGGGAAGATACACTGGTGCCTACTAGCAATAGGTATGTGAGAAGCACAGAGTCACCGGCAAGATCACAAAAGAGTTGCCACCACGAACAAAGAGAAAAGAAACCATCAATATCCACGAGCATATGTCACCACCACAGACGAAGAGAGTGATCCAATATATTACATGGGAGAAACTTAAAAGTAAACCACACCCAAAAAGTTTCAATCCCAAGACCTCCTAGGTTATAGGAGGGGTGCACAACCACTCAGGCAAAGGCCTATGTCCAGTGGACTGAAATGTCAGTTCTTATATGAAAAATATAGCCAGGCAGAATTTGAAAGATCGCTTGTCGTTGAACGAACTCTGAGAGTTAATTAGCCTAGCATGATAATGATGGATGAAATACAAGTTATAACACAATTATAAGGCACTAATTTACTATACAAACTTCTCTAAACTTTTGATACTCTAAACACCCTCTAAATTATAAAAAAGAAAAGAAAAATGGCTTAGTCGATTATGCAATAGCCGACAAATTTAAGTTCTAAAAACTGGCATGCTCCATTGCTGAAATCTGTTAAAACTAAGGCTGCACATGGTGCGGTTTTAAGTCCGGTCCGAACTGGTCCGAACTGAAAAAAATACCGGTAAACCGCAAAACCAAAAAACCCAAAACTCAAAAAATCGAAAAACCTCAAAAACTAATATTTATGGCCTGGTTTTGGTTTCATGTTTTCAAAAAACCAAAAAAATTGAAACCGTACTAAAAACACCGAACCGAAAGACCAAACCAAAAAAACCAGAAAAAATCCGCACGTATATCTATATAGTATGCACATGCATTATTATGTATAAATATGCATGCTAACTCATGAAAATATGAATTAAAGAGCCTGACTCTTAATATAATCACAATTTTATAAGTCAATGTATCTATATCTTTGTATCTTATATGAGACAATATATATATGTGATGTGTGTTCTCAAATTTATACATATTTATTAATTTATTTATAATATATTTATTATTTTATATAATTATTATTTTTATTTTGAAAAAATTTATTTGTGGACATACCGTGATTAAAATTGCCACTATGTTGCTATAGAAAATATGTTGGGATCCATATAGAGATATCTAAGATATGAAGATGAACTCTTCACAGACTTCACCATATATCTTCATAAAAATAAAAAAAAAATCATATTCGGGAACGAGCTATCTTGCAATTTGTTGGGGAATGTGCCCCACAAAAAAAAATTAAAACTCCAACATCTAATACATATGAAGAAATTGAGTGCCCCACCAATTATTAAGATTTTAGTATATTGTGCCTTAGTTTTTTGTGAAAATAGAATTTGACCAACTCATTTCTTAACACGTACTCCATAAGCTTTTAGGCACACCAAAGAAATTTATTGTGTTTTGTGGTTTTCTCCTTAAAAAAATTTATGACTTCATCCCTAATTATATCGTACCAAAATTTTTAACCCTATCAAAATTTAATTTAAAAGTAATAATTAAAATCGATGGCCTATAAATTACCTTATAATTATTTTTGTTTGATATAATTTTTGGTAAGGATGATATTCTCATATTAAATTTAATAATTTTCACAAAAAAGAGAAAGAATTAATAATTACTTAAGATGGTTGAACAATTGGTTATTTTTTTTTCATGTTTTAAATTTAAATAAATATTTAGTTATTATCAGTTTTTTATTTTTTAAGTTTGAACGAACTTTAATTATTTATAATGCAAGTGCTCTAATTATGTCATGTTTTAGTTTAAGTTTAAATGATCAATTGATAAATGTCATATGTTAATTTTTTTTTAATCTAGTTAAACTTTAGTTTTGAATGATTTGACCGTTAAAAAAACCGAAACTCCTAAAAAAATTCAAAATTTGGAAAAAATCGAAAAACCCAAAAAATCCAAAAAACCGATGGTGTGGTTTTGGTTCTAAAAAAAAACCATCATGGTTTGGTATGGTTTTGGTCCTCCTAAATTAATTAATAGTTTGGCTATGGGTTTGATTAAAAATCCAACCAAACTGAACCTTGTGCAGCCCTAGTTAAAACAAATCTTTGAATACCCAACAAGAATAGAGTTTAAAGCAAAGATTTAAAAGTTAAGAGAGAGAATTGGACGTGAGCATAAGTTTATTATCTCGACCATTGATCTCAATTATCTAAAAGTTTAAAATATAGAGATAAATGATCTTTATTAGTTCTTAAGTTGAAAGAAAAAGAAAAAAAACTAAATTCACAACTATGGGATGAATGGGTGATAGCACCCTTTGTCAAAACCTTGTGTCTGAGGAACCCTGAGTTTATTATCTCGATTCTCGACACTTGATCTCAATTATCTAATAGTGGTTACAAAATTTGATGCCACAAATTTATCTTTTCATATTTTATCCCTACTAAGACTATCCACAGTGGTTACAAAATTTGGCAAATTTTCATAAAAAGATGCGCAGTGGAGGAAACTAAAAGCTAGTTTTAGCTTACGTGAAGATTTCAAAGGCCAAATTTAGATTTTTGGAAAAATTTTACGGGGCGGGGCACAGGTGTAACGACCCAAAATAATTAAGTCTAGCATTTAATAATGAATTTTTATTCGGAGCATAATTTGAAGAATCGAACCGTACAATTGGGTAGATCTCAAAAAGTTATGCAATTTTGACTATTCATGCGCGAAAATCGGACACTAATTGATCCCAAATCGAGGCCCGGAACACGATGTGGATTTGTACCGAAGGTACCCGAAATTTTGACTTTGATTTTGACCATTAAATATTATTTAATTGTGTATATATACTATATATATGTATTGGTATGTATTGGATGATGTATTTATGAGTAATTTTATAAAGTATTCTAGGGTATACATATAAGGTGTATGCATGAGCTACACCGTAGCATAACCCATATGTATATTATAACCTTTTATACCCACCGCCCTTTTACTAATTATAAGTGGGATTGAGAGAGAAATCTCTCATCAGAGAGATTCGGCAGGGATAAAGGGAGAGAGAAAGGGA
>MVGT01004285.1:545219-562422 GCA_002174775.1 Macleaya cordata
CCCAGCACGAAACCCAGTCGTGCCGGCCATGCTTCGGGCCGTGCTGGCACGACCCATTGGCCAGTCGTGCTGGGCCGGCCCAGCACGGCCCAATTGACACCTCTACTTCTTAAGTTGAAGAAGAAAACAATTATGCTCGCAACGGTGGGATGAATGGATAGATTGTACAGGAATCCGACTCATGTCATGTCATGGTGACTAACAATTCAATGATATATCAGTAATTTCATTTTCAGTTAATTTGGGTGGAATGGGTAAAAAATTGGGTGAAAATATCTGACCCGAAAGAGCTATTTTTGCCTTTTCCACTTTCGCTCATGTCATTTGTCTTCGACGCTTTAACTGTTAAACCCTAAACCCTTCAAAAACCAAAGTCGGAGCAAGTCGGAAAAGAAATTCAATCACCATGACGCTCTCTCGAACATTTGCAGAAATTTTATCTTCTCATTCTACAGTGAGACGTCTCCTTCATCCTGTGGTTGCTTTTCAATCGCCCCTTTATTCAACATCAACATCATCATCATCATCATCATCATCATCATCATCATCGAAAGCGAAACCCAAATACACCAGAAAACAAGTAAAACCCGAACCACCGATTTCTGAATCGAAGGATGATGATCATGATCTAGGGCTTCAGTGTGAACCTATAACCCCTGATCATGATCATGATCATGATCTAGGGCTTCAGTGTGAACCTATTACCCCTAAGAAGACTGTTCCTACTAACCTTGATTTGCCAAAACCTAGAGAAATACCTTGGCAATCGAAAGTTGCCAATTCGGTAAACCTTATAGGTAGAGTAGCTCAGCCGCTTCAGTTCAAGGAATATCCGGATGGAAAGTTTTGGGCAGGCACGATGCTTACACAGGAAACAGCTCACGATTCTTCTTTTCTTTGGTACGTTAGCATTTCACGCAATTTTTTAATTACGCTGATTTCTTCTTACTTTGCGTTTGTTTGTTTGCTGTAATGGAAAGAACTTATTTAGTAGGTGAAGTAACTTGCTTTTTTCTTAATCTCAATCCTGGGGTTATAATCCCCACATCGATCAAGTATGGAATTGGTTCTGGGTATATGACTTCTTGTGCATCCTTGCGTTGTAAATTGGTTTTCAGGGGTAAGTTCTACCCTTGGGTTCATATCAAATGGTATCGGAGCCAAACCACCCCGTCATGGTCTTTGTGGTGGAAGAGGCGACCTATCAATATGGATGAATTAAGATTCATCACATCAAATGTGGGTAGTGGAATGTTACACCTCTTTTGAAGTGTGCTGAAATCTTATAATCCTTTGTTGACTAAGTATGGGATTGGTTGTGGGTGTATGACCTCTTGAGCACCCTTCTCTTGCAAGCCCGGTTTTCAGGGGTAAGTTCTTTCTCTGGGTTCATAATGGTTGGTGATTTGCCACATTTTGCATGACCTTGTGTGCAATTGCCTATTTTTTTTTGGTCGGGTAATGAACTGATTTTTTACGAAGAATTGGGAAAATATACAAGAGGATGGGAAAGAGGAAAAGAGCCAGCCACCCAATCAAGAGCACACGATACATCTTGTATTGCAGTAAAGCCTCCCAATGGAAAACCCTATCCTCGAAAGTATCCCTTTATCCATTTCATTGCCTAATTGATGTATTAGTCGCTATGAATATTTGCAATTTATGTGACTTTTTTTGGGGCAATTAGTGACTGAACATTACCAATTGAACTGTAAACTCTGCAGCACTTATTTTGTTATGGGGTGGCTAGAGTGGTTGGAAGCATGGATTTCCATAGTCTAGGTCTTGGTATCGAATCCTACAAAGGGATTCCTCTTTAAAATGGCAATATAATTGAAAAACATTAAAATATTTTTTTGTTATGGGTCTCATGTGATGCTCCCAGCTAAAACCTCATCTGAATGAGGTAGAACTGTTGAAGTATGTATATTCTATTGTCTGATTCTTTAAAACTCTAGTGCAGTAGTTTATTATCATGGGCCTGTGTTTATGTACGTATTCTACTCCCATTTTACTTTTTAGTTCTAAATGTTTGTTTGTATTGCTTTTAATTATAAAATATTTCAAATTAAGCCGACGTGTTTATGAACTATCATTTTAGGTTTTTTGTTCATTTCCTACTTTTTTACAGTGTATGTACTTTTAGGCGTGCTGTTGTTTTTGCGGAGTATGCATTCGTAACGATGGTGAAACTGAAATTTTTTTCCATTGTCATATATCTTGATAATTTTCCTTATGTATGTGGAGTCATGGATTGAGCAACATTTGCTTTTGTTCCCTAATACCCAGGATTGGGATAATCTTTGAAGGTTATCTAGCACATATTGCTGCTTGCCATTTGAAGGAAAAGGACCTTATTCATGTAGCTGGGAAATTAAGTGGAGATCCACCACAACTTTCTATGGAAATGAAAGATGGTCACTGTAGAATCCAGGTAAGTTTTGTTGATTCAAAATAGATTCATCCACAATTCTGTACTTGTGGTTTATGTATTGCAAGTGATAATGACACATTAGGTGAATATACAGAGTATTAGCTAACGGATCTACAAAACCTTGGTTTGACGAGGATTGTGAGTCTTCTGAAGTCATTAATTGCTGATTTTTCACATTAGATCACTTTTTCATTCAAGAAGTTAGTTGTATCCTCGATAATTTTTGAGAAAGATGTTGATAGAAATTTTTGGCTTTTTGTTGGTTTAATTCTTTTGAAGTGTTTAAAAAAGTCCTTTTCTAGAGAAGTCGGGACTTAGAAATATTGGACATGAATAAATGCTACTGGTATGCATTAGGCCTGTCTCGTTTGGACGCGGCCCAACTTGACATATTTCAGGCCCAGATTGTTCCGATTACCCCCAATGAACTTGTTTTGACATTGTTCTAAACTCTCGAATTTAAGACTTAAAATCATCGTTGTAGAATGATGATTCCAAATGTTTGTATAATGTATGAAATTCATGGAGAGGGAGTGAATCTCCTATTTACACATTGTACTTTGTGCGAGGTATGAAGCTTCTCTTATCTTTTTGTTTCACATCGAAAATTTACCCTTAAGAAATACTGGGAATGACTTTTTTACTTCGACCAAGTGGGTGGTTTGAGTGGAAATATTCTTTAGAAGATCCTTAAACCATATTTTTGGGTATTTTGGAAGGAGTATTTATTGATTTTGGGACACTTCCTACAACAATTTAGCACATGCTGGACGTTCCCGAGGACAGTAATGGACTGTTATGTATCATGGAGCTGCCCCTCGAAGGCTCCAAGAGGAAAACTTATATGGGAACTTCAATTTTTTGCAATCACTTGGGGGATTTGGAAGGAAAGAAATCACCGTGTTTGTGAAGACAAAGAGAAGAGCCTTGAGGATCTCATCTTGGACATCAAGGCCTTTGTCTTTTGCTGGGCATCGACAGATCATCTATTCCGGCACACTAGGTTTCAGGATTTTGTGTTTTTTCGGGATTCCCTCCTTCGGTGATTCAATTGTTAATTTTGGAAGGGTGGGGCTGGAGGCTTTCTCCAGGATGTAGATATATAGTAGTATAGTTTTTCTTCTCGTATTTTTTGTTTCTTTGTAATTCTTGCTATTTTGGCTTTCAATAAAGTTCTGCCTTCATAAAAAAAAAAAAAAATTTGTAGGAGGTATGAATGGCTATAGGAGGAAATGTGGTAGATATTTATATCGAATGAGTTTTAAAAATCAAACTGGAAGTCTGATTGCAATTGGAAATTTCTCAATTTTGAATACCTAGTTAATGTATCTAGGCTTGGATTGACTATTTTTTATTTTATTTTCTTTCTTCTGTTCACTTTGTAGTTTGAGAATGCTTATCTTTGTATTTTGTGCTACTCTGTTATTAGTAGAGAAGGGGAAGGATAAAAAGCCTCAAAAGCAGGGTGTGCTTGGACAATTTATGGAATAACAGGGTCACTTGTCACAGTGGTGGATATAATGGTGACATGTTCATCATTATGGAGTTTTCTATAATATCTAGTTTTAAACTTCTGAAATGTACAGTAAGTACGAACTGGTAAACCTTCACTAGGTGAGTCATGGAAGTGGTTTTCAATAGTATGAGGGATGTTGAAGCTCAATATATAGCTTGGTAGAAGATTAAAACCACTTGGATCACGTCTTATGTTTTAGATGGCACCGGTAATTGTTACACACTTTCTACTCGTTTTCCATTTTTTCTTTTGGGTTGTCTTTGCGTCTTTGATGTGAAATAATCTCCTTTCGTTAGTGGGGAGAAACTAAAAAACTGTAACTAATTATTGTATTGCTCCACACCCCTTAGTAACCAATACAATCTTGTCATTTGCTTGAATTGGATCAATGCAGTATCTAATGTGAATAGTTGGCAGAAGAAAAACATCTAAAAACACATCAATGAGAAATAATTAGGAACTTCTAGGGTTCTGATATGAAACCCAAACTTTATTTGTAAACTCCATAAAACCCCTATAATTAAAGAGGTGTCGGCTGCTGGGCTTGGCTGTTGGTGTCATGGGTTCTGGCCTGTGGGCCTCATGTGCAACACACATCAGTATCTGTCTTTTGTTTGTTACAGTATACATCTTCCCTTAGTTTTTTTATACCAAAATCTGTAAATGCCTTTTTTCTTTAAGCTGTGAATGAAATGAATTTAACATCTAGATATGACCATATTAGGTTATGGTGGATAGCATAAGTTTTGTCCAAGAATCCTCTCAAGGCAAGGAAGGCTACACACCTTATAAGCAAGACGGACGAGCTTCTAGGCGGTCAGGTAGTTTTTAACTAATTTAGTTCTGATCGTTCATTAGTTACTAGTTGTATGCAGAGGCGAGAAAGGTTGTAATACATGCTTTCTAAATTCATTTTTCTTTTCCTAGTTATTGGTTCATACATTTCCTTGGAGAACATGGCTTGCATCATCTTTTATTTTATTCACCCAGTATATGCTTGACATTATTCACACAATAATGGATGGTGTTTTCTGGTTCCGTTAATACAGTAAAAGATTGGGAGTCAGTAGAGAGCTCTTGGAGAGACCTGGTTGGCAATCCAAATAAGTGGTTGGATTATCGGAGGGATAAGCTCAATGGATCGGTGATCATCTCCTCTAGATAGATGGTTTGTTGAATATGTTACTTTTATGCATGCTCTTTATATGTTTACTGTTCCTTGATTCAGGTAAAACCAAAACATCCAGATTTCAAGCACGAGGATAATGGCGAAGCATTATGGCTTGACAGTGCACCGAAATGGGTCATGTCAGAACTTCAAACAACTTCTGAACTTCAAATAACTTCTAAAACAGGTGAGCTTGATCAGATTAGCCTCTTCTTTGAGTCAGATAGATGCACTTATTTATTTGTGTTGAGTTTGGAAGTACAGCTGAGATGAGTGCTGGAACTCTCAGGCATACATTGTGTTGGCTATAACTTGAAGAGCTAGTTTACATTCCTAATTTTGTAGGTTTCAGCAGCATTTGGCACTCCGTCCCTCAAAATAGAGCCTGAATTGAAATCAGGTTGCACTTGAGTTAATGATCGAGTATACATCTCTTGATGAAAAGCTTCATAAAAAAAAAAATCTCTTGATGAAAATCATCTCAAAGAAAATTTGGGCTCCAAATGTGGTTATACTCTTTCTAGGTTAACAGTGTTAGCTCGTATACGGGGTTCTCCACCTTCATTTGACGTTTGTTAATGTTTTTGGTGGGTGTGTGGTTACATTTATAACTTCTTTGTGTCTCCATTTACATTTCATAATGAAACTAATGATGCTTTTTGAATCAGAAGAGTCCTCGAGCAATTCCACAAATAAATCAAAGGCGTCCTCCTGGACCAATTCAAAACCGAAATCAGAGTCCTGGAAGAACTTAGTCGAAAACCCAGATGATTGGTGGGATAACAGATCTAATAAGGTACTAGCCTTTCTTCTGTGTGTTTCTCATTTATTTGCAATGATTACTTTGTGAAACATCTTAATTTTTCTCTTAATATTTTCTTTCCTGTTATGCATTCGATTTTGTAGGTTGGTAAAAACTCTCCCGATTTTAAACACAAGGAAACTCGTGAAGGATTGTGGCTTAGTAGTTCACCAGCTTGGGTACTGGACAAGTTACCTCCCGTAAAACCTCAAGTTATTGCTACACATAAAAGAGATACGCTGCTGTCATAAGCAAGATTCCTTTACAAGATACTCAGGTTTTCGTTCTGCTTTTTTTTTTCCTTTTATTTATTTCTGGAGTATGGCCTATGTTGATTATCCTTTGAATTGTTTTCATCATCTAATTGTGTAGGATGGGAAATACAGGGAAAGTTAAAACACTCTAAAGATAAGGCACAAATTCTTAATTAAGATCCGGCTCACGAAGGTTTTCCTATTTGCTTGGCATTCACATTACATCATACTAATGAAATGAATCTATCTATCCTCAAAAACTTCTTTAATGGCTCTCTACTATGTGGCGATTGGAGATGCCTCGATGCCAAATGTGCTCAGAGAATGCATGAAACCTTGTAATGCCTCTTAAGTTATCTATGTTCATGTTTGTACAAGTTTTGAAAACAAATCTAGAGGCCTCAGTGAGTAGTAAAATCAATTCCTGGTTAGGGAAGGCATTTGTCATTCTCTTTATATGGTTTAACTGGTCATGCTGTTCCTGTTTAAAGGCTAGAAAGATTCTTATTTTTTAAATGATGAAAATGAACCGTGGTTTTAATTGTCAGATAAGGCCATATTTGCAAAAATACCTCACTGAAAATTACTAATAAAAATTGTACCTTGTACATAGGCATAACAACTAACACTAACAACTCTATTTGTGTTATCTTATAAAATCATCTCGTTCGGAAACTTCTAATCCATTGAAAATCACTATTAAAAATTTACCATATAAATGGGAGGGTTGGAAGCTTTTAGAGTGCTCTGATTTTTAGTGAAGGTAATCTACATGTTTTGAGAAGAACCTCCACACCAAAAGCCCACCTACGTCTTACGGGCCAGGTGGTCCTTATGTGGTCCCAAATATGGTGGTCTGTCTAGCATCACTCAAATTTTAAAAGTGCACCCTTGAAGTTTGGTAGTGGGCTTTAATTGGTTTGATATTGCTCGAGTTGCCACCAAAGTTTCGCGCTAATATAATTTTCATTTATAAATTTCCTTCAATTGGTTACGTCGCCACTCCTTTTTGTACCCCTCTTTATTGCACCTATGGAGAAAATCTAAGAGTTGAGTTTTTGAAAGGATGTTCTCTTCATTATGATTATCATTGCATATGTTTTAGAACTTCTAATCCCCCTCAAATCATCCCTTAAGAATTTGACATATTTACCAATTTTTTATTTTATTTTATCTTCTTACCATTAAAATTCGACAGATTTTTTATGGGGGTTAGAAGTATAAAATGAGCTCATTTTTAAATATGATAATATTCATAGTGAAGAGAACATCCTCTCTAAAAATTAGCCTATGGATCATCTCGATGGGGTGCAATAAGGAGGGGGCGTAAGAACCTCTCTCATACTTCTAAGGCCATGTTTGGATGACGAGAATGGAATTAAATTCCTAAGAATGTGATTCTATTTTAGTGGGTTTGTGATTCTCATTTTTGCCATCTAAATATGGCCTACTAGTTTTTTTTTTTGGTAGGAGGGGACTAATGCTCAAGTTATAACAAAGCATAGATACACCGTAATGGGCCTGTGAGAAGCGCAAAAAAATCACCATTAACATCGTCATCAACAAACAAATGAAGTCGCCACTAACGACTGCATGAAAGGTCCACTAACGGGCGTAGGAAAGGCAACCACTAACGGAGCTTGCAACCAACATTGTAGATATTATTTAGGGAGATTTTATAGGCAGGCCCCCATGAATTTATTGGCAGATCCCCTTTATAGGCACCCCCAAAATGTCCATGATTGCGGTTGGTAATGGCAGGCCCCAAGCTTCGTGGCACCCCTCATTGTGGTCAAAATATTTTGACCCTAAAATTACACTTTTGAAACCTTAAGTTCTTACACAAAAAGATAAAGAGAGGGAGGGAGAAAATGAAGGAGGAGGAGGAGGAGGAGGAGGAGGAGGAGACGACTGAAAATGGTTTTGGTTGTTTTGGAGGAACAACCATGAAATCCCACGAGATTTCCAGCATGATCTAAAATTTCAGATCTGAAGATGAGAGGGTAGAAAATCGGTCGGTACCCACCTGCCGAGTTCAGGGTAAAAAATCGGCACCCACCTGCCTGTTTAAGTCCAAGAATTGGCATTCACTTGCCGAAAAATAAAATAGGCACTATGTCACCGAATTAATTGCCAAGAATTGGTGTTGTGGTGTCGAATTTTACCCACAAACTCAGACTTTCAAAGTCGATGAGTTAAAATTCGAATTTTTTTTTTTGAAAAATTTGGAGGGCTGAAGAGGAAGAAGAAGAAAGGAAATAAAGAGAGTCGATTTCATAACCCTAACTCACGAACCTACAAACTCAGACTTTCAGATCTGGTTCTAACACGCCATCATCTTCATCTTTATCTCCATAACCCTTTTCATTTTCACCTACAGCTTCATCTTCTCTCTCTCTCTCTCCAAGATGAAGCTTGACCACTTTGGAGCCTGGCAACAAGATTTTGGGGTCAACTACGATTGACAAGTCCAACCAAATGGGGCCTGCCAATAAGGTGGGGGATGCATATATACTTCTAATAGTTTGGGGTTTTAGAGGATGCAGTTGTTAATGCTTAGAAGATTGTTTATCTTAAGTCTCTTGCCTAGGTTTAAGTCTAAATCTCTCCCCCAAAACTTTCGATGCTCCTGCGCAAAAGGTATTTTTGAACTAGAGACATTTTTTAATTGACGGCTCTAATGCTCTCACTCCCGTTCTCATTCCCATTCCCGCTCTGGTTACGTAGGTCTTGCCATGTCCAATGTTACATACATTCTGCATACCCGTCTTTTGCAGCAAATAACACAAGTAATACATATTATAAACAAGAATTCTGGATAGAATTTAGTCATTCTACTTCGACATCAAAATTACTAGAGGCAGTCCCCACTCCCCACTTCAAGCAAGATAGGTGGGAGTAAGGGAATTTTCACTTGCTCAATACAACATGAAGGAAGCCTGCCTTATGGGGATCGAGCCCGAAATCTCTTCCCGAGGATACACATGATATGATATGAAACCAAATAGAGCGTCTTTTGGGATGTGGTCTTTCCAGGGGTTTATCCAACACTAAGAACTTACAGAATCAACTCTAAATGCAAATTCATGTATAAAATAGAAAGAAAGCTTGAATTATTTGATCCAGGAAACTGGGCCTCCTAAAATTTTTATCATTTCACCTCCTAATTAATACATCCAACATTTGAAACAAACAAATTTGCCGAGAATGATCTGGCTCTCTTTAACTAAAGTGCCAAAGGACATCCTCCCCTCCATTGCCAAAACGTGCTGAAATTGCAATGAACTGTTAAAAATAACTTGACAATGGCAAGGAAACGGGTGGGTGTGATCTCAAAAACTTCTTTTTGAACATTTTCTTGGAACAAGGTATCGAAAGTTAAGAGTTAGCAACCATTGGTTCGGGCGCATTACCAAATTTGCTTTCCTCCTCTAACTTCCCAGCTCGTTGGTCAGCCACACTAACATCTGAGCTTCTTTCTGTGATCTGCTTTTGCTTTCCTGATCCTTTGTATTCCTTTCTCCTGGCTTCCCTACGAGCTTCTCTTTCAGCAAGTTTCAGGTCCTTGAAACCTTGCTCCAACTTGGCTTCCTCCTCTGGTGAGAAGAAACCCACATCCATTTCCCCAAGCTCCTCGTACATCTTTTCGATCTTAGCCTTCCAGAACAAACCCATCTCTGTGTCCATCTTCTGGTATGGTGTTTTTAGTAGGTACTCATCAATCCCACCTGCCTTGTCAATGCACCGAAGTGCGTGTGTGGTGACCTTCACACGGATGTGGCGGTCAAGGATGTAGCTGAAAAGCCGCTTCTCCTGTACGTTTGGTTTCCAAGTTCTCCTTGACCTATCACAACCATCAAAAGCAAACCATTAAAATTTACTATCCCCTCTTTTTCTGTATTCAACAAAAAAAGAATTAAAAATGTCATCAAAGAAATGGCAGTTAGAACCAGAGAATGGAGTAACTACATTGATATAGTCATCAGTGCCTGTTTCAAAAAAAATATAGTCATCAGTGTAATACTCAGGTCATTCGGTACGGGTATATGAGCCCAAATCTTCGTAATAGAACTCCTGGAATTAAATTCTTGAAAATCGTTTGGTTAAGTTCAGGAATTAGAAAACAGCTTGTGGAGTGTCTGACCCTCCAATTCCTGGAATATAACTCCGTGAACCAAACGACCTCTACAAAACCATTACAGACTATCTGATCTATGAGACTACTCCTAATATCATATTCCTCTCTAACTGAAATTATATAAAAAGAAAACTAGCTTTTTTTTCTTTTAATGTTCGTCTAGGTACCATTATCAACATCCAAATGAATTAGCTGCTTACAACTATCATTCTCAAACTAAGACATTTATGTATTATCAAGCACATAGAAGTATCTCAAACTAAAGGGTCTACACTTGGAATCAACAATACTAAATATCATAAAAATCAATTAACCCAAATTTCGTCATACTAGATTCTAACATCGAAAAACAATATCGAAGTTATATTGAAATTGAATCTATCATATTTCTACACAAATCATTATTTTCAACATACACCATTTTCAAACCCTCCAATTTAGAACTAATAGATAGCAAAGTCAGAAGAGTGAGCTAATTTGGCTTTCACATCTCAGCCTGCATTCTTTCAAACATTCAAAACCCTCGAAGGAAATTGCCGTTATGTGCATAGCAAGAATCATAGAACTCAGGAAACAATATATCTGTCAGTCATTTCATCAAACAGATTCACTGCTGCTAACATTGGCAGATTTAGATTACCCAGATATCAAACAAGTTACAGTTATAATAAACGGGATACTTAATACCATAAAAGAACCCGATTATCGTAATCTAAATCACTAGTTTTGGCATAGAAATAATCAAAGCAGTTTGAATGAAGACATTAGAACTAAACCCATAATTAATAACAAGTGAATGTACAGAGAGATTTTTTGGAAGTGGGAAATGGCGGAAAGAAAAGGAGACAGATTTCTGATTTTTGAAAAATTGAGATAAGAATGCTGAGAAGAAGCCATTTTCGTGGATGAGTTGAGATTAAAGTTTGGATTGAGTAGAAATTAATTTTATAGTCAAAATAAAGGGAAATTTCAGTTTTTAGATAATGGGGTTCCAGTAGGCAGTACCGGATCATCGTTATTTGGAAGCATTACAAGTGTTTTCCGGCAAATATCGACCGGAAAAAAATGTCTTTTCTTTGGCCAACACCTTCAAAAACATCGAACCCTAATTTTCTATATCATTTATATAATAACATAACTCTATCAGCAAGAAAACAATCAAAAGAGGAAAAGAAAGAAAACCCTTAAAAAGAATTAGGGTTTAGTAGAGAGAGAAGTAATACTTGTTGCCACCGTCTTCGCTGACCTTGTCACCGAATTGAATATGACGACCAGCATAAAGCCCTCTTTTGGCTCTGCCCATTACAACTTTACTATCTGGTACAAATTTCTTCAGTGATTCTTTAACTCCTGGCGCCAAATTTTCTTCTCCGACCTTCTTAATGATCTTCTTGAACATCTCCTTCGATCTAAACGCCATTTTTTTTGTGGAGATTTTGATTGATCAATGGATTATTTTGATTTGATTTCTCACTCACAGAGACAACAACTAAAAAGAGAGACGGATTCAAATCTGATCAATCACTGCTGTTCTAATGTGAGTGAGAGGTAAATGAGAAATGTATGAATGTGCCTCGTTGTTCTAGGAACCTACTTTTAGTTAGGGCTTCACTTGGGTAGTAGTAATAACATCCACACCCGACCTCGGTGGGGTGGAAAAAATAGCAGTGAAAATTCCAAAATTGTATAAATTGCCACTTGGAGGAGTGAAAAGTCAAAAATAGCCGTCTTTTATCTCAACATATATAATGCAGCTAAAATACAGTAAAAAATTAGATAACCAAAGCGTGAAATGGGAGCGGAAGCAAAGCGTGAAATGGCAGCGGAAGCAAGCGCGATAGTAGGATCGATAGAATGTCTAATTAAAAAATATCTCAAGTTCCAGAGAACACCAAGAGCGAAATCGCTAGGGTAGGAGCGTCGTTTTCTGTGTTCTCTGTTAATTTTCCTACATACCTATGAAACATTTTTTTTTGGGAGATGGGTGGGTTCAGTTCAAATGTTTTTGTCTCATGGTTAAAAATTGCATCTTACTAATTTATTTCATTATAGGATTTATAATGTTTGAATCAAAATTCGAAATGGGTAATAAATTTCATTTCATTTTTTTTTATTGAGGCATGTTGGACTCAAATTGCTGTTTCTCAACTACTTTGGCCATTGGTTTTGTGACTTGGTTTTGTGAAGTGATAGAGACAAAGATAATTATGCATGTGAAGTAAGAGATGAAGAAAGTTAGAGATACTGAAATAAGATGACGATAGGCTAAGTTTCTTGGGAAATTTTTGAAATCTTGACAAGTAGATTACAGATCATTTTAGATGGAAGGCTTAAGTTTCTTGGTAAATTTTTTTTTCCCAGTTAAAAGGTCACACGCTATGTAACTAAAGTGCAAAGCGAGAGCAAGATCGAAAGCAGAAGCAGGAGTCGAAGCGCCAAGCAGCCGACAACAAAAATGTTCCCAGTTTCAAAATGCTTTTGTAGCAAGAGTGTCTAAGTGTGGTTCAGAGCGAGATGTCACGGGTTTAGGCTTCCAACCCAAAAGACACAAGGCACAAGATTTACGAGGAAAACTCCAAACTCGGGTAAAAACTTCGGACGAAAGCACGATCAATTTAATTAATAAACAATAAGAATGATTACCGAGATCTCTCACCTCAAAACTTCACCCTTATTCCACACAAGAATCACACAAGAAGACCAAAACCCTAGTTTACCTCTTCTTGACCTCCAGGAACTCCAAACTTGATTTGGATTGTCTCCTGAAAAAAGATTCTTATAAACTTCGTGATTTTTTAGTTTATTTTTTTATTCTTCTTCTTCTCACGCCATGCCTCGATGCCTTGACCTCAATGCTGGAAAACCTGCCCCTTTACCCAAATTAAAGGAGATTTTTTAGTCTATAATCTTGCCCAAATTAAAGGAGATTCTAATAATTCTGAATCTACACTTACACTTCAATTTTCTTTTCCATTTCTCTTGTTGGTATGAGAGGATTTTAGGGACATTAATTTACCTCCACTACCATGATTTCAGATGCGAATTGCATATGCATCTTTACTGCCATTGTAGACAATCTAAAGCTTGTTGGTGAAGCTGTTTGTCTCCAGCCGCCAACACATTAAAGCCTGGAAAGAAAATACACAAAAACCTTCAGGTTGGGACATTTAGATAACATATCTATCAGCTATAAAACCACAAAATTCCGTGACTTGAAAATGGGCTCTAAATTCAATATGGGAACGTAAGAAAAATAAAATAATATTGTTGGGGAGGAACATTAGCTCAGTTTTAATTCAAAGTTACGAGGATAAAACAACGCAGGCAACAACCAACAATATAAGAGGATTAATGTGGAAACTTCATCCAAAAATGCTACATGTCATTCTTCACATGGCAAAAAAGAACACCCATAATATTCTTTAGGCTAGTGGTTTGATATAGTATATCCCTTTTGCTTGTATAGTAACCCTAAATGAAATACTCTGCCAAAGATAAGAGTAATGCAATTGAGAAATGTAACTGATATTTTATTTTTTGATCGGTGAAAGAGTGGTTTAGTTGTTAGAAATTAAGATGTAAGCGGGGTTTGAACTCAGGTCGTGGGTTCAACTCCAAGCGACTTTACCAACTCTACTGAGCCACACTTACAAAAATGTTACTGTTATCAAAAGATTCAAAAGAATGTTTTAGGGAAAAAAAAATACTTGGTGCACGTGAATCTGAAGAGGCCTCCCAGAAAATTTGTTCTCCTTTCCAATCAGTAAATACTCCCCCAGCACCTTCTATTACTGGTATAAGTGAAAGGAAATCATAGGGCTGACAGAAAGGAATTGAAATCTAGATTAATAAGAATCCACATGAAGGGAAGTTCTGGAAGAAATGAGTTTCAGATTATCCATTGCGAGTTAAAAAGAGGAAAAACCAACATCACGACAAGGACATAATATCTTACCTTGACGCCAGACTCAATTACAAGATCCACGAACCCAGAAGCCAACAAGGCAAACGCATAACAGTCACAGCCATACAGTGGAACTTTCACCTTACAAAATAAAGAAGACAAGAAGAAACGTTAAATTTATTTACTGCGTTAATTATTCCTCGTGCAGAGTACTTTAAAGAAACCATCAATGTAGCAGTCCAACCCAAATTTGAATTTCAACTGATATGGACTAACCTTGTTTCTAACACGAGCAAATGCCTCTTCAGCATCTCCACTGAACAGATGTGGGCTCGTTGTGTACCTGAAAGAAAATTTCGAAGATAACCACTTGCACGAGAGGAAAAATCCAACCCACATGAAACAAATATATGGTTCAATGCAACCAAAGGAAATACAGGTTATAAATTATTGATTTCCGAACCAAAATTTTTATGTTTTTCTAAAGATAATGGGATGATAAAGGGAAGAACATACAAGTAGGATTGAGAAAGTTTTGCGCAAGGACGTGTAGACACCTCTTGTCCATTCAATGTGGTTTTCCTCCCCTTCACCCCAGTCCATCTTTCTCTTAGAACAGGCTGATCAATAATGCCAAAGATCTGAAAAACGCATGATTATCTATCTTAGAAAGATAACACTCAAAAAATTCAGTATATACATATATATGTAGAAAGAAACCAAACCTCACAAAAATCAACATAGTATGTAGTAACAGACGACAAAACAAAAGATTAAAATATCGCTCTCAACAAACATAAAGACGGAGAGACTTATCTAATTACATGAGCACGAGAATACAAATAAAAACCACAGTCAAAGTAACTATTCTAAAATTGATTGAAATATGCAGCTTCCACACTTTATTATTACCTAAAAAAACTTCATAAATTGAAGTACCATGGTTTTGCTTCAACGTGACAGTCTATCATCTGGAAATAAGGATCTTTGATGCCTTTGATCAGAATTGTGAATCAACCTTCTAGTTTAAAAGGCAACGTATACATGCTATGTCCAAATATTCCATCGTTCCCAAAAGTAATATCGCTCCTGTTTCAGACCCAACATACAGTACTCTTTTTCTTCTCCTCTATTCCAACAAAAACTGATATATTTTAGATTACTAGAATCCTTACTTCCGTCTTTCTTAGAAATACAAGGACATTTTAATACCCTATCAGTATGTCCTAAATAAAATTGTTTAGTGGCATGAGACATGGAACAGAATAATGATTTTTCTTGCCAGTTTTCAATCTCCCCATTTATTTTTTATGCAGATGTACACCAAAGTTTTCAGCAATGAATCATACCGGTTTTCCCTTGTGTACTAGTGCAATGAGAGTGCCAAATAAGGGCTTTCCTGCAATGGAATAGATTTATGGAATCAGTTATTTAAAGTTTTCCAAAAGTACCACAATCCACGTAAGATTGTTGATGAGAAAGACCTGTAATGAAACTCTTTGTCCCATCTATCGGATCTAAAACCCAAACGTAGTCCGATGTTTTATCTTTACACCTCCAACCATTCTCCTCTCCATATCTACAATACGAATTTTCCAAAAAATCAATCAAAATCACCAAGATTACAGAACTTTTTAAGTGTAAGCTAAAACATCTAATTTCTCATATCCATTTTTTTTCAATTTTCTCATCTCCATAACTATAGTACCAATTTTCCATAATACTAATGAAAAAACCAAAAAATTTCAAAACTTTATATTCGATTATGCTAAAACATCTAGTATCCATAAACCCTAAACCCATATACATAGAGTGATAGAAGATCAAAACCCCTCAAAAAAAAATGATAGGAGATCAAAATTTCTTCTTTCAGAAAGTAATAAGTATCACTTACATTGCATGAGAAGGGAAATTCTCTAATATAATCCTAACCATTGATTCCTCTGCTTTTCGATCAGCAATTGTTACAGGACCTACAACCATTTCAATACAAAAAAAACACACAAAATTAAGTAAAAAAAAAGAGTGCGAAAACTTAAAGAGAAGAAAACCCTAATTTTGTCCAACTTACTAAGATCTTCTTTGTCCACAATCTCGAAGGTTTTGCGGAAATAACTCCGAATTACTTCTCCAGCAGCATCTGCAACTTTATTACCAATCTCAACGAACCCATCCATTTCATCTTTCCCAAAATCTAATCCGACTGTCTGAATTCCATTGGAAATGTTGGAATTCAAGCTCATTTTAGAAGAAAATCGACGAGGTCGAGGAACAGTAAAATCTAGGGCAGAGTTCAAACTGTGAGTTGAGAACTTGAGGGTACGATTATGGAAGAGAGAAGTCGAAGAAATTGGAAGAAATGTGAGTCTTTGAGGAAGAAGATGAGACTGTGAAGAGAGCATTGGAGAAAGGTTTTTAAATAGGCGGGAAAAGCACAAAAATGTAGAGAGAGAGTGGAGATTGAAAGGTGGAAGGTGTGTAACTGCAAAAGAGGCTTCAAATGGTGTCTGTTTGGAATTTGAATGTCAAATATAAAATAAAATGAAAAATGTCAGAAGTGGGATTTGAACCCACGCCCTCGTTAGAGGACCAGAACTTGAGTCTGGCGCCTTAGACCACTCGGCCATCCTGACTTTGTTGAAATTAAACCAACAAAAATAGTTATTGATTGATGAGTTACATGCAAATGAGAATTCATCAATTCAATTTAAATCCCCACCTCCTCAGTCCTCAAGAGGTCCGTTGCCAACATCCCAACACTAACCACTTAGATGGCACTAAGTAAAGAACACTTTTATGATCATTCATCCTGAGCCACCAGGTGCTCCCATTTGTGGAATGTTCAAGCCAAATACAGTAAAAATTCAATTAATTAATAATTAATTAGGTTGGGATCCGCTAAATTTTATTAATTAATCGGGATTTTAATCAATACGTGTTTGCATTTTCAAAATTGTGTTGTCGCCTGTTGGCCTTCTCTCCTCCTA
>MVGT01004285.1:562659-575163 GCA_002174775.1 Macleaya cordata
ATTTTGGCCAAAAACCCCTACTTGAAAAACGTTTTAGGATTTAGCCCAACAAACGTTTTCTTTTAGTCTAAGGCCCAAGGATAACTGACTGAAACCCTCTCGGAGAGGGTTTCACTGAAACCCTCTTCCTATAAATTACACACACTGAAACCCTCTGACTGAAACCCTCTTGGGCCTTAGACTAAAAGAAAACGTTTGTTGGGCTAAATCCTAAAACGTTTTCCAAGTAGGGGTTTTTGGCCAAAATCCCAAAAAAAAAAAACAACTATTACATAAAGACTATGTCACATTTATTTAAACAACAAAAGAGGGGCGTAATTAATGAAGCTCCAAAGCTTCTGCCAATTGTCGTCTTGTATCCATCCTATCTTGATTTCCAGATGAGAGGATACGTACATGTTCTCCGCTGCAGAAAAATAAAAAAACAAACATTCAGCGTAACGAATGAACAATTCTCTTGAACACCAAGGAGATGCTCTACAAATAATGACTTTGAAATGTCTGATAATTAAAACGCTCCTTGTATTTCTTAATGCATCAAGAAAAAGAAAAACTGATCGACGAAAAGATAACTAACTAAAAGCATTTACCTTAAACATATAAATGTCCGCCATATAATTCAACTTTATGAGGACCTGTTCCTTCTTATATAAAACAATGGCACCACCAAAAAACGACATCCAAGCACCTGCAACATGTTTGACAAAATTGAGCCCAGTACTAATTGCTGAACAATGCGCATAATTCAATTTTTCAGTGAATAATGTACAAATGGGCATTATCAATTGAGCCTAGCATTTGTTTCGAAGATCCCCAACTGCAGGTTCCAGTTCAATGCATTATAGATAACTGAAAGTAGAATAATCAACATCAGACATTTTATCAGTATGGATATATGATAAATGCCATTAATGGACGTCGGTAAGTTGATGATATAATTTCTTGAGGAGAAACAAGTTGATGATATAATTCATACATAAGCAGATAGACATACATTAAGTTCTCATGCACGAGAGCATACATATTTGTAGCCATTGAAGTCATAAAACAAGGGTAAAAAAGGATGAAAATATGTTATTAACAGGGTTTTAGACCCAAATATCCTGTTTTTTTGGGGTTGTTTATAAGAACAAAAATGAAATTGAGGTAATAACTATCAATGCATTCGTCCGTTACAATTCCAACCCTCTTGACACTTGCTTTTCTCCTGCAGGATGCATTTCTCTGTATTACCATTTCAGGTGCATAAGAGTATTTAGCAGTTTCCATTAATTCCAAATAAACCACCCTCCACATCCAAATTTCCAAAAACCAGCTTAACAACATAAACAAAACCAGAACAAGCATATAATATGGAAGGAAGAGCTTAGACTGAGTTAAGTACTTCAAATATGGAGGCAAACTCACTCCATATCCTTATTGACCATAAATTATAATGAAAAGCTACTAAACAATGATATAATGAATGACAAGATGTGTGAATTAGAATGCGCACCAGTTACCAATTCACGGGCAGTACCTCTCCATCATCATCTATGCCTCATCCCCAAGATTTGGCTATTTCACCTTTATCTCTATCTCGAACCATACCAGTCAGTGAATGTCTTTCAGATCCTTCTTCACTTAGCAAGCTAATTGTCTTAAAGTCATTGTACCTACACTTTAGCTGTCACCATCCACCAAACTCCATCCTGGTATCTTCTTCAAACCCCCATCTTTCATCATGTTCCTCAGCCTTAACACATCCTCCCACCGGCCAGCCTCTGCATACATGTTAGACAGAACAACATAAACCCCATGATTATGAGGTTCCAAATGGAGCATCTTCTTCACCACTCTCTCGGCGATTTCTATATTTCCATGGTTCTTACATGCACCCAACAAAGCTCCTAAAACAACAATATCAGCTTTCCAAACCATCCCATTTATCAACTCCTCAGCCTCAAGTAACCTCCCACCTCGTCCAAGAAGATCAACCATGCACCCGTAATGTTCAATCTTGGGTTCAATCCCATATACCCTCTTCATGGAAAGAAAAATATCACGACCAACTTCAAGCAATCCGGCATGACAACAAGCAGATAAGACCCCTACATACGTGACATCATTTGGCTTGACTTTCTCCTTCTCCATCTCCTGAAACAGCTCAAGAGCTTCTACAGCATACCCATGAACAGCCAACCCACCAATCATGGCATTCCAAGAAGCAGTATTTCTCTCCGGCATTTCATCAAACAATCTTCGAGCCACTGAGATCGCCCCATTCTTAGCATACATGTCGACTAAAGCAGTTCCCAGTATCAATCCAACTTCAATTCCCTTTTCTTCAATATAGAGATGAATCTGCTCTCCCAATTCCAAAGATCCTGATCGAGCACAGGCAGACAAAACAGATGATAAAGTTGCACCATTGGGTTCTATTCCTTCAGCAAGCATTTGATAAAACAGCTTCAATGCCTCGTTCGAGCAAAAATTTTGCGCATACCCACTAACAATTGTGGTCCAAATAATCAAATTTCTTTCAGGTACTTCTTCAAACAACCTTCGGGCATCATTTAAATTACCGCAAACTCCATAACAACGAATCAAACCATTAACAACATACAAATCTAAATCTAACCCAAACTGTACAACATGGGTATGAATTTGTTTACCAGATGTAAGCGAGTAACAATTAGTACAAGATTTGAGGACAAAAGGGAAGGTGTGCTTACCAGGTATAACGCCTAATTTTCTCATTTTCATATAAAGCAGTATTGCTTCAGAAGGATTTGAGCTAATAGCTTGAGCTCTGATGAGGGTGTTCCACATAAAAGAATTGGGATCATGGGTGTTGTTGAAGAGTTTAAGAGCGTAATTAAGATCTCCAGAATCAGAGAGAGCACAAAAAGAAATGATTCGGCTGGCGGCATAGTTGTCGTGGATGCGAGCAGAGACGATCATTTGAGCGTGGATTTGTTTGAGTTGGTTCATTGAAGAACATTTGTCTGCAAGAAAAGAGAGATGTGGAGGAGGTTTTGGTGGTCTTATTGGTGGTAGTGGAGGAGGAAGATCTGAAGTCTGGGTATGATAAAATGCAGAGAGGAAGTAGAGGGATGAGTGTCTCTTGAAGAGACGTGGTTTTGGCGGGAACATTAAAACTAGCCGTTAAGGAAGTTTTGAGATAGGTTTTTTATTTTGAGCGAGGAAAGGAAGAAGGTGCAATAGCCAATAGGTAAGGACGGAGTTATTAACTGCACCCCAGATTTCCAATAAGCGCAACCCACCTTAAAATACCCAAACTGACCAAGTGATTGGACTCGGTTGGTAAGGGCAAGTGCTATGGGAAACCCTTAATTATGTTATTTGGGATAGGGGTTTAAGGTTTTAAGGTAGGGTAAGTACCACGTATTGAGTTGGGAGGAAGTAGAAAAACAGTATTGAGAGTGTCGTGCGGCACAGATTGTGCTGATCCTTAAACCCCTTAACCCCGCCTCAAATTTGGGACGAAAGGGAAGGGTTTAGTTGTTTGAGGTGTCCTTGGTACTTGCCCAAACATCAAATTTGACTGGTTTTGGTTGTTTGAGGTATCCATAATACTTGCTATTAAGGGGTTTGAGGTATCCAATAGAGATTGTGTTGGACGGCACTCTTTCTAAGTGCGACACAATCTTTACCATTTCATTCTTCACATTTCTCACATATTTAATGCTTTAAAATTTAATATTTAATAATTAATTTTTTAATATTAAATTTAATATTTAATACTTTAATAAATATTCAAAAGGCAAAGAGAGTGTCATACGACACAATCTGTGCCGTACCACACTCTCAATATTGTTTTTCTACTTCTTCCAAGCTCAATACGTAGTACTTGCCCCACCTCAAAACCTTAAACAGTACCCTAACAACCTAATAAAATGTTTTCCATAGCACTTGCCCTAACCCAGCCTCAAATTTAGGACAAAGGAGAAGGGTTTGGTTGTTTTAGGTATCCATCACTAAGTCGACCCGCCAACTAAACGAGTAGAGTTTGGATTGACCTTTTCCAACCCCCGAGTTAAACGGGTCAACTTGCCTAACCCACGAGTCACTAAGTAACCTATAAACTGTATATTTCTCTAGAAAATGACACTTTAGTTTAAGTTTTGCTAAATAGTTTTTAGATTTATTTTAGTGTTTGGAGCTTTATTAATGACTTAATCTTTAAATTTTAAATTTTTGCTTTAATTAGTTTTTAGAATTTAAAATAATAATTAATGACTTTTAAAATGATTAAGGTTAGAGTCGATTCTAACTCGTTTCCTTGTTTTAAATGAAAACATGTTGAATAAGTTTGAATACGTTTTAAAGTTTGAAAAACTGACTCGTTTAATAAATGAGTCAGTGTTAAAGTTGGTCAATCTTGACCTGTCAACTCGTCGACCCACCTAGGGTGGACCCTAACCCCAACCCATAGTTAGTAATTCGGTATTCTGCAAAAGTTTGGTTCGGGAATCTTTAGAGAATTATTCGAATTCATAGACCAAAAATTATTTCAAATATCTGGTCAAATAATCGGAGTTCGGTAAAAATGCAATTTGGGAATAATTCGAGTATAGTTCGGATGATCCTTAAAAAAATTAGCTAAAAAATTCGGATATATATACAAGTACCATGTCTAAAAATATTATATCTTATGATAAAAAAATATTATATCTTATTATAAACTACAATACTAACAATACCCATTCAACAAGTCTCCAACTGAAATTATACTCAATTAACAAAATCCAAAAGTACAAGAGTATGTGAAACTAATTAGACATATGAACTAATTTCTTATATCATCCCATCAAAAATTATAATCAAATAATGATGGATATCTACAAATTCTGTGTGATAATTGTGAGAATAAAAAAGAACATAAAAATAAGAGCAACATACATCAAAACAGAGTAACTACAAATGCAATGTGTTAATTATTGACATACATAGTAAAAGAACACATCCAATAATCTCAATATAACAGTAACTAAGATTTAAAAAAAAATGTAAAAGAAGTATTAAAAAATTCAGTTCGGATTCAAGAATTATTCGCGAATAATTTGGGGTATGTTAGAGATGCACGAATTATTCCGACTCAGGGAATAATTCGGTTCGATTTATGCCCCAACTAAAAAAAATTGCAGGCTGCATGCAGTGTTTTAAAAACCAGACCAAACCAGCCGGTTCAACCGCTAAACCGGTGACCCATAACTTTTTCCAGGTTAGGTCAACATCAACCCAGGATTTTTTTTAAAAACCGCTTTCTTTCTATTGAATCGGTCAACCCGGCCAGTTGAACCACCAACCCAGTAGAATCGACCGGTTTTTTAAACTAGTTATGAGTACAATTTTTTTTATAAAAAATGTCATTAAAAGAACTCGAACTCATAACATGTCATTCCTTGAAAAGCCCTCTAACCAACTGAGCTATGCTATGTTAGTGTTGATGTTTTAATAGATTATCTATAACACTGATTTAAGTGAGGTACCAATAATAAATGTAAAAACAAGACTTGAACGTAAATCAATGTTTGTAAAAATAAGGTTTATACCATCTACGGAAAGATCATTGGTCTGTTGTAAATTAAAGCTTTAATAGGTTAACTAAACGTGAGAAAAAACAAAGAAAAACCTATGTTTAATATATATAAGTTAATCTAACCAACCCAGTGGTTGAACCACTGGTTGAACCAATTTGATCCAACCCAGTGCCTTGTTCGGGTCGATCTCCGGTCCGATTTTTAAAACATTGGCTGCATGTCAAAGAAAATACTTATTTTTATAAACTTTTTATAACATGTGGGACGCGCATATTGGAATGATGGGTGCGATAATTGACGAGTGGGACAAGATCTTGGCTCACCATTTTGGGCAAAAAAAAAACCCAAATATATTTCAGAAGAATAAAAACCGCTGGTTAGGTTTTCCAGTGACTGATGAATCGCTGGATTCGCTGCGACACAAGACGAAGACGAAGGACGAAAGACGAAAGGCTGACCATCTTCACTCTCTCTCTCTAGGAAATGCCATTGTTAGAGCGCAGTTATCAGAAGAATAAAAACGGATAGGAACTTAGTTTAGTTGTTCAAAGATCGATCAACAGAAAGCTTGCACAGATATGGCTGCTGCACTTCAGAAAATCCTCAGAATCACTCTTTTGAGGAAGATACTATCATCATTCTAATCTGCTGAGATGGGTACAGTTTGGTACCCATCTCCAACACCAATACCAATCGATCCAACCCATCAAAATCCAATATTTCCTCTTCATAATGAAAATCCCATCTTCAATTCTAAAACCCATCTCCCAATTCATCTCAAAACCCAGGTTTTTCTCTATCTATTATTCATCTACTTCAACTTCCGACATCGAAATCGAAGTCCAAACAATTCTCGACACTTTCGATCCTATCGAAGACCCACTCGAAACACTCGTACCTTTCCTCTCACGTAATGTAGTCACTTCAGTTCTTCAAGGGCAATGTGATGTTCAATCAAATTTCAGGTTTTTCAATTGGGCAATGAAACGGAAGCAATTCAGGAGTTGGGTATCTCACAATTCTATGATCGATATGCTTTGTGGGTCGAATGGGTTTGAATTGGCATGGAAATTGTTTGAAGAGTTAAAAAAATCTGGTATAACAATCGTTCCCCAGGCTTTTGTAGTGTTAATTTCGGCCTACTCGAAGTTGGGTATGGCTGACAAAGCTGTGGAATCTTTTGGTAGAATGAAGGAATTCGGTTGCCGGCCAAACACATTTACTTACAATACAATCTTACATTTACTGGTAGAGAAAGAGGTTTACATATTAGCATCGGCTGTTTATAATCAAATGTTGAAGACTGATTGCCGTCCAAATGGAGCCACCTACGGTATTCTCTTTGATGGACTTTTCAAAGAGGGAAAACCCGAGGATGCACTCCACCTGTTTGATGAAATGACCCAAAGAGGTATTTCTCCAAACGCCATGATCTATACCATAATTATTTCCGGTCTTTGTCAAGCAAAGAGAACTGACGATGCACACGGACTTTTATCCAAAATGAAATTGAACAGTTGCTGTCCTGATTTGATTACTTATAATGCTTTGCTTAATGGGTTTTGTAAATTGGGTAGGATCGACGAAAGTCTTGAGCTTCTGGAGTCGTTTAGGAAGGAGGGTTTTGTTCTCGGGTTGAATGGTTATAGTTGTTTGATTGACGGGTTGTTTAGAGCTGGGAGGTTCGATGAGGCATGTGATTGGTATTGGATGATGCGTCACGAAAACATTGTTCCGGACTGTGTATTATACACTATTATGATTAAGGGGTTTGCAGAAGCGGGTAAGCTGAAGGATGCCCTGAAGTTGTTGAGTGAGATGAGCGAAAGGGCTTTGGTCCCTGATACTTTCTGTTACAATACTCTCATTAAGGGTTTTTGTGATTTGGGGCTCTTGGACGAGGCTAAGTCTCTCAAACTCGAGATCTCTAGGCATGATTGTTTCCCTGACTCTGCCACTTACACCATTCTCATTTGTGCCCTGTGCAAAGAAGGTCTTATCGAGGAAGCACAACATATATTTACAGAGATGGAGAAGCTTGGATGTTCTCCCACTGTTATGACCTTCAATGCTCTTATTAACGGACTTTGTAAGGCTGGGGAACAAAAGGAAGCTAACCTTTTGTTCTGCAAAATGGAGATTGTGGCGAACCCCGCTGTGTTTCTTCGGCTTTCTCAAGGTGCTGATCCAGCCCACGTTAGTGCAATCGTGAAAAAGCGTGTGGAGCACTTATGTGATTCGGGGTTGTTTCTTGAGGCATACAAACTTCTAATGCGGCTTGCAGATAGTAGAGTCGTACCAAATATCTATACGTATAACATCCTGATTAACTGTTTGTGCAAGGCGAGGAATATTGATGGAGCACTCAAGCTTTTCGGGAAGCTCCAAACTAAGGGCCCCTTTCCTGATGCGGTTACCTATGGAACACTTATAAATGGGTATCAAAGGGTTAATAGAGAAAAAGATGCCCTTGCGGTCTTTGATCAGATGGTGGAAAGACGCTGTACTCCTACTTTGGTTGTTTACAAAACACTAATTACTTGTTTGTGTCGGAAGGGAAATGTTGCGTTAGCTTTCAGTCATTGGTTGAAGTATTTGAGGGATCTTACAGATCGGGAAGAAGGAAAAATCAAAGAGGTGGAGGACAATTTTAATCGGGGGGATTTGGAAGCAGCAGTTCGTGGCTTACTTGAAATGGACATGAGATCAAAGATGGTTGATCTTTCACCTTATACAATTTGGCTCATTGGGTTTTGTCGGGCTGGAAGGGTAGAAGAAGCTTTGAAGATCTTTTCTATTCTTGAAGAATATAAAATTGATGTCACGCCTCCAAGTTGTGTGATGTTGATCAATAGGCTATGCCAAGAAGGAGAGGTTGACCTAGCTATAGATGTTTTTCTGTATACATTAGAGAAAGGTTTCAGATTGATGCCACCAGTGTGCAATCAGTTGATTAAATCTCTTTGTTCTCAAGATAGAAAGAACGACGTAGGTGAACTTCTAACCAGAATGAGATCTGCGGGTTACAATTTGGATGTCCATCTGAACCAAACTACGAAGGCTATGTTACGTGCTTCCACACCTTCGAGATATCGAAATAGTAATACCTACATAACCAATGCTTCTTTGTAGAACATAGTTAGCATACAGATACCTGCATTTCCATCTTCTCTTAGAAATCTGGAAGTGTACCCCTTCAATGTTGTATAACTAGAAACACCCATTTCTTAGTCCTCCTGTCGATCCAGGTGCGACCGAGATACAGATTAACTCATTTGGCTCCTCCTGATTACAAGCGTCATTTGTTTCACTTTCATTCCCTTCAGATTATTAGATGATTAGGGTCATAAAATGTTTGGGTGTTCATTTTTGTTAACATAAACCCATGATTTCTTATCAGATCCAAATGGGTGACATCAAATTGATGTTTTCTTGTTTGTTTGTTTTTTAATATCCTTCCAGTTAGAATTGTAAATTTAGTTGAATAACAACTGATGTAATTCCCTGCCAGACTGTCCAATTTGGATTTTGCTGTCCAGTCTGAGTGAAATTGATTTCAGTTTTAAGTACGTTCTCTAAATACTCCATGATAGCTATCCATTAATGTTTCCTCTGCTTGGAATTATTTATTATATTTGCAATTTTGCATTAGGCCTCAAGCTGCATTAAACCTGAACCTTGTTGATTAGTTCTTGGGAATTATTTGTATTTGCATTCAAGTATTCAACATTTTTTTAACATATGGTACTGTAATAACTGTTGTACTTCAAAGATTTATAACAAATTATCAATTTTTGGACTTGAATATCTGCATATTTAGGCATGTGTTGTATACAGAAATCATGGCTGAAACTCATCAAAAGTGTATTTTCTACTATAAACCTGACAAAAACTAGTCCTTGTTCTTTGTTTTTTGCGTTGAGAAATTCTGTTTACTTGACCTCAAAACCCCAAAATCAGACAAAAAAAGGGTGGTAACTTGTGAAAAGTCTAAATTGCCACCCGTTAAATATCATGTTAGAAATCACCCAACCCTCATTTTTGCCTCTCTCAAATTGTAGTCTTCTCCAATCCCAAGCTATTGTACATCTTCATGAACTCCATTTCCTAAGCACCTCCGGTCATCACTAACGTCCATCACCGCCATTCTCTGCCGATCTCCTTTCTCCATCAACTTAAGAACCCCATTAAATACTTTTTTTTTTCTTCCATTTTATCATGTTTAAATGGTTGTCTCTATGTTGTTTACATCTTCTCAATGATATTGTTTACATCTTCTATATGGTGACTTTTCAACCTGGGTGAATGTTTTTGGGACAACTAGTCTGTTAGCTGATCCTAGTATAGTTTTCTTTTATTTTTGTATTTAATTCTTGTAATTCTTTGCCTGATGGCCTTTCTAATAAATTTGAATTTCCCCTTAAAAAAATTTCAATTGTCCATAACCTCTAGATCTTATGTAAATGCTTCCGCTTTTCCCAAAATTTCTCTATGCCTAGGTTCAAAGATGGCCTCGATTATTTAGGTTTTGCTAGAAACATGTTCAACCTAAAAAACATTTCTTCATTGTTTTGGATTACAAAATAACCATAATATTTATTTGGAAATGTTCCTAGTTCTAACAATTTTTTTTAGTGTTTTGGCTTCTTAAATTTTCTGTTGTTGACCATGGTTTAATTGCTCTTCTTTTGTTTTTGTTTTTTCATCTTCTAGAAAATTTTCATTATAAGTCTGGATTTGAGTTCATATGGGGACTTCTTGTTGGAAATCTAGTTCTTGGTAATTCTTGTTTCTTTTTTTCTGATTGTTGACGTGATGCTTAATTTTTTTTATTGAGTAGCCCTCAGATGCTAAAGAGCTTGATTTCCAATTCTTGTTGGAAGACCTTGAGACAATCAAAGTCTTCGCTAAAGGAAGTGGTGGAGTTGTTCAACTTGTTCGCTGTAGATAGGTTGGAATATTTTTCCCCTAATTGCCGCCTTGTTTTTATGCTTACATATTTTAACATGCTGATTACTTTATTATTTCTCTTGACATTTTTATTTCTTATCCTATAAATTTCATGACCCTGTATCATATGGAGTTATAGGAAAGTCGTAAGTGAAATGTCCATGATTACCCTAGCCATTTCTAGGGATGTGTATGAACATTTCTGTTGATGAAACTAAATGGAGGGGCTAGAGTTCTGAAAATTGGACATGTTAGTTTTACTGAATCTTTGTAGGCATACTTAATTATTTCCATAGCCAGTAGTACCCAATATTGGGGAAAGAGGCTTCTCTGTAAAAATTCATTGAAGCCTCTTCTTTGTAAAAACTTATAAGCAATCTTGTCTTCTTTAAACTTATGACAAGGTTTAAAATATTGAAAGGATGAACTTGTAAGTTAACGAAGTCATGTTTTACAGGTCATTTAGATGAGCATTCAAGAGGATATTCATAAACAAGTAGTGCAGGAGGTTAAATTAAATCAAGCATCACAACATCCACCTATTATAAAGATAACTGATTTCGGGGTGAGTTCCATGCTTAGTAACTCTGCCTCTTTTTTTTCCTTACTGAAAAGAAAAAGAAAACTTTTATCTTCGTATGTATCATTCCTTAAGTTTCATCGGCAAATCATTGAAGTGGTGTGTCTGGTTATTCTTGTTGCTACCTTTTCGTTATCATTTGGTGAAAAAATTAGTGATTTATTTTTTTGTAGTCACTCGATGAACCATGCATTTCGTCTTCAAAAAAATGAAGCATGCATTCCTGGTGCAAATGTGCAATGTTTCATGCAAATTAGTGATGAATACGAGAATCTAATGTACCAAGCCGATATGTATCTGTATCCCCTACTGTCAGATGTCATTGTAAAGCCATTCTTGATTGGTTTATAATTCTTGTGCAACTTCTTTTGCATATATGATCCTTATATGCTCGTGCTGGTGCATATGTAACACTAACTTTGCTTATTGTCAGGGACTTCCTAAAATTCATACTACAGATAGATAGAAAATCCTAGTAATACATTTAAGCTTTTATTGTCCCTTGACTCAAATAAATTTGTTGGTAATCTTAATATATCACTCATTTATGTTGTTTGTAGGGATGGTGGTTTTGAAGGACTCCACACTGAAGTGACCGCGTTTGTGAGTTTGTGATCATAGCAACATGATATCGTCATCTGCTGAAGTTTAGGAGCTGAGTCTGAATGGGGATCTAGGAAGAGGAAACATTGTTGTTTGTATGTCATAGGGATGACCTAGAATTTTTCCCGACCCAACTTTACTCCAAAAAGAAGCAATGCAGTTGCTCGCCAAAAAGGGTCGACGCATAAATGGGAAGACCTGCAGGGGAAACGAAATAGATCCAAGGAGAATGTGAGCTTGAAGCTTCATCTGAAGAATCTTATTTAGAGTACTTTAGGTAGCAAATAGAATGGCATGGACCCATGTTGCTAGGGAAGCCCCGAGTTAATGTAAAATAGGGTTTTAGAAATGACAGCAAATCTTTGATTGCAACCAATTCTACTATAACAGTATAACACTATAAGGATCTGATGATTAAGCAAGCAATGCCACTGCAATTCATTATGGTGTAAATGTTGTTCTACAATATTATATAAATCCTATAACCATTTCTCATAACATAAATTCATAAAAGTAACTTATTAATTTGAGCTTCAGAGTAGTATATTAAAATCCAGGGAAATAAATTCCACCTCAATATTAATTTTCAACATCTTTTGATGGGTTGGAAAGTTCTAGAACATTGTGATTTTGGTGAGGGGATCATGTTTAAAAAACAATTAACTCTTACATCTGTGCCTCATTTTTGGGTGTAAGCGTAGTGTAAGAAAAAGTAGAGTTTAAAGACAGAAAAGTGGTGTGCATGTAAAATATGAAAGGAGGGTGATTATTTTTGTACCAAAAACACTATCGGGACCGGCCTAATAGTCTGTACAAATGTACAGA
>MVGT01004285.1:575353-603729 GCA_002174775.1 Macleaya cordata
AGATTTGGACTGCCGGTGAGGAGTTCACAGCCGCCGGTCGCCGGAGAAAAGGTCGTCGGTCGGAGGTCGGACGGCCGCCGGAAAGTCGGTCGCCGGTCGCCGGTCGCCGGAGTGATGAAGTCGACCGTTAATGATTTTTAGATATGGGATATATTTGGAATAAAATGTTTTTAAAGGTTAGTATTGTCTTTTTAAAAACTAACGACTAAATTCACAAATGTTTTTAATCCAAGGGATTAAAAACATAAGGGTTATAAAAATAGGGACTAAAATCACAAAACCCCTTTATCGGTATTATACAACCAACATATCATTTAGGTGGATTGATGGCTGCGGATAAATCAACAATTTTTTACTGAATTATACGTCGTTTTCGCGTTGCCAACAATACAAATTTATAAAATGATTTATAGGTTGTATTAAATTGACAAGCTATTTTGTGAATGTGTTGTCGATTTTATATTACCGGCAAATTATTGTGTATTGTTGGCGTATTTATCCACCCCAAAGACTTATCCATAACGTTTTTTTAATGAAACGGTCAAGGAGGGGATTTACAACTACACAAATTATTTGGGTGTTTTACTAATTAGATATATTTTCATGTAGTAGTTTCGAAATACCTAAAATTCGAAGGACCGCTAACGGCTAAACGGATAACTTTTTTTCATTGCTTTTGGTTCAAATTTAACGGATAATTCATAATAATGCGATGGCCGTTGTGAATTTGTCTTCATTCTCATGATCATCACTCTCATCTTGTGGCGCCAAATATTTTCCCGGGATAGTGTGAGCACGATAAGCAGAGTAGTTAACCTGCGCCGTTTTCTCCCCAAAACACAATGATTCTTGGCTGCTACAACTGCAATTCAGAGCTCATCATCTTCCCTAATAACCGATCATTTTTAAGATCTTACGATCTGTTCATTAATAAGTTTTCTCCAAACCCTAGAAAAAGCTTTCTTTTCTCGTCTTCATCTAAGAGAATTTCAACTTCGTTTGTTTCTCTCTCTAAGAAGACAAATTCTGAGGAAAATGAATCGGATGAGAATGTACCCAAGAGGAAAATCTCCGATCAGTCTTCTTGGGAAGCGAAGGATTCAGAGGGAAAAGATTATCTGTACAGGTTAGGTAAAGAGGCGGATAATATGAACATCTCAGTTGGAGCTAGGGCTGGCGTCATTGATGATCTTTTCGTTGGGAATTTCCTTGGAAGAGACTGTAATAATTCTCCTTAATTTTTGCATTTGTTATTTGAATTGATTTATTGGATCAATGATGAAATTCAGTTCAAATTATGTTAATTTCCTTTTGTTTTGTAGCGGATATTGTTTTCGATTATCGGCAAAAGGTGACTAGGTCATTTGAATACCTAAAAGGGGACTATTACATTGCCCCTGTTTTCTTGGTAAGTTACATTTTTTCTTCATTGACAGATTTTTTGTTCATTGAAACCTCAAATGTTTTTGTTTTAACTTTCTATTAGCAATAGAGTTGGCACAGTTGTTGTTGTTGTTCATGAGAAGATGAAAGGTTTCTTATTGGAGTTCTTTAGTATTTACTTTTTATTCAAGTAGACTAATGATGAATACTTGGCAATTTAATGTTTATCTAGACCATTCATACTTATCATAGCAGCAACAAAACCCGTTAGATAATTTGGCTTTGTTTTGCCATCTAGATTATTTAGATGTTAGGCCACCACTTAGATTGGATATTACCTGAACTGAACACCAGATCTTTGGGGTATCGTAAATTTGGTAACTAAGGATGAACTTCCTTGAATTTGAGTTTGGATGGTTGCTAAAGTATATAGTTGATGGTGTTAAATGAATGTGGTCCATCCCCCGTTACATCTTGGCACCGCCTTTTGACAGTTTGAATTTTTAGAGCAAGTGGTATAAGAGTGGGAGATCCAAAGAGGTCATGGGTTCAAGTCTAATGTTGTTGGGATTATTCCCACGCACTAGTGCTGAGGGGGAGTGGTCGATGAATGTGGTCCACCCCCGTTAGAGCCACACAATTATGTGATATGCATTGTGGCGCCTTTCTCTAACAGTTCGAGCTGGATTTATGAGCACAATTCATGATTTTTCTTCTATCTGTCTGACTGTAAAACATTAATTTTTTTAGATTGTGTTATTAAATCGTTAAATGTTATCTGAGTTTGGAGTATATCTTAATTTTTGGATCAATGCAGTTTTATAAGCACAATCCACAGATTTACAAACTCAACCCTCCAAGAATCGGCTCCAATGCTAACTGGCACAATTATCGCTAATAAAATTAAGTTTAGTGCTTCTTTTTTCCATTATCTTTTCTGTTGGCTAGAACTAAGAAAAGAAACTAGGTTAAATCTTCAATGAAATCCTTGATATTCTAAAGATAATGAGCATGTTCAGAAAAAGAACTTGTAATCGATCTACTTCATTACAATACTCTTGTAGACGCATTGCATTATTCTATGGATTCCCTTGGGTAAATTTGGTGGTAGTAATATTACCAATAATCTAAAACATCACTCATCAGTTCTCTCAAAGGTTATTGACGGTCTATCTTTGTTTACAGGTAGATGTTTCTACACTCAAGATCTATCGATCTTGATTTCTTCTATTAACTTTTGATGTTCTTCTAGAAAATTGTAAAATATGTAACTGTTTAGTGGATGTTTCATATTTATTTTAGGAGCTACATTTGCAAATGTTAACTAGTTTCTACTTTCATCTTTTGATCTCTGCTTGCTGAATCTTACTTGCATTATTGGTCCTTTTCTGCAGGATAAAGTTGGTAAGTTTCATGAGACTTTTCAAGGAGAATGCAATGATAAGCAGCTCATTTTTAAGGGGAATAGGTCCAGAACTTATCATTGAAGACTCTCCTTTCTGTCCTTTGATGTTCATTTTCAACATTTATTATTGTTGACTAACAAACTGAATCCTCAAGGAGTCAAGGACTAATTTTGAGTTTGCATCTTAAATATTGATCTTTAAGTACATCTCTAATAGTTTCTTAAAGTCTAGGTATTTCTTCACTTGATTTCCGTTACTGATGCGAACAAGAGAAGTAAAAGTTGGCCAAGGTGCTAGGAATTTTATTCAATCATATTTATATAGAATGCTTGGAGTAGTTGTAAAGGATTCTGCTCAGTTTGTCTTTTTTATTTTGTTCACTCAAATTCTGAAAGGACATTAACTGAAACAATCTTTAATAGTAAGTGATCCTAACAGTTTTCATCTCATTTGCTTGTTTTTAGACGCCTAATAGAACTTAAAAATTCTATCTGCAGAACTAAAGACATTGTTAAAGTTTTTATTTTTTTTTAATATATAATGGAACACTTGAGGAAATTTCGGAATAAACCCAATTAGTGATGAGGCATCAATATGAAGGATCTCTATGTTCCTAGGAATCTTCATGAGTTACTTGTGTAACCATAAAGGGCCTAAAGTTTAAAACAATTTTTATTATACACTTCATATTTGTTCCTCTGTACTTGTGGGGGACAAAAGTATTCCAATTTGCTGCCTTTATCTCATAATATCTACTTAGAGCAATTCCTCATACGTTAATAGTTTCATGATTTATAACTTTGCAGTATGCCATATTGTGAAGAACTATATCGCTCATCTTCTCAACACCAAAGTTCCTTTAATCCTAGGTAAATATCAGAAATTAAGATTTCTGCTATTTCTCTCTCTATAATAATTTCATGTTGAGTTTCCTGAGGAGCTATGAGCTTTTGGTTTTGTAAATTTTGTTTAGTTTCTAACTAGTCTGTTGTTGTTGTTGTTGTTGTTGTGTGTGTGTGTGTTTTTTTTTGGATCTGTTGTGCTTGGTTCTTTCTCATTGTTATGTTATGCACTCTACTTGTTTTATCTTTGAACTTTCAATGGCAATAGAATGGTGTTATGCCTTGTGGGTCATCCTGTTCGGATGCAATTACTAATTTAGGATATCTTGCTTCCTGTATTTAACTTTCTCATTCTTATGTTATGCACTCTATTTGTTTTGCCTTTGAACTTTCAATGGAAATAAAACCATGTTATGCCTTATGAGTGGTCCTGTTCGGTGCAATTAGAAATTATGATGTTTTTCTTCCTGCATTTATCTTTATTTGACAAATATATTCTTTTTGAAAGGTTAGGATATTTCAGTGCTTTACCTATTGGATAGATCTAACTTTTTCGTATATTCTCATCTGTACAATGTAACCTACTTTAATTATATAGTTTCTTCTTATAGGAATTTGGGGAGGAAAAGGGCAAGGGAAATCTTTTCAGACGGAGCTTATTTTCCAGGCCATGGGAGTTGAACCGGTAATTATGTCTGCAGGGGAACTGGAATCAGAGAGAGCAGGTATAATGAGTTTCTAGCTTGGGTCACATATGTAGTGATTGCATCTGCTTGCTTGTAGAAAATTTTCAGATCTCTTGACTTTCCATGAGTTATTTATTTGTATAGCAAACCACATTTATTGCAGTAGCATGTGTTGGATATGAGAAGGTCTTAGGATGAACATTTCAATTTTACAATTACATCTCCTTATATAGATGATCAATATTCTCGTAGCTATGAAAAAGTAATTACAGTTTCTCGTGTGGTACTCATAAGTGATTACTTTGTCCTCTATCTTAGAAATTCTTGCATAGCTTGTAAAACATATCATGAAGAATTTATGTGTTAATGTAACGCACTCTTTTTGTGTTACACATGCATCTCAGGACCCTCTTTTTGAATCTTAGGAAATTGTTTTATCTAAATTGTGCGTTGAACTTTTATTTATTTGTTTCACACTGGTAAACAGACTCGTTTCATGGAAAACCTTCTAGTGGTATTATAGATTTAAAGGTATTGAGGATTCTAGTGTGGCAGAAGCTAGAGCTATTTTCAAAGGTCTTAAAATGGTTAAGGATTCTTTCTCAAAAGTCAAACCCTTTAGAGGTGGAATCTGATTTTTCCAGTGTTATTAGATTGTTTGAGGTGTGAATGGTGGCCCGACTTTTTTTGCCCATCTAAGACCACATCAGGGTGTAGAAGGAGTTGGCCTCTTACCTTGTTTTATACTTTGGTGCAACATATACTCTTGCCAAACAACTCACTTAGAACCTTCGTATATATGGAGGACTGTTCCTTAATTTTGTATTCTTACTTCATTTATTACTAAATTCTTGGATAATATCCTTCCGCAAACTCTTGAAATCTAACCTTCTCCAGTTAGATAATATGCGGTCTCTTTCCATGACAAAGAAACTTTTGTTTCACACAGCATTTATCCTAGCATATGGAAGTATATGTAATTTATATATGTTTCTTTTTCAGGAGAACCAGGAAAACTCATCCGTGAACGGTATAGAACAGCTTCTCAAGTGGTCCAGAACAAAGTTAGAAGCCTTTTTTACTTTCATTAATGAAATACGTATGTCTTGGGTTATACAGTTTAAGGTTCTCGGTTTATGTGATTCACATTTGCTTTTTCTTTCCCTCGAGTCGTGGATCTCTCAAATCAACCTTCAACTTTTCTTCTTCAGATTATATTTGAGGATATGCCCACTGTCAATTTGATGTCTTAGGCATAAGGCATTTTCACTTAAAATAATAAACTTTTGTGTTTGATCTTTCTATGAGTGCAATGTCTAGCAAAATTTTATTTATTTATTGTTCAATGTCTACCAACTTTAAATGCTTAAAAAGGCATTAGAAGGCCTGTAAAATATTTAGAGACCAGGTCAACCCATTGAGTTCTTATTGCAAGCTCAAATTGGAGCATCACATCCAATATATGTATCAGAGGCTTATCTAAGGATTTTACTTGTTGGTTAAGAGTATGCTCTTATTATGGCGGGTTAGAGACCTTGAATAGCTTGCACATTGCTTGTAGTTTATTGAAGCTGTTTTAAAACTTTAATAAAATGTGGTTCTTCTTTATACAGGGGAAGATGAGTTGTTTGATGATCAATGATATCGATGCTGGGCTAGGTAGATTTGGTGAGTTCTGTTTCTGTTTCTAATCGTAAAATCTAACCTGGATAGGAAAATGTGTGCTGGCATGTGTCGGACACGTGAATTCGTGTCACGTGTTAATTTCTGTAGTCTGTCTTTCTTACATGGATCAAAGTAATATAGCATCACATATTCATTGTTATCATATAAAGATCTTCACACTTTCTAAATTATGCAAATGATGATGCAAGAGTGCATCAGTGCATGAAGCCTTTTCTTTTGGGGCTTCAGGAACATGGCACTCCATATATAGACTCTAAGGTGGTATCCATATCCATTCAACATAGGTTAATACATTCGCATGGATTATAAACTTTTTTTTTTTCATCTAGGTGGCAAAGACATAATTGTCCACATTTCTATTTCTCAATATGATTTATTCATGAAACCTTTTCCTTTTATTGTCATCTAGGAAACACTCAGATGACAGTCAACAATCAAATTGTTGTTGGCACACTAATGAATTTGTCAGATAATCCTACGAGAGTTAGCATTGGACAAGACTGGAGAGAGACCGATATTACACATAGGGTTCCTGTCATTGTAACAGGGAATGATCTTTCAACAATTTATGCTCCCCTGATTCGTGATGGAAGGATGGACAAATTTTATTGGTGAGTGAACATTTTATGACTATTTCTACATGCTAGTTAATTTCATTACAATACAATTTTTTTTTTTTTAATGACAGTATGATCAATATTATTTCTTTTTTATAGGTAACAGTTTCTTTTTCTTCAGAGCAATATTATTTATTGCAATTGCCATAGAATAGTTACAACCTGCATACACTCCATGGTCCTCAAGTTACAAATTTTCTGTATGGGGACATACTTTCGGATGGATTTTCTTTCTTTCTTTTCTGTCTTTTTTTTTAAAAAAAAAAAGAAATATAGTAATGTTTTGGGCACTGGTGATAGGTTGTGGACTTGAAATTGTATCCTTCCCTTTCTAATTTGTGGTGCGGATATCTAATTTTCCGAATCATTTATACTCTTGTTAATTATGGTGTTCTTAACATATTTGATCTTTGGCCTAGAGTTTTCTCCGTACATTCTATCATTTTCATTTAATGTGTAATCTTATATTATGATCATATGTGGTTAAAGTATTGGTCAATTTAGAGTAGAATTATGAAATAGCATGATGATGATGCAAATTTGTACCATTTGAATATCTAAAATATATGATGATGAAGGTGAATTATATGTCTTCCTCTCTTAATCACTGTTTGTGGCTCAGGCAGCCGACACGTGAAGATATCATAAGTATTGTCCACAGAATGTACGAGAAAGATGGTATATCTAGGGACGCAGTTGTGAACATTGTGGACACATTTCCTAATCAAGGTAAGTCTATCTTGCTCACCTTCAGAGGATCTTGCTAATTTTTCCTATCCTTTGAAAATCAGCACTGTCATGACGAAATTTTGATACATGTAGACTGAGTCCTGGAATTCTCTTGTTAGGAGATGGTAACAGCAGTATCATTATCTTCTTACTGAATATCACAAGTTCTTGTTATTGCTTATCTTTCCATATATCCTTTGAAAATCTGGACTTTGTCAATTGCCTACTGTGTGTCTCCTATGCAATTTTTTTTTTTTTTAAGCGAATAGGATGAATCAGAGTGATCTGATCATCCCAACTTTATTAAGAAAAATAAAAGAAAACACAAGAGAAAGTTTTTCCATGAATCAGTGACCTGTAGTGCTCCAGTTTGTCTGTACCTGTCTAGTGTAGTGGTACATCCATTCTTTCTATTGGTTATGGAATCTATGATGAGTAAAGAAAGGAATATGGAATGCCTTGTGCTACTTAGTCTCAATCCTGTGTCAAGGGCATAACCACTACTCTGATGCCAATGAACAATTTAGTATTTTTGGATATTAAGTTTTCATCCATGGTAACCTGCTGAATCATGATCATGACAGAAGATCATTAGGTTCATATTTACGAAAAGTTTAATGTGTAAATGGTATACCAGTCTATGGGGCTTCTTTTTTTTATAATTTATTGGGATTCACCAGCAAGTTCTGTGTAAGCTCAAGAGGCAAGATGTTCTTTTTTCCTGTTAAACATAAGAAATAATTTACTTATTTGCAACCAGTTTCTACAGATAAGTTTCTCAAGAAATTCTCTAGAGAAACACACATCCAAAAAGGCTCACATACTAGATAGTATAGAAGCTTATAAGCTATGAGAAGAAAATAACAAAAACACGGAAGGCATTTTTTCGTTCTTATTGCCTAGACAAGATTAGGAGAGGTTTCCCTACTTTGGCATCACTCAGGCATTTGTTTTGTCAAGAACATTTTCATAGTTGAAGAGTGCAATCATTTCCAAATCTAGTGGAAGATCTGTGGGAGGATCCGGAGGGAGATAATCTGTGATAGTATGTTATGGACTTGGTCTGTAATTTGATAATCAGATCCAAAACTGAAGAACAAAATGAGAACGAGAGCTTGGTCTAATTCGAGGTCGGCCAGGACTCCTAGGTGGGACTGAGCCACTTAAGTGTTTTCATGCAATTTAAGTAATTGATTTTCAAAACTTACATAATTGTCCATCGGAAGCTATAGATTCCCAAAGATATTCCTTTATTGTAATTCTGATCCTAATGCTATAACTGTGCTCTGCGACCCTATCATATTATCATATTCACTACTATCTATCTTTTGGCACATAAAAACATATGAATGCAGAAATATTGTATTAGAAAGTGTATTGGTTTGAGATTTTGAAGTCTTTATCAGTTTCTGTTTCTTTTTTCCCTTAGTATTAAGAGGTCAGAAGGTAGATGGTACTCTCTGCTCACCTGGGATATCTTACCCGTACTATGCCTGGACATAACAATCAATTCTTCCAAATGTTTGCAAGTCCTTTGGTTAATCAGAAATTCGAAGTTCAATTGGTTGGCTGGATGCCTCTTGTGATTGAAAGGTTGGTGAAATCATATATTAGACACTATCCTGGAAGGTGGAAGAGCTAATTTGTGGTTGTGAATCTAGACATTCAAATAGATTCCCATGTTATGAACCACTAGAACCCACAGTTTTCTGCCCAAAACCAAAACAAATCCACTTTGCTGATAGGTCAAACAATCAACAATAATTACAACAGAGAGATATGTCCCTTTCATACCCATGCAGACTAGGGAGGTTACAAAAGTTAAAATCAATTAAGCAGACGCCCTATTGTAAAACATCACTTAAGATTATTTATGTCCTATGTTTTTATGACCTCGTATTTATAGTTTATTCCTTTGTACCTCTATTGCCAATCTAATGCCTACTTCTTGGTTGTTTTTTCTTGTTTCTCTCAAATACCTAGTTGATTATTTCATGAAACTTTTGCTTGTACAGCCTTGGATTTTTATGGAGCTCTAAGGTCTCGCACATATGATCGATCTATCTCTAAGGTATTCAATACTCAAAATATCCGAAACATTTATTTTCTATATGATGTATTTCATCATCTCTTAGGTATTCAATACTTAAAATGACCTAAGGAAACTCCCATAGTACCAGCTTGACCTGCGAAATCTTGGCTGCATGACCTCTGTACATCCTTTGGACAATTAAAAATCATACAATAGAGTTTTGTGGTTTGGTTTTGTTAAGAGAAAAAGAGCCCCAAAAGCCAAAAGGAGTACATTGACATTATTAAGGACACATGCGGGACTCGTAACTAGTTTGATAACAGTTAGTGGTGGTATAAAAGAGTTTCCAGTTTTAGTGGCTTCTTTTGAAGGCCTTGATAGGTTTAATTGCTCATATTCAAGGTGAATTCTTTGGTATATGTTAATTCGAGATGCTTTAATGCTGGTTCATGAGACTTTTTTATTTATTCGTATGTTGGTTCATGAGACTACAGAGAGAGTGAATGCAAATAGACCAACTGAGGGATACTTGAAAACTAAGGCTTTTAAAATAAGTAGGATGATGAGGAATGCTTTTTGTTCATTCTTACTATGCATACTCAATCATGAGACCTTAATCAATAATGTCAAGGAAATAAACCAAATCAACTTAGTTTTCTAGGTTCTGTATGCATTGAGAGATCGATGAGCATGTTACAAATACATTTGTGTTGGGTTGGTTAAGTGCTAACATGGAGACTGTAATGAAATTAACTCACTTACTAATCAATGTACTGGAAAACTTTTGCATGACAACATTAAGATCAGGTATACTTTATGGAACTGAGTATTGTGCAACCAGGAAACAAAATTTTCGTAAAATGAGTGTTAGTCAAAATGCAAATGTTGAGAAGGATGAGTAAGAAGATTTTCAGGTCGCGAAGCACTTTTAAAATCCTTGACATGTACCTTCTTTTTCCCCCTGGAAAGAAATTATTATGGTTACTTATAGAAGTGCATGCACCTTCTTTTTCCCCATGGAAAGAAAGTATTATGATTACTTATAGAAGTGTGTTTTGTTGATTTTTTGGAGAAGTCTGGAGTTAACTGACAACAATGGTCAACTGATTCTTGTTACTGCATGTTTTATATTTCTCAAATTAATAACTAAAGACTTGTGGACTTGAAAATCATTCCTGGGTGTCAATTATTATGTTATGAATCATAATCCAAAATCATGATATTGATAAAAAAAGATTCTCTTTTATTTATTTATTTATCATGTTAAGGTATCAGCTTTATAAACTCATTTGTCTTTGGTGATTTTATGTTAGTTCTTTGAGGCATCTTCACCAATTGATTCTGCTTAATTTTTAGTGGGTAGATGATATTGGTGGTTTCGAAAATCTTGGGAAGACACTTCTCAAAAGAAGAAAGGAGGACAAGCTTCCCACGTTCATTCCCCCAAAGGTAATGAGTTTAATCTGAAATTCCTACTTTCTGGTATAGGTACCAATTCATCTGTGATCCTCATGGTGGAATTTTTGTTTTTGCCGTCTAAGAATGTTGTAAGTTCCATTTTGTTCAGCTCTAATACGATAAACTTCGGGGTTTTCATTATTTTTATTTTTATTTTTTACAATGAAGTACAAATGATGGTAAAGACTGGCATATTTGCGTTAATAAGGACAGGCGTTACTGCCTTAGTACATCATCAATCAAATGCTAAAACTGTCCTTGGTTCTTTCTGTCATGTTTTCTTTTTTTTTTCGTTCTTTCTTTTTATTTTTTATTTTTTATATATATTCGTTTAATATAGGTAGTTACCATGATTACAATTACTTTCTCCTTAATCGTCTGTTGGCTTTGATTTATTTTTGACAAAAGATGCTGTTCAATGAAGATTTTACGACTAACACCGATTTCCAACTCTTTAGAAGAGTTTAAGAAGTCGTAATGTTCTGAACTTGTGGTTGCTTGTGGTGGAACAGCAAACTGTGGAGGCTTTACTCGAATCAGGTTATTCTCTTCTCAAAGAACAGCAGCTGATAATGGAGACCAAACTTTCCAAGGAATACATGAAGAATCTTGAAGATTGAAAATGAGACATCCAGTACTCCTCTTGCTAGTGTAATTTTCTGTTTTCTTTTCTGTAAATTTCCATCTGTTAAGTAAAATTAGGAAGAGTTTAAATTAATACAAGGTTTTGAAAAGTTCTTAATCCATTCTTTCATGTAATGTGGATTAGCAAACTGTGTAAACTTTTTATACTAGCATCAGGTTACTCTCTCCTGGCTCGAAGAAAAGCCGATAATGGAGATGAAACTATGAAAGTGTCATGAAACTTTCCAAAGAATAGATGAAGAACATTCATTGATGATTAGTATTATCCTACATGAATTTACGTACTGTAACCTGTTTGTGTGTGTTATCTTGATACATGGAGTAAACTCTGCAAGTTAAATTGAATACAAAACCTATGCCCTCCTCGAATTTGATTTTTGTTCACTCGCATTTAACATGGGTGAACAAAACCCCCACTATGAGTTAAAATGGTTGATCCCCATCATGTTAACACCATCCTAAGTAACCAGAGCATGGGAGCGAGAACAGGAACGAGAGCGGTATCTCAATGCTAAGCTAACTTTCAGAACCTACCCAACGTTTTATATTAGATTATTAATGCAATAAATTACAAAAACAATTACAAAAAATACAAACATAAACCAGTATCCATTGCACGTTAATAATCACTTTACATTACGATTGAAATCCAGTCTATCTGCCATTAACCCTACAAATAAAGAAATAAACAAAATTATACAATTAAACCTATAAACAAAAAGGTATAAGAAATCCACACCCTAAAAATATATTAGAAATTTACATCTTACATTGTAATCCAATAGAATTCGATTAACTTGAAGAAAAAAAAAAAATAATAATTTTAAACCATTTCTATTAACATTAAAAAAATAAGTTAATACAAAATCAAACATCAACATGAAAAAAAAAAAAGATTAATTTAGGGATAGTTTAGGGAGAGAGAAGGTGAGAAAATCGTGAAATTAAACTTTAACAAAAAAATAATTTAAAAATAAAAATCCCCAAAAAAACTTCATTCTCTTAATTAATAGTATAGATATTGGTTTAGCAAAGGGGTATCGTAGAGCCCGTCCAATGCAAGGCTAACTTTCAGAACCTACCCAATAATTGTTTTTATTTATTTTTAGCATCATCATCCTCATCATCATCATTATCATCAATTCACGGAGACCCATCCTGTTTTTGTGTGTTGCTATGCAAGTGGAATTCTAGTTTTTTCCAAAGTAAATACATTACCTATAGTATACCCTCCTCGAGTTCGATTTTTGTTCACTTGCATTTAATGTGGGTGAACAAAACCCCCATTATATTGGTGGTTACTTAAAAACGGTTGAACCCAATCACCTTAATACCGTCCAATTAACCGTTCGAGTCCTCACCAATATGATGGTGAGGTTTTGTTAACCCACGTTAAACGCGGGTGAACAAAATCAAACTCCATCCCCCCTCTCCCTTAGAACTTGGGATTTGATCTCATGTAGTAGATAAATCTCTTTGGTAGAGATATGGATACTCTAGGGCCAGGAAGCACGGACATAGCACATGTTGAACACGTGCCCCTTATGTATCTCACGTGTGTTTGTATCCGACACAAATAGTTCACCCACTTAAACGTGTTTGTGCTCCCTTGCTCAAGGGTGATATGGCAGTAGATGATGATCCCTAGAATGTAAGGGTAACCTTCCTTGTAGCTGCTTTACTTAGTGCTATTTTTTCAGTTTTTACCAAATTTTTATTTCCTTTCCTAAGCTCTTTATTTGCCACTTTATTCTTACACTCCAATTACATGTGCCTGTAGATCCAAGTGCTGGTTTTTTGTGAGGATGATTTTCTTATCATGTCGATCAAAATCAACCCTTGGATCATCTCAATGTGAGCCCCTGTAATGCGTGTAAAGTTCGAAAGAACAAAACACACAGCTAGTTTTGTAGACTGCTTATCCAAATCCATTGAAAACCAATATGGCAAAAGCCACTGTAAAGTCTAAACCTTCTCAGCTCCAACTCTTTTTAAGTATGAAATCCTTTGCTGCAAATAGGAAATGTGCACATAAAACTAGAAGAAACTAGGTGACAAAAAATTTAAAAAAAAGGAAGACAAAAAGGCTCAGTTTCAAAGCACAGGATGTAGCTATTTGTCCCGGGCAGTGATTCATTTTTTCTGTTCTTTTCTTAGGGCATGGTTCTCCGGATTTGGATTGCTGGTCGGGTCATTCACCACCGATCCCAAGTCGAATCATCTGATCCGAACATAGGCCGGATTGATCGGTGCCTTCAAACCATGTACAAAAATTCTGTACATTACCAATCCTACAGGAGGATATTGTTACTGCATAACAGTACTAATTTGTTCTGCCATAATTCACTTGCATCACTAATAACTCTGTTGCTCTTCAAGATGGTTACCAAAAAAAAAATTCAAACTACAACAAGTCAAAAACAGCTTGAAGTACCTAATCACCATTTCTGATCTTTCATGGATCTCAAAGTGACAAATCCAAACTAAGAAACCCAAACCAGACTATTCAGAAGAAATATACAAACAGTCTGAAACAGCACAGCCCTAAATTGTAGAGGTATTGAGGGTTTGATTCTTGTAACAGATTTATCAAACAAAAATGGAGCTAGCAGAGTACTAAAAGAAAAGATAATTATAACAAAAAAAAAAATATAAGATATTTTATTATTGAGACAAACAAGACCGGACTGGTTTTCGCACCGAATGCTTTTACACTCTGCTGTACACACCTTGCATCCTCAGATTACAAAATACAATTCTATGTAGTTTGTGGCTACAAACCCTTTGATTTTTTTTATCTGCTAGAAACAATTGTTAAATAAAAAAAGAAAACCAGAAAAAAAAAATGCAAGCTCACAACCAACCTGTGACCGGAAAGAATAATACCAAGCATCTAAATCAAATGAACAAAAAAGAGATGGAAATCCAAACAAACATGGAAGGAAAACTGGGAAAACCTGGTAGCAGTCTGTGAACCATGAAAACTGAGCTTCTTGGGAGCAGAAGCAGCTAAAAAGGCACTGATGCTGTCCCCTCACACCTAAGAATTTTAGCATCCCTTCATAAACAAAGCAAACAAGAAATTAGACTAGCTTACAGGAAGTTATCTGGCTTTTGGTTCGAGATCAGAATACAGTTTTATAGTTTTCGTGGAAAAAAAAACGTGATTGTTTAAGTCATTTTCAGAAATTAGTTTTCGGATACAATCCTGAAAAAAAAAAACCAAGCGGAAAAAGAAAAAGTAAATTTGTTTTCGGTGTATTCTATGACAATGTATCAGTTTCTATAGTTACTTGAATTTGAAAACAGTTTCCGGATTTCAATATCAAACTTGTTTTCAGATATTAACAATACTGAGGATACAACCCAGATCTTCGGATTGTATCCTAGTTTCTGAAATCTCGTATTGGAATCGCGAACCAAAGATGACAAGAAAAGTGGGGGTTAAAAGAAAAATAAATGAGAGATCCATACAGATTGGCAAGCATGCCTTCTTCCCATCTGCCTGCAGGAGCCAAAGAGAAACTTGAAGAATTAAGGAGATTTCAGAACAAATGAAGTGCCATTTTAAGCTTATTCTGCTTCCATTTGGGTAACTTATAGAAAGCATCCTTTGTCATTCCGAATTTCTCCCTGAACTCCTCTGAAGAGAGATATGTCTGCATGCACCAAACGCAAAATCTCATATCCAAGTCCCAGAAACAAAAGTGATAATAAGATTTCTTCTCAAAAAGTATTTATTACCTCACGCTTGGTCACATCAATCTCAGTAACAGGATCTGTCGAAAACACTTTAAGGCGTTCATATGGGAATATGGGAAGCCCTTCCTCATCTTCAGCCTCGTCCTCCTTCACATCTTCCTGTATAGTGAGGGCTTCTATTCTACTGCTCATTGAATTGGAGGTCGCTTCTGTTTTCTTAGGGGTCGTCTCTGGGCTCGCTTTATCCATGACAAAAAAGAACATAATTAAATTTTCATTTTGGAGGGGAGGGGAATATCTACCTGCCTTAAAAAATACCAACTTTTTTTAGAGGTAAAAATGTCAACCAATTCCATACCTTTAATAGGTCGGGGTACAGTATTTTGCTGTGGTGCTGGTTGCTCAAAAGAAGCTGTGAGTGCTGCTATGGCCGCTGATCTGGAAGCCAAATTAGCCAATTTTCCTGAATCAGGGGTAACAGACTTTGGATAGATCTTTCTAACAATTGGAGGTGGAGTTGAAAGGTTTCTGGTATTTGGGTTCTCAAAAGTAGCAGCTAGCGCGGTGAAGGCTGGAGATCTGCCTCTAACACGAACTCGGTCAGGACTAAAAGACATGCTTCGGGATCGTTGTGATTTGTCCGGCACACTTGACCTTCCGCCATATGATACTGGAGTTCTCCTCTTGGGCTTCTGATCATGAGCAGATATCTAATGAGAATATAATCTTACATAATTTAATTGAGGCACAAACTAGGAAAAGGTATGCAGACAATCAAAAGTAGAACCCAATGAAATACGGATCACAAGTTATAAAAGATGTTACTAAAAGCCGGAAACCAAGTACAGAGATCCACTTTATCATTTAACTTAAGTCGAACATCTAGCAGAAATAAATGGTTAGGATATTTAAGCATAGTTTCCATGTCATTTGAACAACTAGTCTTGTTTAATTTCAAGAAAAGACTTCTCTTTTTTGCTTCCCCATAAAATACGCAGAATAGGGAAAAAAAAACTACTGCTTTTTCATTTTGGAAGCTGTAATTTGAAAAAGAAAAGGAAAAAAAAAAAAGATGCCCAGAAAGAACGAAACATGCAAGGAGATCAGTAACCAAGTCTAGAGTAAATCTGTAGTTACGCTTGCCAGGCACTCGAGATAATAAAAGCTAAAGGTCTTCTTACATCTGGAGTTGGAGCAGCTCCATTCTTCATGATGGAAAGCTTCCTCTGGAATGAGTTTCCATGCATCTGCACCAAAACAGAGAAAATAAGACGTAAGAACCTTGCAAAGTTCTGAACCCTATTAATTGCTCGATGGAGTTTTCACAATCGGAGGATACTTACAGCCGATTTTGCAGAGTCCCATGTGAAGAAACGTGTGAAAAAAGGTGGCTCGAACCCTTCCATCATAATAAATATTGGAGCTTCACGAGATAACTTCTCTAGAAGAACATCTTGTTCAAGAAATTTCTGTTGAAAGTGAGAAAAAAGCATTAACAGCATGACGATGAAACTTTTACGCGGGGACATACAGACAGTAATATATTATCTGATACATGCTGCCTGCTACTAACAACAGTTTAACTATGGCCAAGTCATACTCTAACCATTGCCTAGAGCGATTATATCTAAATGGATAAAAGACTTGGAACAAACACTTGGTTTCAGTAGTCTTAAAGGCATACAGTTGTCATGGCAAGTTTGTTCTTAGAAAAATAGTTGGTCTGTACTGGACCGAATCAGATATCACCAACAATCAGTATTGAAATCCCAAGGGTAGCATTTATGAGAAGAGAGCATACTTCTGCAATGGTCAAAGCTTGTGTTTTACTCTTGGATTCCACCTGTTGCCCAATCCAAACAAAGATATCTGAATGACAATCCAGGATGAATACATCTTCAGTCATCAGATCATCCTGGCTGAAGTTGAATATCTCTGTCACCTGCAAAGAAAAAATACCACTCATTGCCTATTTAAGAAAAATAAGATCTGGTAAAAATTTAGGGCCCGTTTGGTTTGCGATTGGAAAACTTGTTTTCAAAAACTAATTTACACCTAAATTAACTACATTTTGTATCCCATCTAAAACTATTTTTTTGACTTTACTATAAAATCCTAAATGATTTCATTGAAAACAAAGAAAACAACATTTTTTTGTTTTGTAAAATCATACATGATTTTATTGTAAATCCTAAAACAGTTTTGGATGTAATACAAAATGCATATTAGTTTAGGTGTAAATTAGTTTTTGAAAACAAGTTTTCCAATCGCGAACCAAACAGGCCCTTATAGTCTGTTTGGATGGGGGATTTTGGTAGGGATTTTGTGGGGACCATGGATTTGGTGGAAAACTAGTTAGAAATCATGTTATAAATCTAACTAGTTTTCCACCAATCCATGGTCCCCACAAAATCCTTACTTAAAATCCCCCATCCAAACAGACTATAAATTGACGAAGGCAATGCAGTAAGTAAGAATAGACTGAAAGAGAAAAACACACCTTTAAATTGCCTTCAATTCAACGAACATTCAGCAATAATTGAATCAATGGAACACCAAATGTGTTAGATCCATGTATTAAACATTAAATTGTAAATATAATCTAAGAGAAATGAGAATGAATATGGAAAATAAAAGACATTGTTCTAATTAATACCTTTTGAGAAAGAGCAAGAGAACAGGTGAGGATCACTTTCTGCATCCCTTGCAATCTTCTGGCTGGAATACTCATGTTTACCTCCAAGCAAATCCCAGAATTGATCAGTTTCTGTGCCTTCTTTCTGTGGCTTGGACTGGAGATTTGGCTGTGGACAAGAAAGCACATATTAACAATTTAACATAGAGTAAATGGGAAGAAAATATGATAGCATGGAAAATCTGTATTTGCCAGGGATTTTAAAAAGAAAGTCTACACGGCCCCATCCCACCCCCACCACCACCCCAAGCGCACACTCACACACCCCACACACACAGTACACCCAAAATAGTAAAATGAAATCAAGAAATTTTAACCAACTACTTAAATCTCGCAATGCAAGCTACAATAGGTACTTGATCCTGCACTGGCAGTTGTGTAATTTAGAAGTTGACCAACACCAGCTCTGTATATCTCAGATCTGGTGAGTATTATTGATGAGATGGTTCTAATTGCTGAAAGAGGTTGAGAATTTTCGAATACTACAGAATGGCACATGAGTTTCTTATCAAGTACAGTTATAAGCTTCAATCTTATTAAGAATATTTCCATTCCATAGCCAATACTTGTGTCATGTTTGGTTGCCAACCATAGTACTGTAAATACAAATAAATAATTACCGAAACAGTTCCTTAATTAAATGCTGCTTGTAAATAACCCAGTTTGATTCTTGAACTGATTAATCTACTACTTAATTTCATTATCTAATGCAATGCAAGTTACGCAAGAAAGAAAATGGAATGATGTAGTCAGGTCTTTCCTGAAATGATGCCCATTGATAGAAGACTATCTACGCTTGCATTAGCTAGACCAGTAAATGATATTAGGAAGAACAAACCTTTATTAGATCTAGCTGTCTCTCGACAAGCTCATGGTCCTCTGCTGTAGTAAGGTTTCCAGACCATGTAAAAACAGTGGAACCACTGTGTAATATGTAACAGTAACAAGAATTTAATGATGATGCCACCTGATTGAAACGAAACAAAACATAAGTATACTTTCTTTGAACTAAATAAAACATCCATTTGAAAAGAACTCATGGAATGAGCATATATCAACAAACTTAAGACCATTATCGGATGCAAACTGCAAGTGACACAAATAGCATAAGAGCAATAGTTATAAAAACCATGCACACACACACAAAAACATATCGAGTAATACAATATTGGAGTTTAAAGAATCATGAAATGCAGAATAAATAACTCATAGATAATGCCAAAAAAATCCTTTAATGTTACAAAAAGGTGGTATTACTAAGATTTTCACCAATCTCCAATTTGGAGACAAAGAAAATTTGTTTTTTTTAGTAAAAAGTACACTTCAATTTTTTAGGGCAAACAAAGTTCTTGTTTGGTAATTTTCTTTTTTCATTTAAAAGTTTTTTGCACACAAAAATAAGAAATGGACTTTCATGGAATGCAATGGAGAAAATTTTGCCGTTGTGTTTTTGCAGAAACCAGTTCATAGAAAAATAGTACTAAACAAAAAAATTGGAGCAATTAAGATCACTACTTCAGGCCAAGCTACAGCACAATATGCAGGCAACTAATCTAAAAGGTGCTTATAAAAGCAGATCCACAAATGCAGGTTAGAATACTTAAAGCTATCTTCTATAAATGCAGGTTGCAGGAAATACCATAGAATGTTACTAATTCAAGAAAAAAATAGCCACAAGGAAATGGTTGTACCGGTTCAACTTGAATTGCTTGCATATTCTCAGGACCAGAACCTTGAACCCGAAACAATGCGATCCCATCTTCTGTATATGTCTCATCAGGAATTTCTTTCTCCGCAACACAATTCTTATACCCAGAACTAACACCACCCTGTTAAGTTTAGCGAAGTTGTTGTTTGGAATTCATTGAAGAGATAATAAATATGTACTTATTTATTATATATCAAGGAACTTCTTTTCCACGTCAATAAATTAGAAAACGAAATTAGATACAAACCTTAAACACGATAAAGCTTTGGAAGATTGAAAAGAACTGAATGGGTTCATTTCCTTCGAAGATACGAGCCTGTACATAGATAATGAAGAAAATAATATATATCACAGAATACAGAGAAACGGTATCTGAAACTAAAGTAAAATCCAACTACTAAAAAGTCATCAAAGAAAACAAAGAAGAAATTGAACTGATTAAAGTGATCCACAGTTTCATTTCGTCTCGTTATGTCTCAGCCCAAACATGATGGTCTAAGAGATTACTGAAATGAAATATGGGCGATTCTTTACAAGATTTCCCCAGAAAATCTTAGTTTTTCTAGCTATGGTCTCTTGGTCCATACCATATCACTGAAAAAAAACTTGGTTTTTTCACCTGACCCTCATGGCCAAGACCTTAAACCATGACAGTAAAGAGTACTAACCTGCACTGGCTGAGCCTTCAAAGCTTCAACCATCTTGCTTGCCATTGATATTGCTGCAGTTCTCTCTTCCTGTATTCAGTTATAGATGTATTGTAAATAAACACATCCATCCATCCAAAATAAATAGCATATGTAACTCAGTAACAACTTTTTAACTCAAGTGACAGTCCAGAAAATTAATTCCATCAAAATAAGGCAACAAGTACACATATATGTAACTCCTGAGACTTTTTTTTATCATAAAAGCTAATTCCTTAATTTCTCAAAAAGTTGTGAATGACACAGGGATCAAATATACAAATCCTGTACCATGATCCACTCCATCTATGGAAATGCAATATGGTCCCTCTATAAATAGTAGCATGAGGGAAACCATACTGCCTACCTTCACACAAGAACCCTTAAGTAAAACATACATAATCGAACCATGCAAATGGAGATTCCATCCATTGCTGGTTCCCGACCAAGATGTTATAGTTTAACTTCAAAGTTCTACTCTTTCCTCGTGGTTAGAACCTCTAAGTGCCCTGTGTCCATTCTAGTGGAAGGCCCCAGCTGAAAAAAGATAAAACGAAAAGGGAAAAAGCAGAACGTTTGCTTCCTTTTATCATCATACGGTTTAATGCTGAAAAAAGATGAACAGGGAAATAGATAAATGACTGTTAATTACTTTGTAAATATTACCTGAACACTCTGCTTTCCAAACCAAGTACCAATGAGGTACTCCTCTTTATCTTCGCCTGAATATGAATATTGAAAGATATAGCAATCTCCACTATAAAACTTAGACTGTTCAGAAGATGGCATGAGAGTCTTTTCCTGACCATTTACACGCCAAACCTGTGCATCCAAGCTGGAGACCATAATTAGCACTTGAACATGACATCCCTCGGACATTTTTCTTTTTCACTTTTTGGAATTTCGAATAGCAGTGCAATTTGGCATACAGGTATCTCTTAATATTCAGATTATTCTCTACAAACTTAAGTAACCAAACCAATAAAAGAAATAGGAGAAAGAATAGTCAAGCTACAGCACCTGCAGATTGCCCGTGCAATCAATATATGGCTGGGGTTCCTCTTTTGCAGGAGCAGCCTTTAGAAGGCCCTTAACATTAAACCCTTGGCGCTTTAGGAGTGCTACATAATCATCAGTAGTTAACAGTCTCAGAGTCTAGAAAACAAGTTTCCAATAGTAAAACCACGAAAGGAAAATGGAAATTCATGCGTATGAAACAATAGGAATATTTCAAATACCCACCAGCAACTTTTCCTCTACCATCCTCAGATACAGTTACATCAGTCGTCTGAGGCCATGAATCAAACTTTGATCGGAATACCACTGTCTCGAATCCTTCGATAACACGAATTATGTGAGATTTTGGCCGATCAGAGGCACGAACTAATTCCTGAGTAGTGAGATTTAAGGGTCATATAACAAGTTTAGAGAATTTGGATCAAAAGAAGCAGCCTAAGTTGTTGAAAGAGAGAATAAGGGTATTACTTCTGCAGCTGTACTGGCAGTTTTTCTATCATCAAGAGAAGTATTTCTTCCCATCCAAACAAAGACTTCTATACCGCAATCCAGAAGAAAGCAATTGTTTGTGTCTAGCAACTCCCTTGTCAAAGAATCAGTAGCAACAGGCTCCGCCTGACCTTTCTTGATGCTAGAAAGAGAGATTATTTTGTTAGAACCATGATGAAATATCCAAATTACTTTGATTGGAATTTACTTTTAAAGAATAAAATAAAAAAGAATTCTTAATTGATGGTGATAATTCTAGGCGTTGCAATTATAATCCGGGAAATTCTTCAGAGATTTCAATTCTTCATTGTCATAAGCAATAAAACTTAGATATCATAAGAACCAGGTTTTGCAAAAGATACTTCAAGATTTCTACTAAGAATTTTTAGAAGAACAAAACATTTTCCCTAGAATGTCATGTTTTTTCATGAGAAATAAGGTATTCTACAAGTTTTCAAACATGGAAGCCGAAAAAGAAAAAAGTTAAATGAATAAGTGGCAAAACCAGATATATTCAACTATGAACTCAATAAAACAAACTTACGAGAGGAGCTTTGCAGAAAAAGCTTCCACAGTTTTATCATCTTCAGTGACTGTTTTTCTTGGAAGTGGAGCAAAGCCACCAAAAAACCCCCAGAACTCTCCAGTTTCAGCATCGGACATCAACCTCCCATCCTCTATTTAGTGAACCATAAATTCAGATCAGAACGATGCTAGTAATTCAAATAACATGGTTTAGCTTCTAAGTTATTACATCCACTTACCAATGGCAGCTACCTCACATTTCCCATCATGATAAGTATCTTTGATGTATTGGACAACTTCTAGAGCTTTAGCCCTCTCTTGAATGGATGAGTTGGAACCGTTAAATTGAAAGATTTTAGACTTGGTGTCCAGGATAAAAATGTCGTCATGATTGAGTGTTGATCTCGCAAAAGGGACCTAAAGAAAACGAAGACATAGTTTATGAAAATCCAGAAAAAATACTGATAAGAAACTTTCCATCTTGAGAAGTAATCTCGGTGCATGAACTTGCCTCTTTTACATGGACAACATGTTTTCCTTTGCAGACATATAGTCGAATTTGGTGCTCCTCAGGCTCAACATGCTTGAATCCAGATGAAGCACCACCTGCTTGAGGGATGATACATGGCTTAAAATATGAAAGAAACTTCTCAGTTTCGTGGCCCTGCACCTCCCGGTATTGAACAGCACGTCCTCCAAGGGATGCATCTAGTTCAACTGTCTTGATGGCTGCTGTACCAGCTTCGTCCTATTTTATTTTAATAGATAAACAGATCATAAATCTACTGGAATATTGGAATAGCCTTTTCCAGAAACTTTATAGAGAAACTGTATAGAAATAGCAGCTAACCTGACTGGTATCTTTCCCTAGCCAATAATGGATATCATGCCGAAGTGCACCACTTTTCAAGGCAGTTGTCTGCACAATGTGTGACAGTTTAAAGCCTCTGATATGACAGTTTGAATTGATGTGAAAAAAAATAAGTAGCATTCATATAATAGAGATGAGATAGTGAATCAATTTCTTAAGAACGAGGGGTTTGAGTTGAGACAACGTCTACTCACATATCAGACAAATGTCAACACGCTTTACTGAAGAAATACCCAATTTATTCCAATCTTTTTATTGAAGATACTATTTTTACGTTAAAGGTAATTTCATTGTTTATCAGCTTACCTAAAATGCTATACACTAAGGTATAACATGAACTGAAGCCTTCTTAAGAATATGTTTAGCGTCATATAGAATAAAATGTAGGATGCATTGGCGTAACAGTTTTGTGGGGGTTCTGTCTGCCTAGCACTTCCTAACAATAAATCAAAAGGACATTTAGCTCCCAAAGAAGTATACAAGATCTATGTAATATGTCGTATCCGGAGCTGTTGAAGTGAACTAATGGATGGAGAACCAATTTTATAAGAAAATATCTGGTGGTTCCAATGCTCCAGTTAAGAGTTTTCAGTTTAGATGGAAAAATGAAAGGTCATATACTCATTCCAGACCTCGTCATTAAGAATGTATTTGGGGAATCTAAGACCAGAATATATGAGAAAATGATAGATCAATCAAATAATCCAGATGAACTATTACCTTCAAAATAATGTACGAATCTCCTGTGAAGAACTTTCCATGAGAGGACATGGGGACAGGCACGGGGAGGAAGTTCTCAATGCGCCAGATTTCCATTCCACTATATATTGTCAAGAAAACTACGGAAATATACAATTTGGAAGTACAAAAATATATGAAGTAAAATATAATAGGAGCACCAGTACCATGGTTGTCTTGCAATGGAAAATTTATCTGGTTGTTCTCATCTTGGACTAAAACTGTGTGGCAAGAATGTTCTTCCTTTATATGTTACATTTTGTTTAAGACAAAAACCAACAAAAGCAAAGAAACCAGCTAAACAATCCTGTAAATTATAATTCACTTTTGATAGGAGGAAAATTTTCAGAAGTTCATCTATTTTGACACTTTTTAGCTGAACTTAAGTTTTGTGGGAAAAAGAATATGAATTTTTTTAAAGAAATTCAGTAATGAGTAACTTTAAATAAATTCCCGTCTGTAGAATAAGCTTGTGGCTTGTGTTTGTAAGAGCGTACCATTCACAAAAACCATAGAAATGAAAGACACTGGTAAAGATCCTAACTTATGCAACAAGACACTCTAGTCTGAAATTTTCTGTATCAGACATGCTGCAATTTGAATCTACTTATGCGGATACAACAATTCAAACAAATCTGAATTTATTCAAGTATTTGGCTTCAGCTTTTATTTTATTGTGGTTTATGCAATACTGATGTACATTCTTTTGTTTCATCAGTTTTGATGTGCAACATCTTGCACTCTTCCTAATATTATTTTAAAAACCAAAGAAGTCATATTGAATGAAGTTTAAGGACATCTTGATGTATTTGGTTTGTGCTCGTCAGTGTGTCAAACACTCATACCATATCAGATAACATCGATTGTGTCTGTGTTCTTATTAGTAGGTCATGAGAACTCTAAAAAGAAAATGTTTATACTGAAGTAGTTCATAGTGTGAAGGATACGCCTTTTGTCCAGCTCCCTGGAAAGCAGGATCCAAATCCCTCATAGAAACAGCCATATTGTTCTTTGGCTTTAAAGGTGTACTCTCTGTCCTCTTTGGCTCGACGAGGGAACCAGAGATCTCCTGTAAAACATTTCTCATAGGTAAAATGCATTAGGAGGCAGAAAGGGAAACCAAATACACAAAACAAAAAAGAAAACGAAAGGAAAGGAAATAAAACAAAAATGAAGGCCAAAAGGAAGTGCAAATATTCAAAAGCTTTCGAGAACCACAGCTCCAAGAAGAAAAAGAACTGGTTTTGGAACACATTATCAGTGCACAATAACTGATGAAGAGGTGACCATCCAATTAAAGCATACTCGTCAGTTTGCAACTGGCGTGGTTCGTCATAAGATTAAACATGTAAGTTATTAAGTGAAAATTAATTTGTTCAAAAGTAATATCCAAAGGCTTTCATTCATAAACTTAACTTGCTTGTTAGCTATATATATGCTTTTTAACGCTATTAATTCTCAGGACAACATTTTAGAGTAGCTATTCATCCCATGCATTAGTAATAATGGTTTAAATAAATCGACAAGCTGTAATAACTTGGGAATGTAAACAAGTCTTGGTGGGTATGAAGTGAATCACTCGAATGTGCCAAGAATAGGTTAGCTTGTTCACCGGGACTACAGTTAGAATACTAAAAAGTTTATTTTATATAATTTATTGAAAACATATTGTTCAATCTGTCAATTTTTGGATCGCTAGACTGTTTCTGTACTTCTACAACGAGAAGTAAAGATTTACAATATAAGAAAAATATGAAGTAATTTCCCTTAAACCTAGGTATTAAATTTCAGTTGAATTTCAAAACTCCTGATGTTTCTTTCCAGTTTCAAGCAATTTTATTAAAATCCTACAAAAACAATCAGAATATCGACCAAGTTTTGCAAACATTAAAAAAAATTTAAATTATTGTGCTGTTGAAACTGAGATTTTCTTTTTTGATCAATTAAACAAAACGGGTAGAAGTCTTTCCCACCAAACTGCTTCAATTAACCTTGGCAACAGGATTTTGATGCTCTAAGACACAGAATACAAAAGCAAAGAAATGAAAATTAGAAAAAGGGACATATGAGGAAAGCAATAAAAGAACAAAATTTGCGAAAAAGATTGAAATTGATCAAATACGAATATTTAAAGAAATGATGATGGTGATTTGAAAACCTCCAGAATTATTGGAAAGCACATCAGGACAAGTTTCTTAAATTCAGGTCTCTACATCGATACCAGATCAACACGGAAATCCTCAAATTTCCAAAAATCGATGTACTCTAAATTGAAATAAACTGCATAATATTTGCATAAACCTGAAACTAGCTAAAATGTGTTGAAATTTAGAAACTCCCCTTCAATGAAACAAAATCCCAAAAGTTTTCAGATGTAAAATTCTTGCATTGGAAAAACACCAATCTACCTCAAACATAACATTTCGAAACATCACGGTCTTAAATTTGGGCCTCAACGTCTACCAGATCAACACGGATATCCTCAAATTCCAAAAATCTATATACTTTCTATTGAAATTAGCTGCATAAAATTTGCCTAAACTTGAAAATTAGCTAAAATTGGTTGAAATTTAGAAATTCCCTCAAATGAAACAAAATCTCAAAAATTTCCAGACAATTCATTTGATTTATGTAAGATTGGAAAACTTCCAATCTTTATCAAACATAAAATTTGAAAGAACCAAAAAAATCTGAGACCTCAAATCCAATTATATGGATCGAGTTGGTTGAATCTCAAACATCAAAATTGGTTCATTCAAGAACAATCATAAAGAACAATCAGAAAGACAGAATTGAAGTTTGTTTCTCCTACCTGGCGAGGAAAAACAAGCTGCTTCATCGCAATTATTTCAGTCAAAGACCAATTCAAATGACAACCAGATCGATCCCTAACTTCTATAAAAACTCAATATTTACCTCTATATCAGTAAAACCCATTAAAAAAATTAAATCTTTTTCACCCAAACATCAAAAAAAATTTACAAACTTATACATCTATTAAATAATTAAACAGTAATTTAACAAAAAAACAAAAAAATTCAAAAAAAAAGAGGTGGTGTTCAATTTTCCTCAAACCTTCTCGTGGTGAAAATTAGTCTCCGCCCACTTTTAAAATATACAACGTATCCAATCTTGAATGAATCAAAAAACAAAACCCTAGAAAAAAAATGAAAGAACAACGAAGAAGAGAGAGAAAGAAAGAGAAGAGAGAGATGATGATGAGTGCCAGGCGTGCTTATCACTAATGGAAGCAAAAAAGGGTCCAGAGGATGAACTGTGATTCACTGTAATTCCATTTAAAATATTAATCTTTTTTACACTTTTTCTATAAAATTTCCTTCTTTTTTTTTACTTTTCTTCTGGTTCAGGTAAAAATTGTAAAAAAAAAATTAAAAACAAAACAAATTATATTTTCTTTTTTTGTCTGAAAATTTGTGGTTTATTTTGCTTTAATACAGCGTGGAATTCGCTTTCTCTTTCTCTCTCTAGAAATTCTCTCTTTCTCTCTCTAGGCTGGAAGAGGAAGGACGGTCACCGGCCATGATTGTTTTTGGACCAAAAGGTAACGGAAAGTGGAGGTGTAGTGGGCCCCACGTCTTTCATTTAGGTTTTTTTTCTCTCTTCTTGGTCACTGTTGTTGTTATGCTGTTTGGGGTGGACTGTCGTCCTTAGATCTACGCCACAGAAGTTGGGTGAGTGAGAATTGTAGCAGTAGCACCCACGTTTTCTGTTTTGGGCACCCAACTAATGTTATAAATGAGTTCTGCCATTGGGACCTGGCCCAACAATTTGTCTAATGTGGCAGTTCAAATCAACCATTCATTGTGTTTTTGTGAGCCTCACATATACAGGATGGATGTGAAGTGTCACCTCAATCTGTATAATTAGACAGATTTATGGGCGGGTCCCAAAATCATTTCGGTTATAATATCCGTACTTTTACACTTACACCCTTATTTTTTTTAGCTAATTTGATATGTTTCCTTAATTATCTCAAATATTTGGCACGACCCCTGGATCCATTCAACAAATGGAAAGAAAAAAAACGAAATATATGATAAAAATGACAGAATCGTGCTATCCCAAGTTGTCGCCCTTAGTTGAAGACCACATGATTTAGAAGTTAAGTAGAGTGAATCATTAAATTTAAGAGTGATAATGTAACGCCCCAATTTGAAACTCACAATCTCTAAGAATTGAGTCGCGTCTCGAGGCGTTAAGCTAATTATACAAGGTGACTAATTAGTATTAAACAAACCTAAACAAGGTTTACAAACCTAATCAGAGTTAAACTAATGCAGCTATCCATATCACTAATCACCTCAAAATATGACTAGGGCGAACGAAAAATTCGCCAGAGTCTCCCCTGTAATTTCAGGGTTCTCAACCTGTAATAAACCTGTAGAAGAAATGATTTATCCACAAAAATATATTCTAAATCATTCTATTCATCCACGATAG
>MVGT01004285.1:643322-658408 GCA_002174775.1 Macleaya cordata
TTCATCGCGGGCCTAAATGACTAGTTCAGGATCGTTGACTACCCTAACGGAGTGACTACGTTCCATTTTAATATTGGTGTGGAAGCTGGTCTATTAATTAGGGGAGCTGCTAATTACATCCTGAATTCGGTTCAGGGCCCCACGACACCCAATTTATTTTCAGAATGCTTGCACTATTATTTGAGGCCCACATGAAAGTGATCCACGTTTTGATTTTTTGTGAGGATGTTCTCCTTATCACCGATATATACTTATCGAAAAAAAAAAGAAACCATTGTGTTCTAATTTTTTTAAACCTCCTAATAGACGAATGAAATTTTACGTTTCTATAGTGTTTATTTTTTCGTTAATTTTTGTCAAATTCTTGAGAAAGTTAGGTCTTAAAACGATGTGATTTTCTGAGAGGATGACCTTCTAATGATGGAGATCATCCTTACTAAGAAATAACCCATAGATCGGCTCCACACTGACCACACAGACTGGTGTAAGCAGAGTGTAAGAATAAATTGAATGTGCGGGTTAAACATAAAACAGGCAGTCAACCCAACCCCACCCGAGTTACACCAAAACATGGGAAAGGACTACCTAATTTTAACCATAAATAGATGTGGTCTAGAAATTACCGAAGAGAGAAATTAAAACGGATTAATTTTGACCCGGTCAACTATCAGTTTGAATCAGTTTGTGCCCACCACCATCCATCATCCCCTCATAACGTGCAAACAACTAGCCCTACAACCAAAAACTAACTTCTCTACCACTCCCCTCTCTCTTTCTCTCTCTAATTACATCTCCTTCATCCATTCAATATCTCAGCTCCAAAACAATCTTTCAAAAACATTCTCTTTTTCAATCCAAGTTTTCCAAGTTTCAACCCATATTTTTCCATTCAAAAGAGTTCCAAAAAAATGGAGAAGATGATTGATTAGTTGAATCAAGGTAAGCTTTTAATATTTATTTATTTATGTATAATTGTACCTTTCATTGGTTACAAACTTGTATTTTTAGGTCTAGGTTTCTTATTGGTTCTTCTTATCTTCTAATAAAGGTTGGACAATTAATACCCATTTTAGTTCTCTTATATTTCTCTTGATCTTGGTTTTTAGATCTCAAACTTATAGTTTTGGTTTCAAGTTCTTATGGGTTCTTCTCTTGCAAAGAGGTTTGATACTAATAACCATCTTAGTTTTTTTTTTTTTGATTGGTAAACCTTTATGTATTAGATATCAAATTTGCAATTTTTTGTTCCAAGTTCTTATGGGTTCTTCTCTTGCAAAGAGGTTTGATACTAATAACCATCTTAGTTTTTTTTTTTTTGATTGGTAAACCTTTATGTATTAGATATCAAATTTGCAATTTTTTGTTCCAAGTTCTTATGGGTTCTTCCCTAAGGCTTATTTCATGGGATAAATCAATTACTTTCATAATTATTTTCCATGGGTTCTTCTAATTCAAAGATGAATCCAAGTTCCCTTCTTGAGATGAGGTATGAATTACCTACTTGAATTTCTTCTAATATCTATATTAGATCGATCTCTACTGTTATTATTACGTTGGATGGATCGTGTTTAAGCTTATGTTTAATGGATTCTTATAAGAAAACAGAAGTTCCATGAATTGAGATTCTTAGGGTAATATCATCTCCAATGTTTGAAACACTCTGGCGTGATAGGATTAACATCTACTAAAGATTGGCAAAGAAATAAATTGAGATTCTTAGGGTATTATCAGCCTTAATTGACTTAATTAGTTGCGTTCGACCTGTTAATCTGCTATGCATGTACATACATCAATGTGAAATGCGATCAACAATCGATATGTAGTGATTAATTGATTTATGACATAACAAGTGATTATCAACCAGTTAGGGTTTAAGCAAACATCAAAGGTTCAGAATCATAATATGATAAATATTTCTTTTTTCTCTCCCATCTTAGTTTGGTTGATGAACTTTTTATGTTTGGATTTGTGTAGGTCCTGTTGAGATCATTCGATACAGTTAATGGCTACAAAACAAAAAGATACTTCTCATGGAAAAGAGAAGCTTGGTACCCATATTGACACCTCACATGGGAAAACACCAAGAACACCTAAATCATCACTTCCTACTTCTCCTGACAAGGTTCATGGAGCTGTATCAGAGAAACCAACTCCAAATTATCTCAAACATACACTAAGTTCATCCAAGGAACCAGTTTGCAAGTTGCAGCATGGAAAAAAACCAGTTTCCAATGACAGTAGTCCTCGATTCAGTAGACGAAAATCCTTCGATAAACCTCCATCACCTGCAAAACTTCAAAGAACTCTATCATCAAACTCTTCAAGAGAAAAAACACCTATTAAACCTTCATCTCCTTCACCAAAACCCTCTATTTCTCCAAAAACAGTCTCCCCCATTTCCTCAAAACCCGTCTCCACCATTTCCTCAAAACAGAGCTCCGAAAAAATCTCCATTTCCCCAAGAACAATCTCCGATAGAACATCAAAAACTACACCTAGAATTGTAAAAACAGTTCAACCAGTATCTACAAAACCAAAGCCACTAAAAAGGACCTTAAGCAATACCAGTTCTAAGAATGAGATTAAAGCTAGTCCTTCTCCCTCCATTGCCTCCTCCACAGCTCCAACTAGTCCTGAAACTGTCGAAACACCATCGGTGTTTGAAGTTGAGCAAGAAGATAAAGTAGTATTGGAGCAAGAAGTACTTGAACAAGAGATATTAAAGGTTGAAGAAGAGGAAGAAATTCCTTTTGAGATTCCTCCAGAACAGGATCAAGTACTAGTTGATCACGTCGACTACGAATCACCACTGAAGAATTTGGAGATCGAAAAGCCCAAAACTTCTCACACCCCAACACTATTAGAGGAACAAGAACCAGTAGAACTAATACCCCCAACTCTCCATATTGAAGTAACGGAAGAGAAGACAATTGAACCAGTTGAAAACCAGAACCAACAAGAAGATGAAGAAGAACAAGTCATGATCATCAATGAAGACAAAAAGGATATCGAGGAAGTCTCAGAAAAACAATACGAAAGTAATATGGTAAGTGAATCACAAGATAAGCTTGAGGCCGAGGCAAAGGCTGAAGTAGAAGGAGAAAATGAAACAACAGTGAAGCCGATAATCCGTGAGGAAAGGACAGGTACTACAGGAGAAAGTAGTGAAGAAAATAAGCCTTATAAGATGAAGTTCCAACCAGGGAAGGAATTGGAAGTAGAAGTTGAAGATGAAGGACCCCAAAAGCTTAAATTTAAAGAAAGAGAAGTTGTTCAAGATCTTAAAGGCAAGAAAGAAAGTCAAGCTTATAATGATGTTATTGAAGAAACTGCAAGTAAGCTTTTACAGAAAAGGAAGAGTAAGGTGTTAGCTCTTGCTGGGGCTTTTGAGACAGTTATTTCATTACAAGAGCCTGAAGGCCAATAAGATCAAAATGACCAACTGAAAGTCGAATGACTGGCGTTAACTGATTTGGCGTGGTTGAAATGGATATGGGTTTGTGGACCCAATACCTATGAGGGTTCGAAAACTGAAGAGTGTCTTTTAATTTTTATATTTCATTTTCATTCCTTTTTTCAAGTTTGGGTTTATTTTATTTAATCGACTCATCTTATGTGATGTATATTTTTACATTTATACATTATTGATTCCATTTATTTAGATATAAAACATCTACAAATTTAGGATTACAAGATTGTGTTTGCCTAAGCTTAACAATAATAAGTAGCGGACCCATAATTCGTCTCGCATTTTTGTCATCTAAAATCTACTCAAATATAGGTTAGTCTGTAACTTCATACATTTGGCACATGTAGTTTTTGGCATGATGACCACATATATTGGTTTCATTATGAAAATCTTTATAAATACATTTCAAAAATTGATTTATAGATAGAAAGTTGTGACATTTTTATGGTAGAGGGCATTAGGAATGCATGTTTAGTTACTTCCAAATGGACTAATACTTTGTATCGAGGAAGTCCTATACTCGAGTAAATCCAACAGAATTTGCTGAATTTTACAGATATTCATGACTAACTTTGCAAGACCAAAAGATTTCATTCTTAAATAACCAGTGCATCGCCTACAAGCAAAGAAAATAATAACCTAGTCAGACCATAACAAGGCGAGGTTTGAGTCCCAAGCCTTTCTCCATCGCATCAATGGAGATATGTGAATTTATCCATTCACTAAGTGGCCCATTTCGGTACTATATGGTATTGATAGACGCACTATGTAGATGGTCTAATGTTTGCCTTCCCTCAACTAGGAAAATGGCATTGGCACGTTTATTAGTGCAGATATGTGAATTTATCCATTCACATAGTGGCCCATTTCGGTACTATATGGTATTGATAGACGCACTATGTAGATGGTCTAATGTTTGCCTTCCATCAACCAGGAAAATGGCATTGGCACGTTTATTAGTGCAGATCATATGATTTCAGGTTCATTTTCCGAATCACATCATCTGGTCTGTAAGACTTGACAGAGGTAGTAAGTTTATCTCCTAGCATTTGATGATTACTACATTGCCAATGGTATAGATATAGAGCATCTAGTACCTCATTTCCATACGAAAAGTGGCTAAAAATCTGATTAAGTGATTGTTGAAATCGCTATGCCACTGTTAATGCGTACAAATGGCATATCATCAATATTGCCAAAGCAACTAGTCAAGGACTAGGATCCCAATGTTACAAATTTATGCACATTTGGATGTGCCATGCAGATGTTCATAGCAACATCTCAATGCACAAAGATGGGTCCTCAATGCCACCTAGGCATTTATGTGGGTTATGATTTACCATCTATTATCAAATATTCGGAACCCATGCCATGCGACATCTTTACTGCAAGAGTTGTAGATTGTCACTTCAATAAGGCCAAATTTTCGACATTATGGGAGAGAATACAACATAATGCCGTGAAATCTGTTGAGGAACACCATTTTGTCTCATCTGTATCCTGAAACCAATTAAAGTGACAAAGTTGTTCAACTGTTTCATCACCTTTAAAGAGTTGATCAAGAACTGTCTGACCATTGCAATGATGAAACAAAGGTGACAAAAGTGCATATACTAGCAAGTAATGCACTAGCACGGATCGAGGTCCAGAGGAAAATCTGTGGCACCAATAAATGAATCAAAATCATTTAAAGTACATGGTCAATCCATTGGAACAAATGTTTCTGCTATGTGTAAGAAGGAAAATAGGGGACAAAGGACTAATGGTGTACTCCGCGCTCAGAATGAAGAGGCTAACAAAGTAGTCGCTCATGATTAGGTGCCACCCATTAAATAGGATCGAACTAAAGTAGTTGTTGACAACAAATTGTATTTCGTTGGTACTATTATAGATGAGGATGCAGAACCACTAACTGTTGACGACTGTCGTCGTTAAACAAATTAGCCACAGTGAGAATCAAAGTCTCTAGCCAAACGAAAAGTATTCGAACAAATAGTTCGAAGACATAATGCTATGAAGCTTGTCAATTGTAAACAATTTTTCTTAACGAAACAAAATGAATCTGAAGAAATTGTTAAGTATAAAGCAAGACTAGTTGCACAATGGTTTCCGAAGAAACCTGGCATCATTTAAAATAAAACATATTCTCCACACATGGACGCAATCACATTTCGTTACTTGCTCAGTCTGTCAATCATTGAGAACGAGCTGGGGATGCGTCTTATGGATGTAGTAGCCGCGTATCTATAGGAGAAATTAGATACCTACGTCTACATGAAGCTACTCAAGGGGTTTAAACTTCTGGAAGCATATAAGCCCAATGTTTGAGGGGCTTACGTTATCAAACTGGACAAATCACTGTATGGATTAAAAACGTCATGGCTCATATGGCATAATAGGTTGACTAAGTATTCGAAAGCCAAAGGCTTTGCAAATAGTTTTATATGTACATGGTTTTTCTTAAAGAAATTAGACGAAGGGTTTCAATAGTAGCAATGTATGTCGATGATTTGAACATTATTGAGATTCCTGATGAGATCATGAAAGCTACAGAATACCTAAAGAAAGAACTCGAAATAAAGGACTTCGAAAAGACTGCATTTTGTGTCGGATTATAAATCAAGTTTCTTAGCAGCGGCATATTAATCTATCAAACTACTTATACTAAAAGAATGTTGAAAGCGTGTGTCCTACGTTGGAGCAATTAGTGCATTATTATACTTAACAAGTTGTACCATAGCTGATATTGTGTTTGTAGTAAACTTATTGAGAAGGCATAGTTCAGCGCCTACGAAAAAGCAAGGAACAAAATTAAGTACCTTCTAAAATATTTGTGGCCTTATGGACTTGGGGCTATTCTACCTAAGATATGGCAAACTAGAGTTAGCCAAGTATGCCGACGTAAGATATTTATCAGACGCACATAAAACCAAGTCACAAACTGGTTATGTGTTCCTTTACGGAAGGATTGCGATCTCGTCAAGATCAATAAAACATATATGATTAACTTTATGAACAAAAGTTGAGGATTTCAAACTATCCAAGACAAACCAACGACCATATATGAAGACAATGCAGCATGCATCACCCAATTCAAAGGATGATTTATTAAAGGTGATAAAATGAAGTACATCTATCGAAGTTCTACCATATCCATGAGCTCCAAGAGACGAAAGAAGTTGACATTACACAAGTTCGTTCTTTGGAGAATCTAGCAGACCTGTTTACAAAGACATTATCGATGGCCACTTTTGAGAAACTAGTACATGCATCGGAATGCTTCAAGTGTCTGAAAACTATTCAACAAATAAGATTGTACTATTTCCTTGCATACCTTTTGCCTACATGGTTTTTAATGTGGAGGTTTTAACAAAGCAATCATCCGAATAAGGTGGTTCCAAAAAAGAGGAGTATTAGAAGATGTCGGCGCACGTGTATGAGATTTGGGTCTCATCTCTAAAACCAATCTGAGTTATAGGAGGAGTTTCACTCCAATTATAATCCTATTAGATAGGAACCTTGTTGGGAAAGTTACCTGAGAGAAAGAGATTATATACTACATGTTAATATAACCTCTATTTTAAGTAGCTTTCACAACAAGATTTCTATCTAATAGGAATTATACTTGAATTAGAATTCTTCATATAACCTAGATTGAATATTAGAGGTGGTACCCAAATTTCATACGTGTGCGCTAATGAAATCTACAAAGTAGACAAATTTCACTCTTCTCCACATATACACCTTAGAAAGTTATATGAATTTGTGTACATGACAAGGGGCCATAGTTACGTGCACATTTCCCTATTAGGGTTCACTTATTCATACAACTTATCTACATCTATATTTTAAACTAATAAAGATAATGTAAGGGTCGATTTTAATCTTATAAGAAGATTATTACCAAAAAGGATCAATCATCAACAACTTACATCATTTCCAACAACGATGTAAACAATTTTAACACAAACACGTGGAATAAATAAAGTAGAAATTATATGTGGAGCTCTTGGATAGTGAGAGTTTTAAAATTATAAAAAATTGAAATGTGCAAAAAAATAGCATTTTGATATGTATGTGCAACCATAACATACATGGTACACAAGCCACCCAAACATGTATATGAACCAAACACTAGTCTTGATGCAATGGTTGGTACCGATCCACACTACTAAGGAGTTAAAATCTCAAAAGTACTGAGACCGCCCACATAATTACGTAGAAATGTTAAAGGGTTATACACAATCCAAGAGCGATCAAATACTCTTTATCATTGATAGCTAACCCTCTTATGCTTACAAAGTTGGCAATTTCTTTTCCTTCTCTACGTCGTTGGTGGTAGTTTCAGTGCGACATTCAAAACATCTTTTCAAACAGCCTTATAATGAGAGAGACAAAACGTATTTGATACATTACTTTAGTCTCAAGCTACTAATTAAATAATTTTTTAAAATCAACTCAAAAATACCATCACCAACAACGTAGAAAAGGAAAAGAAACCGCCAACTTGCAAGCACCAAAGGATCAACCATAAACGATAAAGAGTACTCCAACGCTTTTGGATTATGCACAGTCCTCCAACATTACAACATTATTATATGGTAAATCTCAAAAACTTAACCTCCTCAAAAAAAATGGAAGTCCCAACCACAACACAAAAACATTAGTTAACTAATTGATAAATTTTGGCTCACATAATTTGCCATTGAACACATAAAATTTAAGAAATTTTGGGCACCATAAAACTAAATACATTAGCACACTAATAATATAAAAAATCTTAATATTTTATACAAATGGACATAAAGGTCAACAACTAATATGGTGTTTGAATATAGGATTTCACCGAGGGATTTTGAGGGAACTAGGGATTTGTTAGAAAATAAGTTAAATTTATTATATAAAATCTAACCAATTTCTCAATAAATCTTTGGTCCTCACAAAATCTCTTAAAGTATTGCATGGCTTCACCCTCGAGAACACCTTCAATCTCGATGTTATTAAGAAAAAAAACGCACTTCATTCTTCTCTTTCAAAAAATTAAAAAAGAATATCTATAATTACTTTTTTTTAAGGGGGAATAACCAAAATTATTGTGAACATATAAACCATTTTGTTGCTATTTTTTAATAAATGTTTAAATTAAATAAAAAATAACAACATAAAAGCATTATATGACAAATAACCATGATCTATAATATTAACTTTTAAAATAAAATGTAATGCTAACTTTTCTCCATAGCATTGATTTCAAAACTCAAATGCCACTAACCTAAAATCGCAAATGCAATACTAACATAAAATTGTGAACACAAACAAGAAAATTGTATTAAACCATGATTATTCGTACTCTTCAAATACCACACATCCATAAAAAATAGTTCACAATACATTTTTTACATTCACTAAGATAATCCATATATCATAAAGGAACCTAAAAAATTGGGTTATTGAAGGAGTCTCACTATTACTAAATTTCCTACTAGATAGGAATTTTGCTGGGCAAGTTATTTTAGGGATAGAGATGATAATAAATAGCATACGTTAATAAAATAGGCTCTTTTTTACTTTATATTTTTGTCTCTTTATTTAAATTAAGAAATTTACACCTTATGGTGCAACAAGTTATCAGCACAATTTCACTTCGAATTTAGTAATCGTTAACATATCTATAACCCTATCTTTGATTTAAAATAGTATTCTCCAAAATACTAAGTCAAAAAAAAAAAAAAGTTGGAAATATCTTAACAACCTTCATGTTAGAAGCAAAACCGTGCTGATAACATGTTAAACCACAACTACACACAAAAATAAAGAGAAGAAAAATATAAAAAGAAAGAAACTAATCTTATTGATGTATATTTGAAGTTACAAAACATATGTATTTATAGCTTCTCTCCCACAAGTAAACTTACCCTACTAGGTTTCCTAATTGACAAGAAATTTAATAGTACTAAAATTCCTAATATTATAACCCTAATCGTTTTAGGGAGGTGGGGCCAGACAAGTGTTTTAACAAGTGGTATAATATGCATACTCATTTAATCAAAAAAAAAACAAACAATGATAAATTTGCAAATTTGCGCTCTAACTAACTCAAAGGAATCCATAACTTTTAATACATTTAGAGGCCGTTTGGCAACCAGAAGTAGAAGCACTTCTGCTTCTAAAAAAAGCAAAAGTGCTTTTGAAAAGTAAAAAGTAAGGAGAAGTTAGTATGATAAACTATTGACTTATAAGTCTAAAAAAATGATGAGTTATTAGTTGTTACACGATACTCGAGGAGAAGCAACTTCTAAGAAGTAGAAAAGCAAAAAAAATTTGTTCCAAAAAAGAGTAACTTTTTTGCTTCTAGAAGTCACTTTGAAAAAATGTTACCATACAAACTTTTTTGCTTCTAGGCAACTACTACTTCACTTTTTTGTCATATACAACTGGCGGAGAGAGAACAGTTATTTTAATTTTGTTTTTCAAACAAAAAAATACCTCATTTTAAAGATCACAACATTCTTGATTTGAATTTTTTAAATTGACATTCTACTTTTACAACAAAATTAACAATATGTAACGTTTTCTCTTCACCAAAAGAAGATAACAAAAAATGAAGCAGTTATTGACAATATATATAGAAATAAACTTTAGTTAAAGATTACTTTAAATTAGTTACATCGTAAAAATTGTCCTAGCTTTCTTTCGAATCAAACAAATAAGCATATTATATGGCAACATTTTTGGACAAATACTCCTAACACCAACGTTGGTGCAATAGTTGGTACCCATCCTCATTCCTATGAGATCAAATCTCAATACCTACATGATGATGTAAAAATGTTAAAGATTTGTGCACAATCCAAGAACGATCGAGTATTTCTTGTCATTGATGGGTAACAACTCATATACTTATAAAGGTGGCAATTTGGAAGTCTTTTTATATAATTGGAGAAAAAAATTTGTTTTATACATCACCTAAGTATTAAAACATTGATTCAGTAATTCTGCAAAAATTATTTCAAAAGCTTCAATACTACATAGAGAACACTACCAAAAGGGTTCAAAAGTGGTAGCACCTTGCACAACACAAAGAAACAATCAACATCAAGAACAAAAGGGTCAACCATAAACAATAAAAAGTACTTCAACACTTTTGAATTGTACGCAATAACTTAATAGTAAGTCTCACTTTTATAAAGACTTTGAAGGTTCCCAAGAATGAGAAGAGTACCAACCAATACACCAAAACAAGTGTTAAATTTCAATAAAATTATGGCTCACATAACTTGCTATTCAGTTAATTAAGATTGCAAAATTTGGGGACCAAGAATTTCACAATTCTCAATCCTATTAAGGAAATGCATTTCATTTCATTTCTTTTAAAAAGTTAATTAGCAGTACTCATAATTATCCAGAACATATAAAAACAATTTTGGTGCTATTTTTTTTATTGAGGTTCACATTAAACAGAAAATAACAACATAAATAAAATGTATATGACTAATACCAATGATTACCAAGTATTAACTTACAACAGAAAACGTAACGCATTCTTTTCTCCATGGCATTGATTTCAAAGCTCCAATGCCAATTAACCTAAAGAAGACAAAATTGGAAAAAAAAAATGTTTGAGAGCACAAAATAAAACATTAAGATGCCTTAAAATTTGGATTTGCATTGAACCTAAAATTTTGATAAGCCTATATAAATCCATTAATAGAAGACAAAAATCAAAACCCTCATTTTTTTATTTTTGATGAATTTTACTCATGATAAAAAAAATGAAATATAGCTGCTTTTAATTTGAAGGGTGACACTAGAAAAAATTTTTGGGGCACCCTCCAATCGTGTAAGCAACTTTTTTATATTGGCACCATGCAAAAGGTAGATTGTCATCAGAAAACAACAAACACCCGTGTCTGAAGTAATGCCTCATCTTTAACATTAACACAAAATCAGAACCGTCGATTACATCTACCTACCCCCAGATAATCCCAGCCGTTAGATAAAAAACGAACGATCCATTGGATGTGAGACACGTGTACTAACATTTCACAGCTGAAAATGATAATAACTCGGACTATGAATCAGTGAACTCAAACCGATCACAAACCGAGTCAATTATAATATTAAACTAGGGTTTGTAACCAGAAATTTGTGGCTTGAAACAACGGTGAGTTTCAAGCAATCTTCGTCTGGCTGAGTTTAATGTTGGCTCTAAGCGGCAGTCAGGATTGCCATGGATCGGCACCTGCTGTTGACTCAGATATAGAGCCATTGAATCGGATTCTTTTACTCAATTTTTTGCCCTAAAAAACTGAAATCGATCTACCAAAACAAGAAGAATAAGAAAAACAACTACAGAATGAAATAATCATTACTGAACAAATTATAGAGAGAGAAAGTAGGTTAAAGGAGCAAACCCTAATTTGTTTTGTTCCTTCTCTTTCTCGCTCTGCGTTCTTGCGCCTTCTCAGTGGTCCGCTTTTATAAGATTTTCGGAACTAGTTCACTGTGAAAACTAGGGTTTTTGCATTTATAGATGCGGTGTATTGATCGTACGAGATATGAACACGTGTCGAATAGGTATTCGATTGTAGCAAATCCCTGCGGAACTGAAAATGACTACGAGAGTCCAAGATATGACGTAAATGCCATCCATATTCGTCAAATGCTTCAAGTAATGGCCCATATGGGTATTACATTGGTCTGGGCTTGAGCTTGGGCTTGGGCTTGGGCCATTACGAACTATGTTAAGCTCAGAAAGTAATTTATATTTGTAAAGAGTCGTTTTAAAGGCGCCCTCCAAAATCTTATTGGCAGATCCACATTGTAGGCATTTTCTTTTGGTGTGCTATTGGGACTGGCCCAATTATCTGTCCAGTTAGACAGATTAAAGTGGCATCAAATATCCACCATTCATTGTGTATTTATAGGGTCCACACATACCTAAAACGATAGTGGATGTGAAGTGCCACCTTAATCATTTATGTTTTAGTTTTTTGTTTTGAAAAAATTAGGCATTTTTTTCGATTTTATTAAGTGAAACCGTGAAAGACAAGAGTTTGTCTAGGCGATGAAAATGTCATTTTTAAATACTTTAAATAATCTATAGCTTTTTATTTAGGGAACGGGTAAAATAGGAATCAAGTTTATAAAGTTTCAACCATAAATTGTTGAATAAGTTTAAGTTGTGCCCTATTTGTGGTGGATGCACGATTAAGAAGTCAACTAAAAGAAGGCATGGAAATATACTCCAAAATCTAATAGCTCCATCTGCTTAACATATTGATGATGTGGTCTTTCGTGATAGCACACGATTTTCACCTCATGTAGCAGCTAGCACCATTCTTTGGTTTTTTTCTACTACACCTTTAACATTTCCATGGTTCAACTTCTAATCACAGTTTTATGCCTATTAAGCAAAAGTGGTTGTAGAATAGATTTGGCTTATGGGTAACACTAGGGTCCATGTCGTAGACGACTCTTAGCGTACATTCTGGCTTGTGAGGCCACATGGATATAATACAAGGGCTAAATGTTTTTAGGATTCTTTCCCATTTAGATCATCTTCCTCCACAATAATCACTTCCAAATCATCTATTTTCCTTAAACTGTAAGACGCCCAAATCCCAGGCCCAAAAACACCAAAAAGTTTTGTTGTAAGTCCCAAAGTCAACTTTAATGAACAACAACCCAACATTTAAGGCCCACAAAGAATTGTTAGTTTTCTTTGAATTTCCATCAAAGAGCTGAATCAGCCCAAGTCTAAATTGTATTTGATGAAAACATCAAAAAGGACCGTAAAAAGGTTGAATTGGAACAAGTATTCATAAGAGTTCCCTTACAAAAATATATATATATTTAAGGAGTAATGCTAGAGCGAGATTTTTCTCGTAGGGCCTACATGAAGAATATCTAAGGGCTGAATTTTAGTGAGGATGATGATTTTTTGTTAATCATCCTCACCGAAAATCACATCATTCTAAGATTTCTAACCCCCTCATCTAGATCGTTAAATTTTGAAGAGATTATAAATTTTATAATTATGTAGTTTTTGGTGAGGATGATTTATATGGGAAGATCACTCCGCACTTAAATTACCTTTGTGTGGACCCTACAAGAAAAACCTCCTCGTAAAATCTCCCTCTAGCATTACTCTATACTAAATTCCAGTATTGGTTGGTTCTCGAGTATTCATTCAGTTTTTATGCCAAAAATGTTGCAAATAGCCGAAAATAAAATGTTGCAAATAGTAGAAACTCAATAGGAAATAGTTATGTTTATAACTCTGTTTAGGAGTTCTAGTTTTTATTCCTATCAATTTCGAAAAAACATGAAAACCGGTTCCGATACAATTCGGTTCTAGGCAGGGGCGAAGCCATGCAGCACTTGGGTGGGGCACGTGCCCCACTTAAGTTTTCAAAAATCTTGTTGTATAATATCAAAATATTTTTAAAGTACTCCGTCCAATCCAAAAAATATTAAATATTGAATTAGGATGGCTGACATCTTTGCAAGGCCCACATAGAGGTGATCCTAAGGGCTATTCTTTCTGTAATAATGATGTACTCACCGTGTATGCCATCCTTATCAAAAATCACATTATTCTAAAACTTTTAACCTAATAAAAAATTTATCTGACTTATAAGTTATCTATATTTTATACTTAACATCAAACCAATTCCTATAAGTTTTAGAATAGGATAATTTTTGTACAAAGATGATCTAATTGGCAATGAGATCATCTTTGCAGCGTCGGATCATCCCTATATGGGCCCCGCATAGACCATACCTATAACATATCTTCTGATCCTAACTCATATATATTATACTAGCCCCCATATCCCGTGCAAGGCACGGGGGCTTCTTTTAAATTTAGTTGTTAGAATTAGAATTTATATTTATAATGTAGGTTTTTGTAACCCACACCTAAGAGTGAGGGTTTTGTTAACCCAATAATAGATAATAGATTGGGTCATATGCTTATAATATAGATTTTTTTAACCCACACCTAAAAGAGAGGGTTTTGTTAACCTAAAGGCTTCTACTATAGTATATTATAATAGATTTTATAATTCTATGGTGTTTATTTTTTATTTTTTTTACCACTAATTAGTAGTGGACCACAGAAAATGCTCTTTGTTTTTCACCACCAATAAATTATGGGCCACAAAACCCTTATAAGTTAATTATTGTTTGGTAGTGAAAAATAAAGAACATTTGTGTGGGCCCACCACTAATTAGTGGTAATAAGTGGCAAGAAAACAAACACTCCCTTAATTAACCTATTTTTTTTATAAATTTATTTTCTAACGCCTCAATTGAAAATTTTGTTAATAAGTTGATTAAAAAAACTAATTTGTTGTTCTCCAAGTGCTTCACCCAGAAATTTTTTTTGACTCGCTATTGGTTGTAGGTAAACGGATTCCCATTGACACCCATACCTGTTTGGATACAAGGTTAGAAGTTGGTAGTCATAGTCACAATCACTATAGCTACTACTCATCGAGCTTAAAGCATATATCATGTTAATGTGGACATTCAAAGAATGTACCACAATTGATCGATCTCAAGTTTATATTCTGGCCAATTTGGGTCGATGGTTCCAAAAAAAAAAAAAAAA
>MVGT01004285.1:681103-737630 GCA_002174775.1 Macleaya cordata
TTTTGTACTTTATTTTACAAACTTATTAATTGTTGTATTCTACATATTTCATATCAAAATTGCAAAATATACTGCCATCATAGGGGTAGAGAAAGAAGCGTCATAGACGTAGAGAATGAAAAAACATCCCAATTACCATCTGAAAATAAAAAAAATACTCGAAACTCATGAATTGTGTACTACATCAAACAATACACATTTCGAATCCAAGGCCTACCATATATTGGAGGGGCATCCAAATTGACCAATGGTTGGTACCTTGTACGAATAATTATTACTTTTTTTTTTTCATATTTCCCTTTATATTCTACTTTTTTTTTTGATATTTATGTCTTTCCGACAATAATCGGAATATAGTTGATGATTTCAAGGACCCAAAGTCAAGGGAGGTCCTACTAATTTGGTAAAGTACAAGGTGGGTCTTCCTAAACTCTACTCATTTCCCAAATGGGGTGTATTTAAAATGCTCAAAATTCTTTCACTTGCTATGGTTCTGGCCAACCCAAAATATAAAGCAAAGAAAGAAGACCTGGCCTGGCCTGAAACCCTAGAAAGCAATCAGTGTGATAAAAGAGAAAAGCATCCCCATCAAAGACTGAGTGGGTGTCCCCCCTTTTAAATTAGACTAAAACATTTCATAAGAAAAGCAAGACATAGAATAAGAAGAAACATGAAGACCCTCCTCACAAATAGTATACTAGATGTATGGTGCCTACTAAGAAAATTACTTTTTCCTTTTTCTTTCTTTTTTGTTTATTATTATTATGATTTATATGATTAGTTTTAAAATATTAATTTTATATTCTAATATAAATTTTTGATGTTCTAATTGGTATATATAATTTTAAATATACTGACTTTCATCTAAAATTGGTAAAATACTTGTATATTAGGTTATGATTTTGCTTTATTTTGGTTATTATAATTTATGATTAGTTTTTAATTGATTATATATAAAAATAGATATTTCGAAACAGAGAGTGATGATTTGACTTATACTCGCACTCTAGAAAAAGAAAGTGCCATGTAGAAGAAATCACGATGTTATATCATATGCTTTTGCTATAGTACACGTAAATTTTATGATTTTACCTCGGCTTACTTATAGGTGGGTTGTGGGTTCAAGCATCTATATTAGTGAGTGTGAAAGACAAAACATGATCCAGGACTATTCGTTGACCTTTTTTCACGACAGTAATGGGCTTTTTTTAGATATTTAAGCTGGTGAAAATTTGATAAAAAATGACTAATCAAATAGATGATTTAGAATGTTTCAAATTGTAATCCACTTTTAATGGGTCATAAACTCATAATTAAATTTTTGAAAATGATTTTTTATTTTTTTTGTTAAGACTGTCTTTAATTTGTTCATCAAAAGTCAGCCCATTAAGTTAATTTCAATATTCAACTTTTCTTTTTCTTTTCTTTTTTTTAATTTCAGTATTTAATTTGTCTAGAAAATGTGATAAAACAACTTAATCCATAACTCATTTTCATGGGGATCCCACACAATGACTTAAAGAGTTAGAGGTGTCAATTTGGTGTGTTTATTGAATTACCTAAAATCCAAACCCATTCAATGGTCCATATTATAATTCTTGTCAGTTCCAAATCCAGTCCTCAAATGGATAGAATCTGAGTTGGGATAATGGATTACAATTCTAATCAGTTCTCAGGTACTTTGATTCCCATTTTTGGATATTTAAACATTTACATCTAAAGATACAAAAAATTAAAACAGTATTTTGAAAGTTAATCGGTTCCTTATTAATGATTCCAGTTCATACCAATTCTAATGCAAACCGAATTGATATAGGGTCCACTTGGATGCAATCTAAAAGTTAAATTTAATAAAGATATTTTCTTCATCATAGAATATTTTTACAAAAAATTAATTTATTATAAAACTTCTTTCTAAAAAATTTCACTGTTAATTCTTAATTATTGATATTTAATCAACTTTCAATGAATTCATAATAGGATTAAAAGTTTAAATCATGACCCAAAGTAATCATAATCAAGATAACAATTTCGTTTTGGTTTGGTTGTTGATTAAAAGGGTAAATGTTGACATCTTTTCATTTCCCCAGCAAATCCCAACCAATATTTATATAATTTGATTAAAGAGTAATTAGGGTTTTCTTTGATTAGTGTTTGCGTGTAGGACAGTAAGTCGTTAATGTTTAATTTTTTAAAAATTTAATGAAGATGATGTATGAGGTGATAGAAGCCAAAACAAACCCTAGTTTTTGTAACAACACCACTACAAAACCAACTCAAACTCTTCCTTTTGTTGTTTTCTTTTTCATTTTAAAATCAAAGTGTGATGGTTATGGCTTCCTAATCTTTATTATTTCCACCTTATCTCTATCCATTACATCTTTCTACTAACAAACAAACAAACAAAGAGAAATAAATCACTCACATATTGACAAGTGGATGCTCAAACCACTTCTCGTCATCTTACACGTGTCAAGCAAAGAACGCTCATTAGTGGATTTACTTTGGTTAAAAAACAATGGGCGGTCGTGGAACTAGCCTTACCCACCAAGCCTTTGAATTACCTCATATGTCAACTTTTACATATGGCCAAGTGCTATGATGCTCGTTTTATACAATGAAAGCTGAGGGTTTCATTCTTTATGATGACTACTTCTACTATAAAAATTTATCTAATTTTCTGTAGATAGATAGGTCTGTTCATATCCAAGGGACTAGACGAATGCCCTAAGTGACTCGACCACCTTAAATCTGGAAATATATATATATTTTTTTTTTGTAAACTAGCTTCAATTTAGTGATTGTCCCAAATTTTGGATCAAATTGATATTTTGATAGATCATTATATGTTTAAACAAAGTATTTTGGAGATTTTTTTTTCTATGTAATGAATGAAGCTGGCCCCCCTTGCACCTGTCCTCTAGTATATGCTTCAACAGGAATCACATATGGGTAGATTGATACAATAAAAACGTGTGATAAAATGCACCCCTGTAACCTAACAGACCCCTGTAACCTAGCAGATACCGTACATTACAAATAAACTCATTTTAATGGTCGACAACTAACCTATTTAGTGACTTTGACACTGGACATTTCAAAAGTGCATGGGGTACTATTAGGTCATGTGAATTCGATAACATGTAATGGTAGGGGACCTTTGAGGACATTTTGATTTAGTATTCTGGTTCTAAGAAAACCCTTTTTCTTATTAACCTAAAATCAGGATACTAAAAAATGTAAAATGTCCTCAAAAGGGTTTCCAAATGGGATAATGTTATATTTACAGCAGAATTCTATAGAAAATCCTATAGAATTAATATTTGACGATAGTGTATATTCACATATCCTCGTGATTTGTGTTAAACCCAAAATTATTTTTTTCCGTAGATTATTCTATGAATTTTTCAGTAATTCTAGTACTACAGTTCCAAAAGCGGGCCTATTTAGCATTACTTTTCCATAGTAGACGTCCATTGGCATTTCATATGTATATGATTACAATTATCTATGCTCTCCGTGTGCTTATGATGTAGCACTATCAAGTGGACAGTAGCTAGTGTTTATCATCATCTTAAGAGACTATAATATATTGTGGCACAACTTAAAAAGAGTGATGCACAATTTTTTGTGTTATGGTCCTATGACTCGAAAATTTGTTTCATATTTGATTCCCTTAAAAGTTAAAACCCAAAAATGTGATTAGGTTAAAATCCTGTAAAAAGCTAGTGGAAAGTTGGCCATTTCTTTAAATGTGATTATGTTCATGCAAGTAACATTGATTCCAACCATGGGCTTATAAAAAAAAGGTGGGGATTTTCATGAGACGTCATTTTGATTTTTGTATAATGAGTTGGGGATTTAGGGATTTTAAACATTGGGTTGGCATTCCTATATGTTGTCTCTCATTTCCCAACAAGTTCTTTGAAGTTTACTAGGGAACCCTATGCACATACATTGGCTAGATCCCCCATGTATTGTTCCTAGTTAGGACCATTTATGAATGGGAAAGGAATTTGGGAAGTATTTTGCTTTGAGAATCCGAGGTAAGATTTTCTCTGGATTTGTACCCTAATTTTCACTTCAATTTGTCTAGATAACAGGTTTGTTTTCATCGTAATTGTAAATCCATCATGTTTTGCCTTTTCGAGTGATCAATTTGCTCAAGAGATTGAGCACTCCCTATTGCATTATAAAATATAAAATCTTTAATATAATGTAAAAATACAAATGTACAAAAGCTCCATGGCTCTAAGAGAACGTTTAAATTGGTAATCAACTCGATAGTATTGAAACCACGACTTCCCATTAAAAAACTATATCTTCAACCACTCGAGCCGTAAGGATCAACTGTGCATTCTACAAGTGTGAGTTCAAGTAAAAGAATATTAATGTAAATTGAACATAATACTAAAGCGTCATATTTTAAAATGATAAACGAATAGATCATTTTATACAAAAATCAATCCATTCTAAAACTTGAGATTCGGCTCATAAAAAATTAACAAAAATTAAAAATCAAAAATAAAAAAGTAAAATAAAATAAAATTTATAATTTTCTAAAGATTGATCCGAGAAGTTTAGAAGTTTTAAACGAGTTGATTTCTAGATAAGATTTTCCATATAATGAAGAAAAAATATATGAAACCAATCCTTCCATCATCTTCACGTAGCCCCCACACAAAATGGGATTGGATGGGGTTGAACAAAGAGGGGATAAATAACCCCCTCCATTGATCATTTTATTCATCCAGGTGGCAGAAGATCCATGGCTAATTTTCACAAAAAAAAAGACCATTGGTTCCTTCAACCTCAACAAAATCCAAAAGCACCAAAACAAAAGAAGATAGGATGAAAACAAGAGAAACAGGGACACAAAATATAGAGCATACGTGGCTTTCACCGTCCCACTATTTGCAGATGCAGCAAAATCTCTGTTTGATTAACACAACAAAAATTTTCTCTTTCTTCTTTCTCTTTTAATTTTTCTTTATTTTGCGTGGCTTCCACCTTGACGATGACGTATCAAAATAAAAATACCATAATCCATCTTTGACCATCAAAACCACCCTCATGTTCTTATCCAACGGCTGAGATTTGATTACACTGATTGGAAAGGACGGCAGCTTCTTTCTTATTTTTTTCTTTTGAGTACCTACGTTTTGGTTTGTTTGGTCAAAGCCTCAAAGCCGCTCTTCCCCTGTTTCTCTCTCTAACTCTGTTTCTCTCTCTAAAACTCTTTTCTCCTAAGCTTAAACAAGGCTTCTCTAAGAACTGAAGCTTTCATCTTTGGCCAGAAAAAAAAAGTAGAAGGAGAGAAGGTATGATTAGATTCTGATTAGTTTCATCTAATTATCAACAACAGAGAATTTAAGTTGAAAATTAGCCTTTTTGGGCTATCATTTCTGATTGTTTTTTGATGAATTAAAATGGGTTCTTTGAATTTGGTTTTTCTTTTATGGGTTTTCGATTGTTTATGTTTTTTAAGAAATGGGTTTTTTGATTTTGATATTCTTTGAAATGGGTTTTGTTTTGTTTTGTTTTTTTTAAATTCATTTCTATGTTTGATTTGGTGTATTGGGTTTTGTTTAATCTTTATGAAAAATATGAGCTTGTTTGGCGCCTGATATCTCGGGAAAAAAAAAAGACTCTTTATAATTAGAAAAGCGAAAAGATTGTTCAAACCAAACAAGTCTTTCATCCTAAATTAAGTAAAATCGGCTTTTCTGGTTTATGGGTTTCTATCTATTTCTCTCTTTTTGTTTGGATTCTTCTTGGGGATCCCTTCTTTGGTGGTTGATTTGAAGCAAAAGGTTTTCTCTTTCTATCTCTAAAATTATTTTTCTTCTTTCTTTCTTCCCTTCTGTTGAATTCAATTTGATCTCAAAATCCAATCCACAGAAAGCCTTTGTGATGGTCTGGATTCCTCTTTTTTTCATTCACTATTGTGTATTTTAGGGCTTTAATTTCCACCCTTAATAAGATTGATTTTTTTGAACAGTAAAATCAATCTTAATATTAATTGGTTTTCCTTTGTGGGTTATTGAGGAAAAGCTCTTCCATGATAACTCAAGTAGGTGACATGGTTCAGCTTGGAAGAACAAACTTATTACTTACCTGTATAAGTGGATAAGACACCCAAAAACCAAATAGTTGATATCATAATCTTCACAAAAAAAAAAAATGTGTTAGATGATAAGACTCAATATGTTTTAGTATATTGTAATTCCAGGAGGGCTTTGTCATCATGTATTTGTTTGAAATTTTTTTGTAAGATGTTGATCCTTTTTATTTCTTCTATATCACTCTTTTGGTGAACTCAATTATGTTTTATGATTCTATCCATCATTGATATGCGTGTTTGCTTGTTCTTTATTTCATGCGTATTGAATTGAATGTTGTTATTTCCTTTTCCTGCATTTTTTACTGGTTGACCTTCCTTGGGAATTTAGATATCACCAATAAAGCATAGAGAATGGAAAATCACATCTCAAAGTATTAATTGCTTCGAAGTCCCTTATTTTTTTTTTTTGCAATATCATGCATTATCCTGACTCCCAGGTGTGGGATTGGCAACATAACTCCCATTCCTTCCACATATATATATAAACCTTTTCAGCATTCAATTCTGTTAATAGTTATATCTTATGTCAAGTTGTGCTTATGTTACTCATTTTTTGAGCCTTCAACCTGAACCGATTATTCCTTTGTGCTAGCTCTGTCATTTGGCCTTCATTGTGCATTCTTAAATCATCTCAAATGACTTCACCTTATAGTGGCCAGATTTTTTTTGGATAAGATTTCATGGCCATTCTTTTGACTGCCCAACATTGTCCAGCAGTTCCATAGCTTATCTTATTGTTTTCTTTTAGAAATCTTCCTCTAGTTTGATGATCACTATGTGCTGATCAGATAACACTTCGGGATTTCCATTTCTTGCAATATTTGGTTCTTGTTAAAATTCTTCCTTCCATTTTTCTTTTTTAATTCTGTAGCTTCATGTAAATGGTTTTTATGATTGGGATTGTTGGAAAAGTATCCTCTTTGTAGTTGCTATAGTGCCCAGATACAGCTCAATTTGATATTTTCTACAAAGTTGAGTAAGGGTGCTTTGTGCATATTCACTCCTTTCAATTTGTGTGCCTAAATTTTTTTGCTTTATAGATTAGTTGTTCTGGCCTTATGTTTCTGTTGCGTCATATTCCCACATACTGAGAACTGCATATGATATCATTTATAATTAACCATAGACAGTCCTAGAGTAGATTTATTCTTCACCCATCTAACAAGGAAACTACCTTCTTTACTAATCAGAAGTACAGCATGTTTAATGAAATTTGACGCATTAGAAATAATTATTTTTCTACTTGTAATGTTGCAGGAACTAGGAATGTGAATTAAGACTTAGGAGTTTAAAAACTCCAGTCATCGTCTAAGGAAAACGCTAGTTTGCTTGGTCTTTGCAGTACATATTTGCCTAGTTGATGTCCATTCCATCTAGTTGGATGTAGTTGGTGAAGATTCTAACAGTGGGCCTTCAAGACACCTTTACAGCGATAAAACATCTTGGTGTTGCAAAATTAACCCTTATCCGCACAAATCTAATGATTCTTCTCTATATTGAAAATTTTCTCCTGATAGGTTCATCCATCGAAACTGTCCAACAACCTCAATGTAAATTTACCCTTAACTCTGTTCCAAGTGCATACTGTTCCCATCGGAACTCTAACCCTGATTTCCTTGAAGAGGATAAGGGGGCAAACATGCTGACCTACAGCCTAACACCATCCTATCTCATGTTATGTTATTAATCAGTTATACTGATTGCTTGAAGAGGACAAGGATAAGCACTTAAAGATACTAGTATCTGCTAATTTTTGAAAAACTTACTGCTTTTAAAAAAAACAAAAAGAAATTGAAAAACTGAAAATTGATCTGATTTTTCAGGATACAAATTTTTCCTTCACGATCTTTAAGGTGATTCCCCTTAAACTGTTTCCGCTTTCAGCCAATCAGGCCGCAGTTCAAACTGTTAAACAGTTTATCTTTCAAACTTTGATATTCTTTAAGCACTATTTCTTGGATAGAAGTTTGTAACATTGTTCACATTTGAAGGATGCAAACAGTGTTTGGGGTTTCTAGTTTCTGTAATATCTGGGTACGAGTTGGAAAAGATTGCTGAAACCTAAGGGGATGAGAATTGGAAACATGACTCTCGTTAAACTATTCTACTGATTTTCTTCCTAAGTGTTTCTTCATTAGACGTTTTTGTACTCAAAGCAGGCATTCCTATATCATATCATTCTCTGTTTCATTCCCTCCTAGTATCTTTATTTTCATATCATCATCATCAGTTATATCTTATCACAATTATTGGGCCAAAACATGATCTGGGCGTGCTCATGTATCAATGATGAATACAGTTTCTTGCAGAAGTATGGAAATTAATTGGAATTTCTTAGTATTTTGACTACTTGACAATTGAGAGGTTTAGGAGTTTTCTTTCATCCCCAGAATTAATGATGATTCAATGGTTTCCTGTTCCATCTTTTTTTTTAATTATTATACTTTCATTAAATATGGTTTTAGTATGCTACTGTTAGAAGTTTATATTTCTGGGTTTCTAGTTTTAGTATACTTGCTAAGTTCAGCCACTAGTTAGTTTCTTATTTTGTTTAGGTGTCCTAGTTGTGCTAGTTTCCTAATTGTTTTAGGTTTCTTACTTTTCTCAAAAAAAGATTGTATTAGGGATTGATTTTCATTATTGAACTGGAATATGATTTTGTGAGTTTAAGATTTTAACTGCTACCTTTGCTGTTCCTTCTTAAGTGTATTATGTTGTTCATACGTTTGGGTTAGTTTCAATGAGCAACTTGATCTGGACGTGCATTCCTGTTTTAGCCCAGCCACTGTTCTGATGTAGTTTTATTTTTTCTTCTTTTTATATCAATCTTATCAGGGAAACATCATATAAATTTGGTATTGAACAATGTTCTGTTTTCATTTTTCTGCAGAATTAAAGAACTGACCTGTTTAACGGATGGACAAATACACTGGTAAGAGAGCTGTTGTTGGGCTTGGTATTTCTGCAAGGGGGTCTGGCTTGACTTCCAGAGATACATCGAACAATGAGAATCGAAGTGGTCAATGTTGCAACAGACTGGGTTGCAGCACCAGACTTAACTCCATGAAAGGCACACAGAGTAATTCAGACAAAGATAATAAACCAGGTCTTTCTGTCCGTTCTAGGAGTGGCAGTTCAATAGCTGGAAGCTCCTCTAAAACATACTCTGCCATAAATGAAGTTAAAAAGTCGAACCAAGAATCCCAGAAACCATCTTTTCATAAAGATATAGTTTCTGCTGAAAGCAGCAAAATGCAGATGGAGAAAGAAGATTCAGATCCCAGCCCCTCAAATCCTAAACCAAAAGATACCGAGTCTGGAGTTTTAAATGAATTTTCTGTTGATTCATCGGAGGAAGTGGGTACCAGCAATGAAGCATCAAATACAAGACTACAAAAGGCAGCCAATAAAAGGTCTGGACCGGGTCATCATGATTTGTCTCCGAATTCCTCCAGCCGACGTTCCTTTGCACCTAGAAGCATCAGCCAAACTTCAAAACCCATCTCTAATAGTCAGGGTAATTCAAGCAGATATGGTCTCAGAAATCTTGGATGTGCATCCATATCTGATGTCCTCCCGGGTTGTTCATCTTCAGATTCCAATCGTAGTAGAAGGACTGACGTGGCAAAAAGGAAAAGTTCTGAAGGAGGGTCAAGGGGGAAGATTATGAGTGGGTCATCAAGTGGAGGAAATTCATGGAATCAGCGAAATCTGCCATCCAGCTCCAGCTCCGGCCTCTCTCTCTCTGAACGTCCATCATCTCAACAATCTTCAAGGAGAACCAGAAATTGGCCTCCAAGTAGGGATGGTGTTACATCGGTTAGAACTCGGAGGACAAACAATGGAGAAACCAGGTCAAGGCTCTCTGAAAATGGTGATGGAAACAATTTATCAGAATCTGACCCCCCTGTTGTGATTTCAGAACTTTCTTATACTGAATCATCAGTTGGTCAATCCAGTCAACCTAGTTCCTCGCAGCAATCTCCATTAGTACTTCCTGCAGCTCACCGAAACTCTTATGAACGCCCTGGTAGTAGCAATGGGAGTGCACGAATTCGGCCGATGTCTCATTCAGAAGATGATGGTCTCCGACTTTTCAATGGTCTCTCAATCGATCGAGATGGCTTCCGCCGCTTCAACATGGATGGAATTGCAGAGGTACCCTTTTCTATTGAATCCTTTTTTATTTTTATGCTTAAGTTGTGAAATTTCACCAGCCATCTCTTAAAAAAAAAAATTCACCAACCATTTACAGCGAAACAGAAAATTGTGCTTGCCCTCAGTGTTTCAAAGTGAAATTTATTTTTCTTTATATTGTGCAGGTATTGCTGGCACTAGACAGGATTGAACAGGATGAGGAGCTCACATATGAGGTTGTTAATTTTTGTGTTTAACTGTCTTGCTTCATGCCCTTGTTTTTCTAAACTCTTCCTGTTACCTCATGCAGCAATTATTGGCTCTCGAGGCAAACTTGTTCTTGGGTGGCATTAGCTTTCATGATCAGCATAGGGATATGAGACTGGATATCGATAACATGTCTTATGAGGTTCGTTTTTCCCCCAGATAGTTGTAGAACCAAATGAACCCTTGGTAGCTGTTATGAGAATTATATATTTTTTTCATATTGGAGTTTTGTTGGTAATTACTTTTGCTTACTGGAACTTCATCTTCTGGACCATGGTTTTCGTATCATCTTTAGGGCTGAAAATCAGGCATGTTCCATCAGGTTGGTGCTCTGACTGAGCCCAAACCATGTTTAATAAACCTCAACCCTAAACCAACCCAACCCAACTTTGGTCGGGGAATTCTCAACCCAACCCAAGCGGGCTACGTCAGGTTGATCAGGTTACTGTGGGTTGATATTTTCTTTATTATATTAGTCTCTTATATTGAAATTTATGACCCCTTTTTCTTATTTATGGATTTATTATGTAGCTATCTCTTTAATATATGATTTACTGTTTTGGCAGGAATTATTAGCTTTAGAGGAGAAGATGGGTAATGTTAGCACAGCCCTCACTGAAGAAGCAATTACAAAGTGCCTTAAAAGGAGCTGCTACATGCCTGCTCCTCTGGATGGAAGGAGTGCGGACTCTGGGGATGATGATGTCAAATGCAGTATTTGTCAGGTAGTTTTATTCTTAACCTAGAACTTTATCGAAAAAAAGATTGCCTTTTACGCTCAAGTCTTCACGGGTAGAATTTTCATTTCCACCATACCTCTCTGTTTCTTCTACGCTCTCTTAACAAACTTTGACATTTTTTGGGATAAGCTTTACCAAACTTGAGATATTCATCCCCTGGGATTAATTTTATTCGTTTATGTAAGAAAGTTACTTTTTCGGATAGACTCATGTGAAGTCATGTTAAAGAGAGGATAAAGTTCAAGGATCCGAAGAAGAAAAAAAAGCTAGGGATGGGAAAACCTCTTTAGTCCTACGACGAGAAAAGCTGCATTCACTTGAGTTAATTCCTAGAAGTAAAGAGTCAAAGAAGTGTCAATGTCTAAATGGAAGTCTTAGAATCCTGAACAGTTTCTGTACGCCTTTATCAGCTAGGTCCACTTAGCAAATCGGTTTTGGGTCTTAAACATTTGGTATCAAAGCCAGCCACAAAGCCAGATCTAAGTCTGAGAACCGATGAAATCCTGAAAGAGGACTTAAAAACAGTCTCTCTCAATCTTAAAAACCTAGCCTCATAATTGCAATTTTTACTTTACATCAAAGAAATTGATGAAGAAATGCTCGTTCTTGTCTAATTAAAAGTGGAATTTGGATTCTGCGGGTCGCTTTTTCCCTGAATTAACGTTATAGAATATTTTGTTTTTGCAGGAAGAGTATGTTGAGGGAGATGAAGTGGGTAAGTTACGTTGTGATCACCGGTATCACGTGGTCTGTGTCCAGCAGTGGCTACATCAGAAGAACTGGTGCCCAATCTGCAAGGCTCCTGCAGCAGCTTCCTAGTTCTCCCTCCACGCAACTTGCAATTCGTCTTTGATCCACCATTTCTTTTTCTATCTTGTTCATATTCCCTCTCTCTCTCTCTCTCTCTCTCTCTCTCTCTCTCTCTCTCTCTCTCTCTCTCTCTCTCTCTCTCTCTCTCTCTCTCTCTCTCTCTCCATGTACATATTACATCATCCCCTTAATCTTCATCAAAATAAGCCACAGTTTTGAGAACCTTTCACAGACATGGGTGTTGGCTCTTAACAGTGGGACAAAACCATCTGCATTTGGAAAACATTCAATGAAAATGTTCATATATGGGGCTCAGTCTTTAAAAACATTTGTTCTTCCTTTTATGTTGTTAAAAATCCATTTAGTAAAAAAATTGTCTCAGTGGATATGAAACAGAACTAAAGGAAAAAAAAAATAAAAATCCGCAGTTCCTGCTCTTTTGATGTAACCTCATTTTCTACATGAAGGGTTAGGCTCTTAGTAGGGTAAAAACCTGCAGAAGACATCATTAAAGAGGTCTTGTATGATTGTACCTACTTTTGTGTTTTTTTTCTCCTGAGCAAAAGAAAAAGATGGTTAAAATTAGACCTGGCAACGGGTTGGATTAGGGTTGATCCAAAGTGGGTTAGCGGGTCAAGATTATCAAATTCTAACTAGTTTGGCATTTTTCTATAAATGAGCCAGGGTCGACATTAACCCTAACAGGGTTAGAGGTAAACGGGTAACAATGTTCAACCTTAGTCTTGATTTGTTTAGCTAGCGGGACAAGTTATGGTAGGGTTTGGCAGGTCTGTTTGCGGGTTGGGTCATATATTTAGCACCTCTAGTTAATAAAATTTAGAGATGAGGAGTGAGAAAAGGTAAAAGTTATAGTCATAAGTAGGGGTGTCAATTGGTACACAAAAACTCGGAACCGAACTGGTACAGGAATCGTTTTTTGCGGTTCCGGGACCTCACTTTGTGGATACGATAAATTTCAGATCCATTTCTGATCTACCCGTTTTGGATCCGAAATTTTTCAGATCCATTTTGGATCCACCCAACGGGTACTCGCTGGTAAATTCTATAATTTTATAGTTTAATTTACTATTATATAACAATTTTTTAATTTTTTAACTTTTTTTTAATTAAAAAAAAGAAACCAATGTATTATTTAACAAATTTTAGAATTGAATAGAATACTAAAATACAAATAGGTTTTGTGTGAAAAAAATAAAAAAATAAAAACTTAAAACGGGTATCGGGTACCCGCGGATCCTAGCGGTACCGGATCTGGAACCACCAATTGAGGTTCCGGAATCGGAACCGAAAGGATCCGGAACCGCTTCATATTAACGGGACCGGATCTGAAACCTTTAGGTTCGGATATGGAACCGACCCGTTGACATCCCTAGTCATAAGAGATAATTACATTGTGAAAAAAAAGGTTTATTCAACGTATATTTAGGTTCACCTTGCCCCGAAGCATGAAAGTTAATGCTGCAAAACATGGATGTTAAGATCTTAGTAACCGGATCCGCGTGCATAGGGTAGCGCTCCCGCTCCCAAACTGCGGATCCACGGTTTGGGAGCGGATCCGCAAAGAATCCGCGGATCGAACAATTAGAATCCGCGGATCCATTAAAAATCACCTTGTTTACACAATAATTGAAGTACAATAACATTGCTTTTTATAAGCAACTCTTCCTTTACCTCTTATACAACGTCGCCAATGTGGGACTATAATAAAGCAACAACATCATTCAATACGATGCCCTTTTATGATCAGCTTTTCTTATGTGTCTTACACCACCTTACCAATGTGGGACTATAATAAAGAAACTACATAACCTCCTGTAAGGTTGTCCCCGGTCAGCCTTAAGACACACTCTTTAGACTTTGGTCATCTGTTATTGACTTGTTACAAATACATGATTAGGGTTACATAGGAAAGTTCAAAGCTAAAGTAATTAAATTAATAAAAAAATATGCAGATTGTTGTAATAAACCACTCTTTTAATTTTGATTGTTTCGATAGATGGATTAAAAATTTATCCGAACAAATGAAATTTGTTCAAATTTGTAAAGTTTAAACTTGAAAAGATGAATTAGTTATGTTGTTTAATTTTGTTTGCTAGGTATTTTTAACATTATATATATAGGAATAGGTAGATATGCACGCATTGTATTATTTTGATCACCAATTTAAAATTTTTGAAGCTTAAAAGATAGTTTTGTATGCACCTTAATTATTTTGATGGGTACTTTAGCATTATATATATGGGCGCTCCGAAGGCGCTCTGAGCCTCGGGATATTTTAAATGCTCCGACGCTCCCGCCCCCGCCCCGGCTCCCGCTCCGCGCTCTGGTTACTTAGGTTAAGATACAAGTGGGGACGAAGATCTTGGTGATAAAAAAAAGGGAAAATGACTCACACATCCTTCATGAAAAAAAAAGACGTGGAGGACAGGTTTTTTCTTTATGCACGGACAGTCCCCGGCCCACGTTAGCACGATGCAAAAAGACGAAAAAACCCTATGCGGTGCCATTTAATGAATTTTAACATGAAAATGATCATAACTTTCAAAATATAAATCGGATTTGAACAAAATTTAAACAGTTGGAAAGCATTTTTCAAGATCTTTAAAACAAGATCAGACATGAATACCAAATTCAAAAAAAAAAAACTCATTTACGAAGATATAAAAACCCAAATTGTATGCAAATTACAACTTGCATAGGTTTTTTTACTATGCAAACGCAATTTTTGAGTTATTTTATTATGCAATCTGTTTGTATAGAAACTTAGAAAAGTGCATATACTTAAAAGTATGCAAAATTGCATATGCAAATTAAAATTTGCATAGGTTTATTAACTATACAATAACAATTTCTGAGTTTTTTTCATTATGCAATCTGTTTGTATAGAAGCTTAGAAAAGTGCAGATGCTCAAAAGTATGCAAAATTGCCTATGCAAATTACAGCTTGCATAATTTATGAATTTTTTATTATACAATCTATTTGTATAGTTGAGTTACAAAGGTTTTTTTTTTTTGAATTTGATATTGTTGTCTGGTTTCATTTTGAAGATCTTGAAAAATGCTTTCCAAAATCATAAATTTTGTCAAAATTTGATTTGTAGATTAAAAGTTATAGCATTTTGAATTTTAAAAGCTTTATTTTCTCTTTCTGCCATGTCACCACTATACAACACAAAAACAGTTAGAGCTTGTTTGTTTTTTTCTGAAAACAATGTCTGAATCTGACTCGGGGTCTAAATTGGGCCGAGTCAGATTTCAGATTGTTTGTTTTTTTTATTTGGAGTGTCTGAGTCAAATTTTGACTCAACAAAAAGTCTGAAAAAAGGTTGATTTGAGTCGGTGAAAATTTTGTACTGAAAAGTTTATCTGAGTGCTGAGTCACTCTTTTTTACAATTTTGTCCTCCATTTGTTTTTAAATGACCGAATTCCCTATATTGGATGAGAGCATGACATGTAACAATAGTATAAATAAGGGTAAAAGTGTCAAAAAGTTAGTCAGACATAATTTATTAAAAGAATTCAGATGAAAAAACAAACAAACTTAAATTCAAACAAGTCAAATCCAGATGATCTCAGATCCAGATGACTCAGGTAGTCTCAGATTCAGATTTCAGATTCAGATTCAGAAAAAAAAAACAAACGCCACCTTAGAGTTTACGTGTTAAATAGACATAATGGTAGTTTAGGTATAAAAATATGTTAGTTTTAACACAAAAATAAAAATGGCTCCTACATTTACAATACGCTAAAAAGGAGGGACCAGACTTATAAAACAAAAAGTGTCCGTCCTCTCCTTGAAACCAGCTAGAAACCAGGGCTTCTAGCCCAATTTTGTGTAAAAAAAAGGCTAATTAGTCTAAGGTGCTCCCATATTATGACTAATGTTAGGGTTTGGGTCCTGCAACTATCCATCTTTGAGTTTAGGTCTTAGAATGACAGTGGACTCGGTTGACCGTCCCAAAAGTGACGAAAATCTATAAAATAACGAGAATGCCCTTTAACAGAACCCAAACACTAATTATGAATTATCAGTAGGACCAAAATCAAATTTCTTGTTTATGTTGCCGGAAATAGAACTATTACCTGTATAGGATTATCTTTAAATCTGTACAGAATTAATGAAATAAAATCTCCACCAACTTGTTCGTACACTATTGCATCTTCATGAGAACCATAAACTGGATCAGTATGAATTCTCAATTAGAGATCAAACTCACAAGTGGCTCATGTTTGTGGTTGGTTCCAATCCACCACGGCTTAAAACCTACATCGCCATTAATGGTTTCTTCCTCACCCGCAGCATGAAGATTAAGATTGAGTAGAACTCGAATCACGGGTAGCTTTTGCTGAATTATAATAATCTGATTGTTTCTAGCTTCAGATCCACCTACAAGAAATTTGATTTTAGGTCCTACTGATAATTCACAATTAGTGTTTGGATCCTGTTAAAGGGTATTATCGTCATTTTACAGATTTTTGTTACTTTTTGGATGGTCAACTAAGTCAACCGTCATTCCAAGACTTAAACTTAAATATGGACATTTGCAAGACCCAAACCCTAACATTGGTCATAATAGGGGACTCTCCGACTAATTAAAAAAGTAAATTAAAATAAATAAAAAAAGGAAAAAAAAAATAAAGAAAGGAGATTAATTAGTCAAAAGAAGAAGAAGAAAAAACGCTGGAAGAGATGATTAACCTTAAACTGATGAAAGAGCAGAAAAAGGATGTTCCATGAAAAAGTGTTGTTTACATCAGGATTGTAGCCAAAAAAAAAAACTTCACTGAACGTGTTTTTTATAATATAATCCAAAAATTGAAAGTTGGTTCGAAATCAACCTATCATTTCTTGATGGGGCAAGATATTTTAGAATATACTGATTTTATTGTAAATAATCTCCTTAATAAAGAGAATATCATCAACAAAATCACTTCTTGGATCATGTCCATGTTAGCCAACAGGGGTTTTTAGAGGCTTTTTAAGACTCTTATCACATCTTATCTTTTCATGTATATAGATTGAGAGATAGGTTCTGCAACCAAAGTTTTGTAGCCAATGTTAAGACAAGGTTTTGTAAGACTCACATCCAGATGATCCAAGTATGTGATGATGTTCTCCTCACTGCCTAGATTATTCTCATATGAAATCACCCCGCTAGAACTTCCAACCCATCAAACTTTGGTTTGAATTACCAATATTTATGAACGACCCACAAATCACCCAACTTTTCATGGGGTTAAAAGTTTTAGATTGATGTGATTTTTGGTGAAAATGATCTATGTGGTCAAGAGATATTTCTCACAAAAAACCAGCCCTTGGATTGTTTGCATATGGGCCCACAAAAAACCTTGGCTTAATATTATCCACACAACCTTGGGCTACTTTCGGCTCCCAACGGCTTGACATAAGTCGTAACAACATCCTCACAAAATTTCATTTTCAAAACTACCACTCCCAAAATAAGATCTCTATTTTCTCCCCACTATATCATAACCATTTTCACAATTTTGAGTCTAAGCGTATACTTTTCATTACATTAAATTTACATCTTTTAGTGGGGTCATATGGAGCCCATAGATCATCTCCAAATAGGCCCACCTAATACACACTCTACTTACACCTGCATATAGCTCCACCTTGAAATTTTTTTAATATTATTATTATTATTATTATTATTATTATTATTATTATTATTATTAAGATTTGGGCCATTTGGACACATAACATGGCTTGTTGCCTGATTCGAAATTCCAATGTGTATTAATAAGCAAATACTGTAATCCTGAGAAAGAAATTTTGAAGGTTGGAAGATTACCCCGTCAAAATCCCATCAAAAGTTGGTTTGACAAAATCCCATCAAAAGTTGGTTTGAATCAACGGTAAAAATAATATCTATTTTACCATTGTCTTTCAATCATTTCTTGATGGGACTAAAGATTTTAGAATGAGCTGATTTTTTTTGAGAATGATCTCCATTATGATGTGAGCATCCTCACCAAATATTAGCCCTTGGATCATCCCACGTGGTCAAAATCCACACACTACTAACATAGAAGTGAAGTAGAGAAGTATGTTCATTTTGTTTTGTAGAAGTGGGAGTTTCAAGTTCAAGGTAATAAACTTGCAGCTTTGGGGTTTTTTATGGTAAAAATACTTGTTTAAAACCATGTTTAGAAATAAACATCCCTGTAGGAAATAGAAGTGAAATTTTACCTTCGGGTTCTGCTACCGAGCCCAAAATCCTCTCATATGCAGCATCCCTGTTCATCTTTTGAAAGTTCATTTCGCGATCCCAAATCTTAAGATAAGGAACTGTTTGATGAAGATGACATGATCAATATACTTGTTAAACTGCAGTAAAGAGAAAAAAAAAAAGATATAAATTAGGGCTGAGGAAGCAAAAAATTTAAACAAAGAAACAGGAATCTTTCTTCAGGTGGAATTCACAAGCTGTTCATTCTAATTTCTTCTTCTTCTTTTCTTATCAAACATTCTAATGTAATATAGGCTACTGGAAATCAAACACATACCTAAATGAGTTGATTCTGACTTGCTATATATAGTTACTAGCGGGCAAAACGTGCGTGCCCCTAGACGTGTGTTTTCACCTATTCTTGGTTGCTACACATCAAAAAAAAAAATAGACTAGTATGGGTTGAAGGATACAAAATGTTAAACATGCCTAAGTGCCTATACTGCAACTGTGTATAAGTGTAGAAGCAAGTATTTTCAATGATCTCCCATCCTCACATAAATACTACTTCTGAAGATCATCTTTTACACTTAAATCACCCATTTTCAGATGTCAAAGCCTCATCCACAAAATTTCGGTGATATTCTAGGCTTCTGAATCATTACTGATGAAGCTAACATGGTAATAATAATACAGGAAAATCAGAAACCCCAAAAGCAGAATGAACATTAGGAACATTGAAAATATAATAACAACAATTTTCAACTTGGAAGATTGCAATATTTGGAACTGGTAATACTAGTTTGTTAAAAAAAGAAAAAGAAAAAAAGAACTGTGTTTACTCAATGTACTTACCTCAATTAGGAAGAAAAAAAAAAGAACAAAAAGGTTGAATAGGTGAATGATGTAAGCAAGAGCATCCCCAAAAAACACTCCTTAATTGTCAGAATGACTTCAACTCCTAATCCCTTAAATAAGGAAAAGAAGTGGTCCTACAAGTTTTTGTATGCTCAGAGGCTTCTAAACCAAACATGAAGTAGTGATAAGGAGCTACATGGAGGTAATCCAAGTATAAGTCGAACTCAAAACATCATCATCCTAAAAGCCCTAAGTGACATTATTGGAAGTAGATTGATGAATCACATAAATGTCAGAAGCATCCGAATCCCCAATATCAGATTAGTTTTGATTGCAAGATATACAAGATCCAACCAGTTCATAGATGTCTAGCTCTTCTAACTTCTATGTTCTGAAAAAGACAACAAAACAAAACCTATTGAAACAAAACATTTCAAGAGAACCCAAACACTCAAGGCTCTGAGGATACTTGTTGGCAACAAAGGCTAAAATATATTTAGCCATTCCCAATAGCAGTACTCCTTGATCTGTTTGGGGTCGTGTTGAGTTTCCAAGACGCCTCCATAACCTAAAAAATTCCTCATTTTCACTTCAAAACCCTAAAACAAATAAATAGTCTGTTAATTTCCTTCATTCAGGTGATATAAATATTTCTTAATAAAATTGGCATAAATTTATATGCTGACAGGACCAGGAGAGATAATCACTACCATCCTACTTAACATTGGTATAACCTATGTAACATGAACAGTTACCTGCATAGACAATTTACGTTTTTCAAATATCTTAGTTCTAAGTATAGAATATGAAATATAATTTGTTTAGCTGAAATGCAATAAATTCATATCATATATAAATAAATAGTCAAAAGGAAAATTGTTTGAAATAAATGAAAGCTGTAATGTATTCTTTCATTTAGGGCTTATGATCCTTGAGAACAAGGCATTTTCAGACTGTACGGGATAATTAAGTTTCAAATAGTAATGATTATAAAGGAGATCAATCAAAGAATGAACTAAAAAAATCCTTTGAAAAAGAGGAGACAAACTTACTCTCTAAATCCAATTAAAGGAAGACATCTAAATCTGCTCTATTTAGTGGATTCTATTCGCAAATGATATAGCATTAGTTGCTGAGATTGAATAGAAAATTTAAGAATGAAAGTAAGTAGGATCAAGATTGACTATAAGCAATGGAAAAGATCATTAAGATTGACAAATAAGAACAACTCCAAAGCATTAGATTATCCAAAAAAAGATGCAGAGAAGTAGATTGTGGTAATAATGAAATTTTTTAAGCCACATGCCTTGAAGATGTAGCTATCTCTACATAGTTTTACTTGAAGAAAAGCGAATTCATATTCTCGACCCCAAATAGTTGGGATAAGGCGTAGATGATGATGGCCTTTTTGGAGATAGAGGCTACATAAGAATAAATTAGAATAAAAGCCAATCTTAGCCCAAGATCTCTTATATTACATAACAATGAGAAAAATATTATATTTATCGAGATTATTGGTGGATTAGGCATTCATATTGAAGAATTGAATGGCACCTTAGTTGTAAATCTCACTAGCAATTTTTTTTATTTTTTTGTTATAAGTGATCTCACTGGCAATTGGAGCAATCCTATTACAGTAGTGAGAGGGAATCAATAGGAGCAAAACCTCATTAGAAGAACTCAAGTTTGGGATGGTTTAATTCGTGATTTCCTTGATATTCCAGAGCAGCCTCGATGAGAGGTGTCAAAATAGAGAAACTCTTTACAGACCTATATGAGAGACACGCTCTAACAAGCTGGCAGTGAAGTCACATAATGAAGTCTTCAAGGACCTTCAAGAACTTATTGAAGACTCAATAGGAAAGAGGAAGATTCAGCAAACACTCTGTATACAAAATCCCTTTATTTTTCTTTTTTGAGAAAGAAGAAAATGAAAATGCTTTATACAAAGGATTGTAAAAAGTTTCTTCCCTCACTCTTTTATATCTTCATATCTGTACTACTTTAAAGCAAATACGTTTGGCTTCACACCACATGACATTATTTGATAACTTAATTTGTATTTAGGAATTTTTGCATATCAATAACAAGACCGCACCCCTAGGTCTCTTAGTATGTACTATGTTAGTTATATAACTCTCAAAATTTATATTCATATACCATCCTTTCAAACCTAAAACAGTTTTGGAAGAAATATAAATTTAAGCATATAATTTCAAATATTTATAATGTGTAGCAATTAAAACCGATACCAAGTATTTGTCGTTCCAAAGATAACCAGTTAACCACATAAATATGGAAATGCATGAAATGGATCTGCTGCTCTACTAGTACTTAACAAAAATTATATCTTTTATTAGAAAAGAATTAGTTCATTTATGCAAATGCGGCATACTAAGTCCAAAGAAACAAAAAAAAAAAGAAAAAAAAAGCATATCAAGGCTCATATTAAAGCATGCTGCAGAAAGGATAGACATCAGAAAGTTTAGGACATAGGATGAATCAAAATGGTGTAGTGCTTCAGACTAGAATAATTGCTAAGATATTTCAGCCAAATCATGAGAGAAGAAAGGTTTCAATGAAACTTGTAACTTCTACATTCCAAGTTCTAAACTTCTTTTCTCTTCCTCGTCTTTTTCATCCTTGATCTACTGTGTAATATCCCAAAAATGGAAACTTGATGCCAATTTAAAGTTCTACTCTCTTCTTAGTCGTTATCATCCTTAGTCCACTGTTCAAAATCCCAAAAATGAAAACTAATGCCAACTTACTGAAAATGCAAAAGTAATGAAAAATATTTTACTGCAAATAAGAATAACAGAAAAAAAAAAATGACAAACTTCCTTAATGAAAATTTAGAAGGATACAGAAACACAATTGGCAGGTGACAGTTTGGTGAAACTAAACCTACCAAGGCAGGAATTCTAGAATAATAACATCACAAGGTACAATGAACTACCAGAAACACTTACATCTCTCCCTACTTCACATCATGAGATAATCATCATTAGAAGGTAAAGGCCAACAACCCTAAACATTTGAAGAACAAAAGATGACTAAATGAAAAGGACTAAGATTATGAGCCATTAAAAGTAGGAAAAACAGCAAGATATTTCAGATTACCTGCTAAAATAAAAGAAGATAAAGAAAAGGAGTTACCTGAAACTTTATCTTCCACCTCAGCATGAATCATAATCAGTGGTTGTAGCATTGTAAGTAAAGTAGGAACTATCAATTGTTTCCAGGGGTAGTAAAGGTTAAAAGGGAACAAAGGGACCCTTTCTTGGGGTAACAAAGGATTTGTCAATAGTGTTTCAAATATTGCTGGTTAAATATGTGCTTAGGATGGTATTAGGACTTCTCCTACTTTTCACCGAATAATAACTCACAAAATTTCCTGTTTTTTAACTTTTCCATACTGGTCTCAGAGAGCAATACCAAATGATGCACAACCAATAGCTTCAATAAACAAATACTACCCAGTGGAAGCAGAAAGAGTCTTCATCAACAGTCAATATAAGACCTTCCCTATTTTTTATCTTTTTACTGAAGAACTTAATGAAGAAAAAAAAGTTAACATAGAACATTTTATTTAAATGATTTGCTGTTATGGAGGCCTCTTCAACACTCAAATATAAGTAATGAAATAATCCTTCTAAGGGTGTTTCAGTAAATGATACACCCATCCATTTTAATATTTTTTTATCTTTATCTGTAGCATCCATTTTAAGATATATGTAGCAGTTCTAGTAAGTAATCGAAATATGTGTTTCAACCAAAAAAAAAAAACTCCAGAAAGACAAGTAGCAAAATTTCAGGACAGGGAGATCCAATAAAAACTTCCAACGCGACTTAATTGTTATACTGCAATTGATAATTAAGAGTTAAGACAAAAAAAATATTAATAATTTAACAAAAAAAAGAAAAGAAAAGAAAGAAAAAGAAAACTAAAGAAAGGAAGTTGCAACAATTTCGTACTTGTAAAGTATCTCTGCAATGTGGTTTAGATGCGCTTGCAATAGTTGTACTATACACTAATCTTGTACAGAGTAGTGAATAGATAAGTAAAAAACTAGTCCTTGTGAGAATATGAAATAGTAAGGTTCAATGTTGGTTTCTAGTGAATGCTAAAGATTATGAATTTACAACAGCTTTTGCACATGACTTGGAGAAAAGCAAAACTTATTTTCTTTTTCTTCTGATAAGAAATAGAGTTATAGGTCACCTATTCCCCAGATTTTTCATATCCAGATAACTAAGTACAGTACGTTTTCACTGCTAAGGAAATATTAAACTAACACTGTAACACAAATATAATTTTACCAATACAATCCTTTTATCGGGTGAGCAGCAAACATATAATCTGCAAAACTTCAGGAGGCAAATCGATAAAGAAAAACTTTCAGGAAATGATGTGCCATGCACCTAGCACAGTATTGTAAAGTCAAAAGAAAGAGAGTATTTCCTTTTCCGGGTGAATCTATTCAATGTTATAAATAACAAGGAAACTCCACCAACCACCATACTAAATTAAAATGCAATCAAATCAGTGTCTTGGATACTAAAACAATCCAAGAAGGAACACTTGGATGACCTACCAACCAACATTTGGAACTCGACCGTCAGTTCTCCAAAGAGTTTGGTTTCTGAGGTCTTAATCAGTTTAAGATTTCAAACAAAATATTCAAAGTAGTCCATGGAATGGTAAGCAGCAGTTAATATTAAGACTCCAATAAATTTTCAGATTTGATATTACATACACCGCAACAATGTGCTTCTTACATGACATTTTCGTACCTTTTAACCAAGCTACACAATAGTATTCCTGCAAAACTGTTCTTAAATTTCCTCATTAGCTGTAAATTACAGAAAAGCTCAAGATCTGCGGTGATGGTGGGAGACAACCAACACAAATGCTAAACGTACAACATTGCAACCAAAACCTGGGGTAATTTTTCAAATTCCCCTTTGAATGGTCGCTGTTAACTGTATTCTTGATTGTGTGGGCACCATGCCAGGAGAATACAGAGACTCCTGCTCAAATCCCCATTTCATTTTGGAAGGGATGTAGCTTTACGCCGAGGGAAGTAATCTGGCTCATCGTGGATATTACGGAGAATTCACCTCATTGAACGTGTCCATCCACAATTTCAAGCTTTGAACCAGTAGGAGCCCATCTCAACCATAGTCTTGGGAGAAACCAAAGTTTATTTTGGATGCTTTTATTCGTCGTATGCATGCAAACATATTTTTTCTAGCAGCAACGGCCAGTCTTCCCCAAGCTGTTGGGGGTTTAGCTCCATTGCTACCTTGAAATCCAGCAAAGATACTGGACAATGGGTCCTGAATTCTTGCATCCCTTCCATGGGCCCACCGCTACTTTGCATCTGCAATTGCTGACCTGGCCACATGCCATTAATAAGCTTCCCATGAGGCTGTTGCTTGTAAGCAGGGGTTTTGGTCGATTCATGTCCAGACCTTGCCCCCACTAGCTCAAAGCAAGATCTGATCAACCGTTTTAAGTACGCATCCAACCCATTATTCAACAAATTAGCACAATCAGTTGATATCCCTTCAAGTCCCTGTGCTCCCGCAATCTGCTCCATGCGTTTTCTCAATGTCTCAGTATCAGGTAATCCACCACTGTCAAAAGAACCACCATAACTACTACTGCTTATCGTAGGCAAGGACCTGCGGGCCCCACCAACACTCGCCGAGCAAAATGGTATTCCAAGAGGAGCAGAGAGCGGACTTCTAGTAGTAGAGTTGGAATTTTCAGCTTGTTCTACTTCTTCCCCATCTTCAACAAGGACTAATTCAACAGGACCCTTACTATGTACAGGAACCAGTTCATCCTCTGGCGATTTCTTTGTTCTTGGTCTTTTTGTGGAACGCTGAAGTGATGCATCTAGCTCATTCTCAGGTTGCTCAGCAAGTCCCTGATGATTATTATGAACTAACCTTTGGATATCACAAGAATTCAAATCCCCATTTTCTGTAATAACCTTCACATTTCCATCCTCCGCAGCGGTTGATTGATGAGACGTGAATTCTGTCTTCCCATTTGGTCCCAGAGGGCTAGGTCGATCGGCCCGATCCCTGGGCCTCCTTTCACGAATCCCAGACCTGCTTTTGCGAGGAGATATTGGCAAAACATCTCCATTGGACCAAAAAAGTGGAGGACCCTGAGTAAGAGACGGAGAAGGCCCTGTTTGTTGATACCCATCTTCTAATGGAGGAGATTTCTTTCCTACCTTTGTTGTCGACTTAGTTGGAGCTTCCTTTTCATGAACTGGAGGGGGCACTTTTGCATGACAAGCATTTCTCAAAATCGAACGTATCAATTGGTTGTGTAACGGAAGATTTTCCCTACCAAGGGTCCAAAAACATAACTTATCGAACTCAGCCTTACTAAGTTTCTGGCTTAATAATCTGTTCAAATAGTAAAAATACCGCTTTGACCGCTCGGGTCCAAGCTTCTTCACTAACTGAGCCTTCAAGTCACTAAGATTGATCCGTGATTGCTGTTGCTGAGAAGGTTGCATTTCTCAATGCTTAGTTAAGAGTTCAAATTGTTCAATACATCCACAGATCTTTAAAAAACGTTCTTGAACCCTGAAACCCTAAAATTTCCCCAAACAGAATTAGGGTTTGCCCCGTTTCCAACCACGATAAGTACCTAAACCTAAACCTTGCCCTAATTTCTCCACGTTCAAACCATACAATGCAGTAGACACGAATCTCATCTTCAAACTAACAACCCTAGAGAAACTTCTAGGACCCACAATTCAGCAGAGATCTCAGTGTTAGAAGCAGCCAGAAACACTCCCAATACTTCAAATTTCGAATCCATCAAAAATCAAAACCCTAAAAAGAACCGCCAATACTCAACCAGAGTAACTCCAGAAACCCTCATTGTTTTTCCTTGTAAAGTAAACGAAATTCGATTCCTTTTCACTAACGATCCCAAACCCAACTTAAAAACAATATGGATCGCGAAGAGATTTGAGTTCAAGGTGTTAGTTCGTTTAAAAGGGGATTTTTTTTTTTTTTTTTTTGAGTTCGATTGAGAGTTCGAAAAATTCGAAGAGAACCCACAGATACAGATGAATAAAGAAGAAGACTTTATTATCAAGCTTCAAAAAAAGAGGCAAAAAAATTCTAAGCTGACCTTTTTCGAGCTTCTTCTTCTTCTTCTTCTGAGCAACTAATGGAAATTCAAAAAACGCATCTACAGAAAACCAAACTTCTGTTTTCCTTCGATTGATTCTTTCGTAGCTTCTTCTTCTTCTTCTTCTGAGCAACTAATGGAAATTCAAAAAACGCATCTACAGAAAACCAAACTTCTGTTTTCCTTCGATTGATTCTTTCGTAGCTTCTTCTTCTTCTTCTTTCTCTCTCTAGACTTTCTCTCTCTAAACTTTCTCTCTCCAAAATATTTTTTTTTCTCGCGCTCTTCTCTGTGAATTAGATTGCACCCCTCGATCGCTGCAAATACTCTCTCTCTCGTTTTTCCTCTCTTTCTCTCTCTTGTTTTTTTTTCTTTTTCGTTCATGTAATAATATTGAAAACGTTATCTACGTAGGCAGTGTAGAGAAAAATTCTGTACATAGATGGTTTGTTTTCATAGATGTGGCAGATTTAAAAGCCTTTACATGCTTTGCCACTTCTTACATGTTTTGGCTCATGAGTCATGAATATGGCTATTTTTGACATGTGACAAATAAGTGTTGACACAAACTTTATATTTGGATGTGGATTTTGGATTGAGGGAATGAAACATATGAGCAACTAGAGCAACATTGTACTTACTAAATTACTACTTTTTCATCTATATAAAACTATGGAAAATGATTTGACAAACTCGGGCTTAAATTTTTTTTGTGAGCTTTAAAGTGAATAGCCGTTAGATGTTCACACATATCTCTTATGTATTACTGGCGTGAATATCCAACAAATATTTAACTTGGAGCTCACAAAAAAAAATTATGCACGAGCTCGTGAAATCGGGGATCTAAAACTATTCAGCATAGTTGTTACTTATATTTACTTTTGTTTGTAAGAGGCCTCATATTCAACTCTTAGCTTGTTTATGTTTTGTAAGGTCGTGTTTAATACCTACTAGTAGTGTAGAACCCACGATAACTATTGTGTTGAAATCTTAACCTCAATCACGAACAAAAGAAGAAAAGAGAAGTCAAAAAATACCCTAAATGAATGTAAAAGCATTTCTTCAAAAGATTTGAAAAAATATATGTGATGTTCTACATAGCACTATTCTTTTGGACATGACTATCAAAAAAATAACAATTCATAATCAAAATTAGTTGCACTAGGCAGCTGAGATGGTGAGCTCTAATTTCTACATGTGCTTAATTTGCCACCTCATCATTAGTTACTTTTTGCCACGTGGTATAAGGAAGTTAACCAGTGATCATAGTCAAGTTTGAAAACCCTTTCGTCGTGCATGATACATGAACGAAACCCTTGATTTTATAGAAAACTTCTCTCCTTGTCTGTGGAGAAAGTCCAACAACATTTAATAAGAATGTAATTAAGCACAATTTGGTGCATAATTAGGAGAAACTAGCTTTATAATATATTTTTCTGAATTTTTAGTGATAATTTCTAGGTTTTTATTAAAAAAAAATTATCCACAATGTTTATCACTATATCAGCAAACATCTTCAGGAATTTTGACTACAAATGATTGTTGAATCACTACTTTGTAGCTTAATTTAGAGTAAAATGAAATTATATAGTGAACTATCATGTAATAATGTGGAAAATATTCTCTACATAGACAGCGTAGAGAAGAATTCTATGCAGAAAAAGGTTTCTTTTTACAAGCCACAGCTGATGTGGCAAATCTAGAAGAAGGCCTTGCATGCTTTCACACACTCTTACTCTACTTGGGGACTCCTCTCCTTACTTGGAAATTCTGAGATAATTAATAAACCGTTCCCACCTTATTGGGGAAAAAGAAAAGAAGGAGAAAACATGTTTCTCTCATGAATATTCTTTCTTTTTTGACATGTGACAAATAAATTTTTGGTATATATATATATGAAGTGAAGAAGAGTACATATGTATAACGTTCCTACTTGTCAATTTAGTTATTGGATTGGATTCAGTGTTCAGTGTAGTTGGTGATGCCTTTGAGATGGTTTGAGAACTATTTTTTTTTTTTTGAATTGGACTTAAATTAAAGATGAATCTCTTTTGTGGGATTCGATACCAAGACCTACACTTTGGACAACCATGTTTACAACCACTCTAACAAGTGGTCTTCCACGTTTGAGAACTAATTTATGATTTTCTGTCATGGCTATCAATTCTGGCTGTGGACCAAAGCGACCAAGGCAATGCACTAACCCCAATTTTTGAGGGCCAAACCAACCTTATACTTTTTTTGTCTGATACAGTTATGTTCCGGTCTCTTAGAGCATTCGACTAATACTTAGAGTAATACGTTCCTCCTATTCACAGCTACAGGGTACATCTGGAGAATAAACCACATGGAGCTGGCCAAGGTGACTTCAACTTTAACCAACCAACCTTAAACTGTTGAGTAATGCAACTCACCCCTCCAAAAGCTTCTCCAATTTCTGAGGGCCAAACCAAACAGTTGAGTAATGCTACTCATCCCTCCAAACGCTTCTCGCCTTGCTTTCCCCTATGATTTGGCAGTATCTCAACCACTGCATTCAAGAAAGTCTTAATTGTGCACCTCCAAGATGCTGCCACATCACGAGGGAAAGCAAGTCTGGAGCTTTTGGAAGGATGAATAACATTTTCCTATTATAGACCCAAAAAACCAAATATTTTGTTGCGGCTTATGGATGGTGTTGTTACTTGTTTTACCCCAAACCCCAGCCCAATCTCTTCAACATATAGATTGGATTACTCTCACATTAGCAAAATAACTCCTCTTGAATGTGCTACTCCATGTGAGTTGAAAAGGCAAGTTGGGCAGAAATCCTTGGGCCGAGTAGCATTGCTCCAAAGCAATATAAGAAAAACTATTTTGTATGTTGCAACAAATTCGCATGTCGACTTTCCTAAACATAAGGTAATGTTGCATCAAATTCACATGTCAAACTTACAAAATATAAGGTAATGTTTGTACAGTATAAATCTGGAGCACTGTCATGCAAATTCTTGGTTGCATCATTTAGATCAAACAATCAGGTAAAATAAACATTCACGACCTTCACGCAGAATTGATTCTGAAGGTTATCTCATTAGACGATTCTGAAACTTTCTTGGCTTTGTGTTGTTCAGAAATTTGGGGGAGAGAGAGAGAGAGAGAGAGAGAGAGAGAGAGAGAGAGAGAGAGAGACCAACTAACAAGGCCTTGAACTTCCAATTCAAAACAAGCAGTAAACTGAACTTCTGAATCAAAGAAATAGAAAACTAAACTAGGGTACATGCAGAAATATTAAAAAAAAAACTGAAACAAAGACATTAAACCACTCGGAACGGATTGGAGATGTCAAAAGCATCAATTTTATGTATTTATAGCTTTGTGTGTTCTCAGAACTTTGGACCCCATATTGTCTTTAAACGGCATCAAACTGAGATAAGGCACATATAGCAAAAACTCTGAACATGAAACAAGATATTCAAAGATGAAAATGAGTGAATCAAAACTTTCACCACATAACTACCCGTCCCCTTCTATGAAGTTCTCAGCAGCACTAAAACAGTATACAAAAAAAAACAGTCATTGGTCACTGAGTTCTCTTTTATCGCTTTTTTTAACGCGTCTTTTGGCCTTCAAACTTGCCAAGTAGTAGTAGTCCATGAAAAAAGTAAACATTATTTGATGGAAACTTCTGCACTGATGAATCCACCCCGCCAGCAAAAAAGACCTGGCCAAAATTCACTTATCAAGTTCCGATTCCAGAATTGCAACAAACAGTCTGCAGAAACCCATAAATTGTTTTTCTCAATCAGTGATCAAAACAGAAACTAGCATGTGTTTGGTTTCAATCCAAAAAAAAGTTTACAAAAACTAGGATACAATCCAAAAATATTGTTTTCAAATTAAACAAGTAAATTAACTGGAAAAACAGATAATTTTTTAAAAAACACAGAAAACTTTTTCTCATTTTCAGATTTCGAGCTGTTTTCAGAATTGTAACAATACATCATACTTCAAAAATATTTAACATACCAAAAGAGGACTATAAGTTGGAACATTGTAGGTCATCCATTTCGGGTATAACTTTGAGTTGAATTCCCAAGAGGTTACAAGATTCAGAATGGATTGAAACTTTTTATATGACCTCCCCATCATTCGTGAAAAGATCATACTCACCAAAAAAAAAAATCAAATTGCCACATGGAGATGATTTTTGGTGAGAATTGCCATCTCCTCATGGAGAATCATCTATATGAAAATCAGCACAATCTGAAACCTCTTTAACCTACCAAAACTGAGTACCATATACAGAACTTACAAAACTAAAAATAACGATCATTCAACTATAAAAGGTCGTGGTTTTGGAAATGTACCTGTACAGGATATGCACCAGAAAGAACGATCATTTAACTGCCCTGGAGAACCCTTTGAGGGTCCAGCTGCCCGCTGCAATAACTGGAAGGAACGGCAGACAGCTCCTGCCTTCCTCTCCACTCCTCTCCAGGTTTAAGGGTTATGGGCTTCTCCACAACTGCAGCCTCCACACACAGCATATGCTTGTATTCATCGTCCCCAAAATCAGGCATAGCCTTTGCCTTCTTGTCCCAAGGATTCCATACCACTGCACAGGAAAAGAAAAAAGAGTTACAATAATGCCTGAAATGGTATTTCTCGACAAGCCTTACAATTCACAAGACTATGTAGAACATTAGGGTTATGTAGGTGTTAACCATTTTAGGGTTTCAGATAGCTCACAGTTCTGCATTTTATTAGTGAAACTGGTGGGATGGGAAAACTTACCAGCATCTGGAAGTCCATCTTTACGCAAAACAAATGTTCTTTTCTTTTCGTGGTCCAGAATTGCAATCTTAGTAGGTGTGCTGACATATATTTTGTCCACCTTTCTCCAAATAGAAACACATGAGTAATAAGAATTGGAAGCTAACTAATGGAGAAAACAAATCTGGCACGTCATGTCAGGACAAACACAAATACTCACTTCCGCTTCAAAAGTTATGGCATCCCCTTGTTCAGTAAATCGCTCCCTGTTTTGCAGATTATCCAGATAATCGATTGTCTCAAGTCCCTCTACTCGTACTTCACTGAACAAAACAAAAGCAGCAATAGTTAGCATCCAGATAAGCAAAAAACGTACATCTGAAAACTGCAGCATATCTCATCAGACACTAAAAATGAAAAACTTTAGAACAAGGTAGCAAAAAATCATTTACAGTTGTCGATTAACTAGGGTAGACAATGAACCTTCATATCAAATAATATGGTTTGACCTAATGCTCAATTACCCCAAGTCACAAATTGATTCTTCTGTCTCAAAAGCTTTACATTGACACCTTAATCTAGACTCCTTAATGAATTCAGGGTTCTGTATCAACAGTTCCAAACTACTTTAACCATGGCCTAAGGTATTGATCAGAGTACAAGGTCTCAGTAGAAAATAAATATATAAAAAAAATGTGAGGCAAACACCCAATGTCTCATGAAGTTGATCCAATGATCAGTTTAGACTAGTGAATTTTGTTCTAATAATTTGTCAAAACATATTCATATTAATATGCAAAACCTATCCTAAACATGGTAGTCGTGTGAGTTCGCTTCCAAGTTGGTTAGACCCATCTCCAGAATTTCTGTGCTACTCTCCGCAAATTTCAAGGTTCCCAACCCAGAAAATATTTACTCATGACTTTCGCAACCTCCCACCCAGAAGCACAAATCCCCAAACCACAACCCAATAATCCATCACCTTATCCACACCAATATCTATTACCCTTTAAGAAACAATCTAAGTATCTAACAGTGACAACTAGCAATATAAACCCCCCCAGACCATGGTGTAATACGAAAAATTATTAGTAATACACACTGCAATTAAAAATGACATAACTAGAACATGACTTCTTAGAATGTTACGTATGCAGCAAGGAACATACATCTTGGAAAAGCAATTCTTCATATATGTTATGAATCATTCAATAAAAGAAAAGGAAACATCTCGATTTCTGCTAATTAAAATTTTGTATGAAGCAGGTGTAGTTGTTTTTATGAATCAAATAAACCCCAAAGACATAGTTGAACAGAAAAAACAAATGATAGCAAGATAGGATGAAACTCAGGAATAATACCTTATATCAGAAACGGAGAAATAGGTGTGATATGCAAATGTAAATGTAAAAGGCTTTCCATCAGTATTGGTGTTTCTGATGCGGGATGTTAACATCAAATCTCCTCCAGGTCCCAGAGTTACTCTTAGACGAAACTCATAACTGCAACAACCACAAACTATCACATTCTATTCCATCAAATAAGGACACTAAATAAAAAGGCGTTCTCGCAACCTACTTCACAATATTGTCTAAAAAAAAGAGAGGAACAGAAAAAGACAAACAAAATTTCATCAGTCCTAGTACTAAATGGGTTATTAAACAAGGAAAAACCAATATCCCAGCATGTGTACCTGTGAGGCCAGGTCTTCATATCTTCTTCAGTCGGCTTGAGAATTAAATCAACAAAAGCCTTATTGGAGCTAGTAGTTGGAAATGGAGGTGGATCAGTGTCAATGCTCCAAAATTTGTTTCTTGCAAATCCATGCTGTTCAAGAGAACCATGACTTCCAAACTGCACATGCAGATCACTTTTAGTTGAAGAAGACGGATAAGTAAAGCTGAAAGAAGGAAAATGAAAAAAGAAGCACGTACTTGAGGGAAGCATATTGGAATACCTCCACGTATGGCCTTTGGAGGCTTGAACATGGCCTATACATGCAATATTTTTTTCCAAAAGAAAAAGGGACAGGTTAGAAATATTCAGGAAAAAGACTCGACCACGTATACTCAATCCCCTGACTAATACAAGAGCAGTATCCATGTGCTTGTTTTTACTGATTACCAAGTTGATAAAGGTCCTACATACAATACCACAGTACCTTACTGCTGACAAAAAGTAACTCTTCCCCGTGGTCATTCTTCCAAGATGTCACATGACCCCCATACAAATACACCTGTCAACAAACAAGTATGATTGTGAATTATCAACAAACAGTACCTTACTACATTAGCAGCATGCAGCATCTTATGATTTCGATTAACAGTAAAAGAAGAGAAGGAACTACAAGAAGGAGCCAAACAAACAGAAACAAGTTCCATAATACATGCAAAAGAAAACCAAGAAATGAATCGAATAAAAGAAAAGAAGAAAAAAATAACCAATAAACTACAGAAGGAGCCGATCAGATCAATGTTTTCACTGCTTAGTTAAGCAGGTGTCTGATAATCTATTCAAAAGAAATTGAATCAAGTAAAAGAACAGAAGAAAAAAGAACCAAGAAACTACAAGAAGTAACCAAACAGACAGAAATGAAAAGTTTCATTTGAAAGAAACAGATCAATGTTTTCACACAATTCAATGAATCCACTGTACGCATTAGATAAGACTGCCAATAAATAATCAATTACCTACTGTCAATTAAGTTATCTTAAAGAAACAGTAATGAAATAATCCATGAGAAAGAAAACCAAGAAACTAGTCGATCAGAATGAAAAAGAACCAAGAAACAACAAGTTCCAATTCAAAGAAACAGATATATGTTTACATTACTGATGCACATGGAAAATTTACATCTATCATCTAAATTTCGATTTCAATGAAGAACGATATTCATCAAGAATGGTTGGATCACTGATGAATGACAAATTGACAAGTATCCGTAAAAGCAAAACAAGAAGCATAAACAACAGATCCAAAACCAGTCGATTCTCAGTTAGAAAATACAAGAAAAGTAAATAAACAGATGATTTTGATCGAAATCAAGATTTTGAAAACGAGAATTAAGTGAATCGAAATCAAGATTTTGAAATTCACAGACATAACTATCGCTAAAAAAGATCAAAACAAAGTAAAATTCAACATTCCAAAAAGATTACACAGAACACAATTAACAAGCATCAGATCCAAGAAATCGGAAAGGAAAAAACAAACAGATCCAATTAAACTAATCCAAATTACCAAGAACACAAATGCATTCGAATGGAAACAGAATTAGAGAGAAAGAGAGAGAGAGAGAGAGAGAGAGAGAGAGAGAGAGAGAGAGAGAGAGGACCTCTGCAGAACTGCCTCGAACCTCTCTCAAGACGATCTTGTCGAGGCCATTAATTCCCTTACAGAACTCAACAGGAACCCTATCGCTCGACATACTCTCTTCACTATTGCTCAAAAAATCATAATCTGAAAATCAAACCCTCCTTTTTTTTGTTCACGAAAAAAACTGTACAGCAACTTTAAAATGTTCACTGGTCATATTTATAGACCGAACTGAAGAGAAAGTTTTAGAGAGAGAAAATTTTAGAGAGAGAAAGTTTAGAGAGAGAGAGAGAGGGGGTGATGGTCTGTGGTGTTTGAAGGATACACAGTGTCTTCCATTTCTTGTTTTGTTCAATTTTACTACTTTTTATTGTTGAGCTGATCTCAGGAGTGACAATCCACACATTTTTATTACAAGGACAAAAACTTTTGCCACGTGGATGACTTTTGTGACCAATCCAGATTCCAGATAACTCACTATACGGAAAATTATATTCTCACCCATGATTTTCACCGTAGATTATTGCCCTTGATTTCAACATGTGCCACGGGTTCGATTCTCCTCATGGTCACTTTCATTAAATTTTGACCTAGTTGTGTGTAGATGAGAAGGGTCTGCTCACACCCCAAAGAATAGTCGAGTGCACTATGTAGGGACTCGAAAACCTTGGATATCAAAAATAAAAAAAATTCAATATAGATTATTGAGTTTGTACACTCATCCGTGATTCTCACTCACTAAATTCACTCACTGACGTGTCGCTAATTTAAATTTAAAAATAGATTGAGAATTGAGATGTATTCACTTCACCTTCTCTAAAAATTTAATTGATTCCTCATCAACAGGTAAGTTTAATAAGTGAAAATCATGAATGACCGTAGAAATTTCCATTAGCAAATCGAAGTTGAGTCATGTACTAAAATGTGTGGAATTGAGAACAAGAAAGCGGTTCTGTCTCGATTTGGTTCATTAGCAAACCATTGACACATCCAACTCATTATCCATTCTCAACTATAATTTACAATTACTAAAGAAAACCACTGCCATACTGACGTGGAAGGGCCTGAAATTGAACCCAAATACAGTCCCAATTGATCTTGGGACAACATTTAGACCCAAGAGTTGGACTCCTTAGATTTTTTTTTTTTTTTTTTTTATGGCTCCTTAGAATTATTACTCGTTTTTTAGGCTCCCTAAAAAACTACCACACATACAAGTCCCGATGGCTGATGTGGTGAAGATTATTGTGTTCTTTTTATAAGCCTGCCACATCAACATATAAAGCAACGTCACTGCATTGAAAAAGTTCGAGGTGTCACTCCAGAGCCTGAGATTTAAGACGGCGAGGCCGTTACCATACGGTCATTTGACCAAAAAGTCCCTTCTTTTTTAGGAAATTGACCCTAACATTAAAAAGGGAAAAAATGAGTAAAGCTAAGATGCACTTCAATACACGAACAGTCTATTCTATTGTATAGTAAATCAAAAAAGCTTTTTTGCCAGACCATTTTACAAAATGGTGCCACATACTTATGTGGCAGGGTGGGACCCACCACTTTCCCTCCTAAAAGTGTTATGAGGAGGTTTTCAACTTCAATAAAGCTTTTTGGCACGACCATATTACAAAACAAATGCCATATGCTTATGTGGCAGGGTGGGACCCACCACTTTTTCCCTTCTAAAAGTGTTGTGAGGGGGTTTCCAACTTATGTGGCAGTGGGACCCACCATGCCACATAAGAATCTGGCATTTGTTTTGTAATTTGGTCGGGCCAAACAGCAGCGCTCTTTCAACTTATGTAGCAATGAGACCATACCACATAAGCATCTGACATTTATTTTGTAAAAGGGTCAGGCCAAAAAAAAATAGCACTCATAGTAAATAGAGGAGATTGAAAATATAAATAATCAATCAAAAACAAAATTTTTCATGCAGAAATAATTGTCTTGAAAGAGAAGTGAAGGTCCCACTCTTTATATCTCTCTCAAAATTTAAATACTTCCACATCAGTGAATAACTTTCACTAGATGACCGTAAGTGTAAAAGCATTTTCATGGAAAATCCAATATATATATGTATGTGTAAATATATGCCTATATATAAAAATAATTTTTGGATCGATCATTTTACAAAACGCATGCCAGATGCTTATGTGGCTAAGTGGGACCTGCCACTTTACTCATCCTAAAAATATTTTGAGCTGATTTCCAACTTATGTGGTAGTGGGACAGACCATGCCACATAAATGTCGGGTATTTCTTTTGTAAAACGATCGGTCCAGGCTTATGGGGGCTTTAAAATGGCTCACTTTGAGTCATAAAATAGTGTTGGTAATATTTGTCCATAACCTCCCCAAAATGTGATACGTCTCAACAAAATTCAAAATAATTTTTTATTTTTATATATAATGGGACTATTGCTCAATTACAAGTATGGACATAGGTGTGAGAGAAAGAGTCACTAACTATTTGAGAAAGCGCTCACAATGGGAGGAGATAAGAGAGAGAAACTGCCAATTTGCAAGCATTAAAGGATCAAGTGATCAACCATCGACAGTAAGTCTCGTACGCAATTAAATTATGCACGCCCTCTAACATTTTTTTGATTTATTTGTTGCAAATAGGATTTGAACTTGAGTTTGTGTTATCAACAATAACAAACTTTACCAATTAAACTAGCTAAGTATGGATTGGATTCTTCATAGTTTGACAAAAAATACTTGAAGAACCAACAAAAATCGTAATGCCCCGAACCCCTAAATGTGGACTTAAACGGTCCACGACCTAAATTGCCAAATGCAATGCCCCAATTGAGCACAGTCCGAAGATCAACTGCAAAATTGTACGACAAAATTCCCACCCCAATTGAAATACTAGCGAAGTGGTTATCCGGAATAATTTAGTCAGGGGTAGAACCGCAGAAGTGTAGAACCAATTCTAACTATTACCTGACTAAAAACCTAGGGTTTGCTCGTTTTGAACTTCCAAGATTGAATTAAAAAAAGAAAGAAACTGTAAAAGCCTGTGATCTCAATCATCCCAACTCGCTAGGGCAAGAAAATATTTGTATCTCTAATCCCTTGAAGAAACAAAAGCAATATTTTTCGACTAAACCCTAGCCAAAAATGAAGAATTTTGCCAATATAACTAATGAATACTGTTAATTGGCCTTTATAATTCTCAGAGTCCTTTATTTCCATCTCCATCTTTTCGGATTTTTAATTTCTAGGGTTTTGATCACAAAGAGGAATGGAGAGCAGCGACATGGACGAATCATCGATGAAGAAAAGCAACAGCTTTAAAAGAAAGCAAATTGGCTTTGGAGACTCTACTACTCGCAAGGTTTTTTTAGTTCGCTCTATTTCGTCTTATATGTTAAATTTATTATATATTGTTAACCCTAACCTTCAATTATATGAATTTTCGAATCTCCCCAATTATCATTTCAAGTTAATTCCAATTATCATTTTTCCCCAATTATCATATCAAGTTACTGTAAATTCAGGATACAAGAAAACTAGAGAGCTTGTGAAATTCTTCCATATTTATTGCTCCATTCAGATTGATGGGTATCAGTGGGGCAACTTTGAAAAATTAGAATTGATTTTGTAAATTGGTGGATTGAAGGTATTAAAAGGAGTGGTTAGTTAGTGGTGCTCACATGAGTAACTAGTGGGCATATTATTATTAATTTTTTTTAACTTTCGTCTGCGTGAAAATGCTTGAAGTAATTTTGGAGAACAAGGTGGGAATCCTTTTTGTGCAATTTATGAGATAATTTGTCAAGTTTCATTTTCAACTTCCAATTGCAAATTAAAATCCTTATCTTCCTGATTTTGTCAAATTTTAGCAATGTGTAGGTGTAAGTATTAGTATTGATCTTCTGTTTTCTTTTTTAAACATAATTTTCCAGATTCTATCTACATTGATCACAAAGTTCAGTCCTGTGAATCTCTTGGTTTTTGCTGCTTTGATCTCAAAGTTGGTCGTTGTTTCTTACCAATTTGTATCATTCTTAGTCTTTTTGTCTGGAATCTTGCAGCAAATTGAACAACTTAAAGGACGGTCAAATGCAGTAACTGGAGAAGTGGTAAGTACTTTTATCTTCCTAAGCTTGACTTCCGGAGAAATGTCATATCTCTAATGCTTTGTGAACATATATCTTAGGAAGTAATGATCTTAAGAATCTTATAAATTGGTAAGACTGGTGTCAGAAATTTCATTGCAGGCTGAGCTAGATATGGTTGTTAGGTCCCACAAACTTGTGGACAATCCCAAAAGTTGGTGCAAGTTTACAGTTGATTCTTACCATTCAATGAATTGGGGTTTAACTTATTTAATTTATTGGAAAATTTAGAAGGTCTAGACCATCAAGTTAGGGTTGAATACGGTCTGAATACCATAATTTTTCTTAAGCATCTGGTCAGGATCTATCTTAAGCAACCCTGATTTGATTCATCTGAAGCTTACTTATGAACTATAATTATTTGGCAAGTGATACACTACGTATTTTCTTAATAAGAAACATAAAGCTTTTTTCTGTATTTATTTTTATTCATTTCACCTTAAAGAATAATGACAAAAAGTTAGGCTTTTCTTTTTGGGTGATCGTGTATGGTATTGTTGGGAAGAAGAAATCCTCGAATCTTTGATTATGAATGTGAAACCAAATTATTTTGGGGAATCAGATTTCAAGACTTGTATTTTTTCTGGGAGTTTCTTTTGGCGTAGGAATAGAGATTTTGTATTTTCTTGTCCCCTTTGTCTTGGGTTATATTGGCTAGGCGGGAGCCTTCTGTAATTTTTCTTTTCCTTCTGATCTTGTTTGTACATTCTTTGACGATTTTCTGCCTTCGTATAAATTATTTGCTTATAAGAAAAAAGTCATATATGTTATTGTGATACAGAACTTTATGCAAGAAGAAGACTTGCGTTTGGAGACCACGCGGGCTAGGCGTATGTAGTCCCATACTCCCAATTAGAGTTCTATCTCATTGTTTTGTATGATATCTTCTATTCATTTCTTTGATTGTTTCTGATACTTGAAGCTGTTTGTTTCCTTGCAGTGTCAAATGTACTCAGAAGGCATGAACAATTAAAAGAGCGTCTTTCTAGGTACTACATTGCCAAGTAAATGCTATGAATTGATATTTGACACCGTAAATGCCTTTGCAACATCTTAGGATCCAGCTCCTAATTGGTAGTTACCTTTTCATTTTATTGATCATGTATGCTTGCAACACTTTTGATTGGAAGTTGGAAATAGGAACAAAGAATATTTACCTTGAGACTTGAGTGCTTATGCAGCTACTGTTATGCCACTAGTGATGCTTGGGCAATCACTAGAACAAGCTCTAACCTCATCTACTTTGTGCAACACGCCAACACTTGCAGCACCAAACCCCAGGACTAGTGTGAGTATCCTCCCGAGACATTCCTCCTGCACAAAGAACTCTAGCTGGGACTAGGGCTTTCCATATACATCTCACAGAGATAGTACATTCCCCAAAACTAGATAACACAACATAGCATGATTTAACCAAGAAGTTTCCATTTTGGACTGTTCATTGGAAAATGGTTCTTCATTGACGTAAAACAACAAAAGTAATTATTAGGGATTTTTATCTTGGATTTTTCTTTTCATTCTGGTCCCTTCACTTGTAGGAAACTACGGTTTTCTATTTTTATTTTCATTTTTGATAAGTGGAAACTATGGATACTATGATTTCTTGAAGTGGAAAAAGGTGTCTGTGTCCAACACTGTTGGGGTCATCGGCTTCTTCTGCCATTACAAGATATCATTAGAATTTTTTTGAAACATCCCTTGGACTGTACAATAGTGCTCCACATAACATCTAGAGGACAAAAGAGGAACAACCACATACATAATATACCCAAATTCCAATATTTAATATTAGTCTATCCATGTATATATGTGGATTGTAGATTTTTTTGATGCATTTGCATGTTAAATTCTTATTCCAGCGGTAATGCTGAATGTTGAGTTACTTACATTTGACAATGCATGTACTTATTATTTTCATTGATGATGTGCATATTTCCACCTGCATCTTTTTTTTTTTTTTTTTTTTTTTTTTTNGCTAAAGTTGTTTTTCATCCTTAGAGGATTTAATTGTTTTTCTCATATTAAGGTTTTGAGTTTTCCATAGGGATACTGACAAGATGGTTTATGATCGTTTACAAAAAGAATTTGACAATGCACGAGCTGCTCAAACTGAAGGTGACTTCTAAATGATATACTTCCATTATATTGTTGGTTGCTATTGTTCCTTTACCTATAGATTTTTGGTGCTTGTGGAAATTATTGTGTCTCTAAATGTGCCCCTTAGCTTATAAGTGGTCCGTCCTTAGTCGATTGATCTTGTTCTTTTGATGCTATAATTTCATTGAAACTTTTTCACATTTTATTGCTCTTCCTGTTGTTTTCATGTATCCTCTCTTTTTCTTTCTTTCTTTCTTTCTTTCCGTTTCTCATTCTCGTTTGGTTCTTTTTCACTGTTTTTTTGATATAAACGGGTGTAACAACTACTCACTCAAAAAGCTCAACCTGTTAGAAGGAGGCGTACCAATACATATACAAAGGTTCTATGGGTCTAACAGGGAATACATACACACTTAATCTAAAAGCTTGAACTGTTAGAGAGAGGCCTGACAATACATAAAACAAGGGCTCTGTGGGTCTAACAATGAATATACACACACACACACAACAAGAGTATGCTTATGCTTTAAAAATCCTGGTAATTGTTATCTATAACATATTTGACTTTGGATGGGTAACGTGAAATAGGTTTCATGGAAGCAAAGGTGAGAACATGCAGAGAAATCCATGAAAGATTGCTGTTACCTGGTTTACTTTGCACAGCTTTTCGAAAATAGTCATTACATTATGATATGATAAATTATGAGTTTTTGTTTTCATCAGTTGTTCTTATGGTCATGACCTGACTAGCATGTTATGGGATTGTCCCGAACTGAATCCCTAAATATCTGTTCCGAGGTTAGGAGTGGTGTTACAATTGCTTGGATAGAGTGGTATAATGCTCCAAAATCACGACAAACTAGTCATATTGACTGCTTTCTTATGTGGAAGATAACTTGTTACTGAACTCTGGATCCAAACGAGGAAGTGAGGTAAAGGAACTCCATTTGGCTGTCACTAAAGTTACATGTAGTACTTGTGTACAAGTTTCTTATTGCTCGTCACTTATTATTAAGCAATTGATCTCCTAATAACTGAGCAATGTGAAAAAATCATTGAAGAAACTTAGTCTTTCTAATCTATTGTAGTGAGTGGAATATGGAAGTTCTCTCCTCTCTGTTAGACAGACCAGGATGTTTCCCAAGAATTCTTTTGATGTTTTCTCCAATTGGCTCACTACCATTTTGAGTCTAGTGGCTTAGAAGTTTGGAGTGTCTTACTGTATGAGCTCTTCTGGGGCGTTTGGGAGGAGCAGAATAGGAATACCTTTTTATTGTGATACACCTTCAAGTATATTTAGCTGCTCATCTAAATAAAGCCATAAAGGTGTAGATATGCTGCATTTTTTTTTGTCATGTAATCATTAGTTACAAAACTGTACAGTGTGCTTTTCCAGTTATCACCTGCAAGTGAATTAAGTTGAGTTTTGTACAGTGTTCACATGGTTTATAGTATTTAATCAGATAGCTTCTCTCGAATATCATACTCTTGTTCCATGGTTTTGAATTATCTACCCGCTATTTAATCAGATAGCTTCTCTCGAATATCATACTCTTGTTCCATGGTTTTGAATTATCTACCCGCCACTGGCATTTTTTTTTTTGCACTGTATTGTGCATTTACATTTTGATAATGTGTACGAGAAAGTCAGTTTGCTTTCATTTGTTGATCATCTATAGAACATGGTGCAAGTGTAAACTTCTCTATGCAGCAAATGTCTTTTTGTTCAACTTAATCACTTGCATAATTAATTAATGAGTTATTCATTTTGCAGAGATATGTTTAGATGGTGAACAGTGGAATGATGGATTATTAGCTACAGTAAGGCAGCGGGTATTGTTCTCTCCAGTGCTACATAGTAATTAGTAATGATAATATCGGCTGAATCATTTTATTTGGTGCATTAAGGCATTTAGGTTCTAGATGGTTCATTTTTCTAGTAGCTGGACTAATATGTTATTAAATCTGATCTCAATTTCATGTATCAGGTTCACATGGAGGCAGACAGAAAGGCAATGCCAGGGGATGCAAGTGTGATGTCAGATCCTCACTTTCATGGGAAAATTACTTATAGAGTTGGAACTAAGGTATTGCTTTATGCAACACATTTAGTTAATAATGGATAGAAACTACTTCCATGGATATCAGACATTCTTCCATTTCTGAGCAATAAAAGATGCCTATAGCCCCTATATTATAAATACCATGCTGTGTATGAAGTATCAGCAGTTGTTTAAAGGATTATTCAACCCACTCGCCTGTTCTTAGGTACATGTGAAATTTTGTATAAGATCAAACTTTTGTTCAAAGTTTAACAGGCTGTTGCCTTAGACTACCTGATAGATATTGAGTGTTGTAGCCCAACTACTAAGAGTTCCTTTTTTTTTGACTGGTAACTACGAAGAGTCCTTCCCAAGATTAAAATGAGTTTCCTAGACCAACAAATACATGTGAAACACTGGTATTTAATTGCAAAGAGTCCTTGTAGAGAGATGAAGTGGATGCTGCTTCAGATTAGGTTTAGGTTTTAAATGGATTATTGTGGATCTGCATGTTTTCACTAAGGTGGAAGAGTTGGAGATATAATTTGGTTCCATATTTAAGGCAATATGTTTCTTTAAACTTGTGTATGATATATCGAGTTGCAACTTGGCGGGCCCAAGAGCTAAACTTGCTCAATCTGAACGTCCTGGGATGGGTTTGAGACTCTTGACTGTTGAACCAAACAAAACTCGAATTTGTTTGTTTATTAAACAAGAAGGAAAAGGAAAGGTTTAGGCTTGGCCCATTTGGACTTGATCATCCCTGCCTCCATTGAGCAAGTTTCAATCTTAATCAGCAAATGGTAAAAGACACAAAGTCACCTAATGGAATTCCATAAGACTTTTTGAATTGCCAAGTGAGTTGATGATTTGAGCAACAGTTCGTGGAGGATTTTGTAGTTTTGCATACTGGAGAGTTTATTGTTCAATCTTATTTCCAGTGTGTGGTACAGAAATGTTCTCAAATTTATTTAGATGAACCATTTAGTAAATTCACCAATAAATGAAAGAGCATCCAGTGAATTATTGCTTCTTTTTATTCTGTGCAGGTAATTTGTTGTTTGGAAGGGGCGAGGATTGGCATACAGTATGAGACATCTTTTGCTGGTAATCCAACTCTCTCATAACCCAAATAAATTTAAAATTCCTTGGTTTTATGACACAAAAATCACATAATGAGCTACGACATGTGAGCAAGATATATGTTGGTCGGGATTTTAGCTTGTGCGGCACTATCTAGAAAACAAAGTTGAGTTCGGTGGAACTTGTGCTAAGTCTGAATCATTTTGTCAATCCACAATATATGGGAGAAACAAAGCTAAATTATAACTTTCCACGCTAGTCCATTAAAAATTTAACACTGCTTGCAACTACAAATTTAAACTTGACACCCAAAGAGAGCTCTTTGAGCACTGAGCTGATATGACCTAAGACTGTTAGTTCTATGCAACAAGGTTAACCCATAAAAAAGACCCAATCTTTCTTCAGTAAACCTCCCACACCATTTGTTTTTGAACTTCTGCAGGTGAACCTTGTGAATTCTACCATTGTGTGCTTGAGAGCAAATCATTTCTTGAAAAGATGACTGTCATTGAACACACAGTTCCATTCTTTCTACCAATACGAGAAGCTGAAAATGATCTTCTCTCGTCCAATGCAATGGTAAGGTTAGTCACTTATATTTGCTCTATTATGTCTTTATTTTTCACTTATTAGAGTCTAAGCTTCGTGTGGTACATCCCTTGGATATTCCTTAAGAGTTAAGGCTCATTTAATCATTTATCCTATTCTTATGAATTTTCAGAAGTTCATCGATTACGTTGGAGATCTTGTGCAGGCTTATGTAGATAGACGGGAGCAGGTATACTGTTAATACTTACAGAACTTCTATATAAGGGTCAGATTGGTCTCCAGTTTGACTCGTGGTTTTCTCTTCTAGGAAAATCTCTATACTATATCTGGTGTTTTAATTTTTATACAGAATAATGAGCATTTATAAACAAATTATCAGGTTACAGTGAGCATATGCCATGGCCAGTGACCTGCTAGTCCCACTTTTACTTAGTAGATCTCCTTGGTAGAAGACCATTAACAGGGGAAAACCTGCTCAAAATATGTTAGACTTATGTTGATACTTAGGACGACTGAAGCACCGTTGCTTGGTTTGTCTTGTAATCTGTTTGCTTGGAGTTGCACTTCCCATCAATTGTAGGCCTTGTAGTAGTCTGTGAACTGCGAGTATTCACCCCAAGTCTCATATTTGGGGGGCAGCTAGCTTTTCAAGCAAAAACTAAGAAAGCACAGGGAAATTCTAGGACTACCCTTGGTCACATATCATATACATGTAATGTGGCCCACGACCCATAAAGCACAGAGAGCCCATAAATCTCCATCTTGATCTCCCAAGATCTTTTAATCTAGCTAATAATAATAATAAAAAAGATTCTTTTTATCTATGTACCTATTTCATCACGTGCCGTCCAGTGACCTAGTGTACCTCCAGCAACTTCCAACCATAAGGTTAAAAAATACTGACTATTTTAATTCAAATGCTCATAGTGCATGAGGGAGCATCCTCCAAAGGATTTCCAATTAGACAAGAATCCGCATCTACAAAGTGCTTCTATGTACACCTTGTTTGGCAAGAGGATCAATTTCCCAATGGAGTCATGGACCTCAAATCTTTAAACCCCCCTAAATTACCCAACTCTTGGACACCTCAGCACTTGTCTTCCTTAAATTGATTTCCTTTTCAAAAGTCTTTTAGGAATCTTTATTATCTCTCTCCTAGCAGTTCGCCACATAAGCTAATTTCTCGACTATCTTAATTTTTGCGTATAGACTTTTTTGGCCTAGAAGTCTCCTCCAAAAAGCATTACCATCCTTATGAAACCCCATAACCATACCTAGAGGAAGCATCTTATTCATCATTCTCAATCTTCCCAAAACGAAACTCCTATATTGCGCGATTCTTTTCCAGCACAATCAATACCTGATCCTGCAGTCAACTTTTCATGTGCTTCCAAAAAAGGATGGCATACAGCTCCTCGCTCTGTTTATAATTTGCTCGTGACCATGGATATTGGACTGTTGAACAAGGAGCACTCTAGGCTGGTGTTGAGCTATCCCTCACTCAGCCTGAAAGGCTTGTTGTAATTGCCTTACTCAAAGCATGTAGCAGGAATTCAAAGACATTTAGTTTGCCCTAACTTTTGGATTCCCTTCTCTCTGGATTGATTCATTATTGGATGACCAACACCTAATTGCATGATGAAGCTGTTAAATGTTCTCGATGCCATGAAGAACAAATATTCTCCTTTAGATAAGAAGCCAGCCTTTGGGATTTTGCTTGTTAAGAATCTTAAGATGCTCTCAGCAAGTGGAGCTTTGAGATTTTAGTAACATCTGGTTTGAACTTTATGATATCAACTTTTCTCCTCTCTTTCCTTAACAACAATGCAAGAGATCTTTACTTTGGGAACCCTACCAAATATATTAGCAAAAGCGTCATCAAGGCTGGATCATTTTCTCCAATCCAAAACTTCTGCAAGAACAATTGTGGTCAACCATTTCACTATTTTCTGTTTAAACCAGAAGAAAGTGAAGACATCAAAGCGGAATCTCATTAGGCTCATAGACACCTCTTCCACAGCAGAAACTCAAGGACTGTCCTCATTTGGGATATTATTTATTTGTTTTTACTATAACACAGGATAGTCATACTTAGTTTGCACTTTTCTCATTCCTTAATTTATTAATTCTCCTAATTGGTTAAAATGCTTGAACTCACTATATTATATTTCTTTTCTTCTTTCTGTGTAGGTTCGCCTTATTAAGGAGTTGTATGGAAATCAAATTGGAGAGCTTTATCATAGCCTCTCTTACCATGTTATTGAATTTGTACTAGATGATTATGATTGGTACGTCTCTATTAACTATTTTAATATGACATGGAATATCTGAGTTTTTGTTAAAGCTTGCTAGGCTTTCATATATTTGATTTTGATCCATAATGGAGAAGTTTAAAAGGTTCTTATTTAAACGTAATGAGGTTCACTATGCTAGACATTGATTCAGGTGTTTGACATGGCTACCCTGGTAAACTGACACATTGGCATTCGTAACCTCAGATCATCAGCTTCCTATTGATTATTAGGAAGCCGAGAACGGCGAGAAGGATCTTCCTTTTTACCTTGCTTTGACAAGAACTATATGATCTATTAGGATTCCATCTTATTGGTCTTGAGATTTAAACAAAATCGAACTTACAGCTACATTGAAAGAATTATGATTTCTATATCTTTCTGGGACAACTGATGATCTGAGGCTATTCCACTAACATGTTATCTTGGGTTTCACACGAAATGGCAGGGTTTTGCAGATTTGCAAATAACCAAATACTATACATCATATCTAGCGAAACTTTCCATTATTTTTAACCATACTCATTACTCTGAGAATGATAACTTGGAATTACTTTGCTTTGGGGTTGCCTCTATAAGTATTCTGTGAAAATGGTTTGTATTCTATATTCTTTTGTTTTTAAATAAATTTCTTAGTACAGTTGCAAAAAAGAAAAAACGTTTTGCTTTTATTTTTCTGATTTTATACTTTAGTTTCAGCGCATGGTTTTGCTAACCGGCATGAAGCCATCCCTTAGGTTGCAGAAATCTTGGTTTGTCATCAGTTTGCTTATTTTGAGGCTTTAGGTTTATCTTGCTGTTGCTAAAATAAATAACAGATGTCATTGTTTGCCAATAGTCCTGGAACCTGGTAATTGTACTTGTTAGCATTAAAAGTGTGGGTTTTCTGGTGCAGCAAGTTGACAGTGAGTCTTAGATATGCGGATCTTGTCTCGATACTACCAACTCGGATCAGAGTCTTAGCTTGGCCTCTGAATTCCAAAAAGAATTTGTCAACGACAACGGCAACGGCAACAGCAACGGCAACGGCAGTGAACAGAAAATCTCAAGCAGTTCCAGCTCGCCTATCTTATGCTGAGGATGCCTTGCGGACCATGGCCCTGCCAGAAGGTCCTACTTTATTCAATGGAAGATACCTGATACCTGAGGCATTTGGCAGACCATAAGGGCTGTCGGGCAATGGCCTTGTGTCGCCCTTAATATGTCTCTTATGGTCCCAATGATAGGGATTTTATTTTTTCTTGATTCTAATTTTGTATCCTTCAATGATGGGAATTGATAAGGTGGGGATTGGTTCGTGATCCGGATACAGTTCATTGTTTTTGAAAACAAGGGATGCAAAAACTCCCGAGAAGACACGTTTGGTTAGGTTTTTTTTTTCAGAAGCAAATTTTCAGATACAATTCAGAAAACAGTTCAAAGTCCGAAAAAAAAAATTTGTGGTGTTTTCAGTGAAATTGTATCCGTTTCACAGTCAAAAGTCAAAAACAGTTTTCGCATATTAGAAAGGCTTCGAATACAACCCAGATTTTTGGATTGTAGGATCGCAAACCAAAACTTTCATATATATAACTTTATTTCTTGTCATAAATTTAATTGTTTCTTACTTTGGTGTTGCACATCCTCACTTTGCAGCATATGCAGAGATTGTGTTGAACTTGCCGCGAGCTATCCGTGAAATATTTCAGCATCTGGGAGCCAGTTAGGGTTTCATCTAATCTGTATAAAGGATATCTACAAGAGTGCCAATGACCAGTTGTACTCGAGGCAGCTTCCAGTCACTGAGCAGGTGCGACAAGTCTTTCAAGTAAAAGCTTCAAGTGTAGCTTCTCTTGGGGACTGCCAGCAGGAAATGTCTGCAGGTACGTAGCCGTGTGTCCTTTGTGGCTATGGACTGATATTATGAAATGCTAGTTTTGGTTTCTTTGGCCAAAAGAGAGTAGAAGAAAAACAACTAGTACTATTGATTTTCTCCAATGAATGTGAATACTTAGTATGTTCAAACTTCAACATATGCCATCATCTGAATTTTCAGGCCTTTATCTTCCGTATATAAAGGGTTGGTTACATCTTGATTTCCTCGCACTTGTGAAATTGATTCGCCTTTTTGCAAAGATTGAATTGTTAGTTATGGTTTAAGTACTTTCACTTGTAGCACCCATCTAAATCTATACGACATGATAAAATTGGTTCGGCTCTTACGCTATACTTGTGAAGTACGGATTTATGTATTATCCGTTTGGTACTTGGATTGAAAATTTGCGCTCATTGGTACTGTTCAATGAAGCTCACAAACAGAAACAAGCTTAACATTGGTGGTATCTCCCCTAGTAAGTGAAAACACATTTTGTAAAAAATTTTGGGTTTGGAACACATGATTTTTTCTTTTGAGCACACAAACTAAGTACTCATCTTCTACCTCGACCTTTTATAAGTAACCCTATTCTCTAAAGCACTGTAGTAAATAATTAAGCTGAACATAGAAAAAGAAAGACATAGAAGAGAGCATCTCTTTGTAACTACTCCACTTTCTGTGCTGCTGCTCTCTCTCTCTCTCTCTCTCTCTCTCTAGTTTTTTCATCACCCATCTAGCTTAAGTGAATGATGGTGGGACCATCATAAGTAGCAGATGATCATCATGTTGAAATGGTGGGTACCAGCCACATCGGACGGTGATGACAGGCTTTACCAGCAAGGGTTGTATTTCTATTGATAAACAACAATATCTATACCTAATACCCCTTTATCAACGACCAACCAACCAAAGAATCCTAAGACTTTCATGAACAGAATTTTTGTCTTTCTTTATATGTTTTTGTTTTTGTTGTTTAAATAGCGTTGCCTTTGCCGTTGCCTTTGTGAGCGCCATGTGACTGAGAGTCACTCTGTTCAAGAAAGTCGGCAACTGACATTCCATTTCATACAAAAAAAATAATATTATTATTAATATATAATACATATATTATTATTAATATATATTAACGTAAATAAGCTCAATTATTTTATTAAAAAATTGGCAGGTGCGATTGTGTGGGATCATATTAGGCTCTGTTCTTGTCTTGAATGGATTCATGGTTTTGGATTTGGATTGTCAACATTTTAAATTTTTTCTCTTATTTTTACAAAAATTCTTAGTTTTTGGGGAATATTTATTTATTTATTTGGATTGTCAACCTTTAATTGTTTTGTCTTATTTTAATTTACAACCTTATTAGTAATTTAGTTTGTGGGAATATATTTTTTTTTTGGGATTGTCAACCCTTTTTTTTTTTCCCTTGTTTTTACAACAATTATTAGTATGTATTGGAATTGTTATCACCAATGTTATACTTGCCACTTTTTATTTTATTTTATTTTATTTTTTTTGGATAATTAATATTTTAAATATAGATTTTTCCAACTAATTGATAAATTGGATACCGTAGGCGCGTGGAATGGTTTATAGAATATAACTAGTCCCATAACCCGTGCAAAGCCTGGGGTTTTTTTAAAAAAATAAAAATTAATTTTTTTATTAGATAATTAAAAAGTTTAATTATTTTAGAATTTTAATTAGTATAAATTTTTAAGGAGAAAATTTTTAGAGAGAGTTACACGTGGCATTATTTAAGGAGACTTCTTCTATAATTTATTATAATAGATTCATGAAATTTCGCCCCCGAATTTGTGAAGACTTTGGCTGAAATATACATTTTTCGCATGACGCGTGCACTAATAAAAAATATAATATAAAAGAATTTCACTAATGAAGATGAATTTTTTTTTCTAGGTCAATTAACAAAATCCTATAAATAAAAACTGGGAAAAACAAGATAACATCTACCTTTTTTTATATAATATTTGGCAGTTAAAATATAGGCTTTAGCTTATTTCATCATCTTTTTTTTTTTCTGAGAAGAACTTATTTCATCTCTTTTTTAATGCCCAACTTTTTCTTTTCCTTTCAAATTCTCTATCATATCCTAAATTCCTAATAATAGAAAAATGGGATCTAATTTGTGATCTTTAGCAACTCAAAAGTCCAGTTCCTTTTTATGATGTTTTTGTCAGCATAAAATTGATGTTTTGTCTTTTGAATGTTTGATAGGAAATCTTATCTTAGCTCATTTCTAGCCATGTATATATAAGTGTCCGCTTAGCTTAGCTGATAAAGTCTGTTATTTTTATTTTATTTTATGAGAGACTAATGCCCAAGTTATGAGAAGGCTTAGATACACTACAAGAGGTGTGTGAGAAACACATAAATTGCCTTAAACATCATATGTTATTGTTGATAGTACATGCATATCTGGGTTCAAATCCCGTTTGCATCGAATAAATTAGAAAAAATATTAGAGATTGTGCATGAACTAGGAGCATACGCGTACTCTCTGTCGTTGATGGTTGATCTTTCGGTGTTTGCAAGTTGGCAGTTTCTCTCTCCTTTCTCATCGCCCGTTAGGGGCGCTTTCTCTACTAGTTAACGACTCTTTCTCATTTACGCTTTTGTTTGTACTTGTAATAAAGCAAGAGTCTCGTCATAAAAAAAAAGAAGTAAAAGAATGTGTGACCAAGTGCAAGAGGCTTGTATAGTATAATTCGGGGTAATCAACCTGAATCCATTCTTTTCGACCCCATAAATAATGGGTTTGGGTTATTAATCGGGTCTGGGTTCTTGCTATAAACTTTTGTATTGGTAATACTAGAACAATTGATAGACTCTCAGATAGTTTCATTCAATTCCATGTTTAAGAGCCAACTAATGATCAGGTTGAATACCCGACCCGAAACTGGATTGTCAAGATACTCAAAACAAGACAAATGAACCAATCACAAATCACAAGTAGTAGTGGTTTAGCAGGACCACTAAACAAACACAAACACATAGAAAAGAAAATATAAGGGTGTGTTTGGACGGCATTTCCTTAAAGCTAATACCTTGAAAAGAAGTTTCTTTTAAGAATTCTATTTAAAACCTAAGGGTGTGTTTGGACGGCATTTCCTTAAAGCGCGAAAATAAAATGCAAACGCATTTTAGACATGTTTTTCTATCACGTACGTGCATAAACTAAATATCTTTCTTTTTTAGAAATGAAAAATATGCACATACTAAATACGTATTTATCATTTAAATGAGAAACTACCAGACAATAAATTCGAATATAGCCACACAATTAAACTCGTTCCAAACACACCCTAAAGTGAATGAATGTCTATTCAATCACGGAGAAGAAACCTTCAATTATTTAGGTCCACGTGGCATTAAATTATTGGAAAGAATGTGGTAAAGAACTATATATAACCTAGTCCTTTAATTTTAAATTAGATAAGTCCCTTTACTAGTTTAAAGTCATAGATCAGTTTTTTCATTCTCAAAATCTCAGTAGTAGTAGTAGCAGCAGCAGCCAGAGTGTACATATTCAAACTAACCTCAAATAAACCCTAGCTAGCTAGTTTTTTTTTTTTTTGTTTTGTTTTGATCAAGTTGTCTCTATCTGTTTTAATATAACTTTAATCCAAGATTCTTATAACTTGACAGATAATAACAACAATACATCACCTACCAAACCCTTCAACTTTTATATATATTAACCACCTTCACCAAATGCAACAATTACATTAGTAGTAGCATCAAAATTAAAACAGAAATTGACAACTACAACAAGAAGCATGGAGCCTACTAGTCCTCATTCTAAACTCTTTATTCTTCTCTCAACTTTTCTTCTCATTAACACAGCTTCTGCTCAGCTTAAATTCAATTACTACCAAAACACATGTCCCAACGTCGAATCCATCGTTCGAAATGCCGTCTCTCAGAAGTTCCAGCAGACTTTCGTTACCGCCCCAGCCACCCTTAGACTCTTCTTCCATGATTGTTTCGTTCGGGTTTGTTGGTTTTTATCTTTTAAGATTTATTTTGATCAAATTCATGAAGTTATCTTGTTTATATGATTGTGTTGCAGTACCACAAGAAAAATGATCTTAGACCACGGTATTTAACTGTGGTTAATTTAAAGTATTTTTCTTAGTTTGAGCCTTTAATTAACGACAGTTTAAAACCGTGGTATAAAACAAATTTTCATTTATATATGTAGTGTTGAATCTAATTGAGGACCATATGTTTTTTGTTGGTTTCAGGGATGTGATGCTTCAGTCCTACTCAGTTCGCCGAATAATAGGGCGGAGAAGGACCACCCGGACGATATATCTCTCGCCGGAGATGGGTTCGACACAGTGATTAAAGCTAAGGCTGCTGTTGATAGGGATCCTAGGTGCAAGAATAAGGTCTCATGTGCTGATATTTTGGCCTTGGCTACTAGAGATGTTGTAGCTCTGGTAAGCAATATAGAACTTCTAATACTTGCTGAGTACAATTACGTATATTAGACGATTTTAATTTTCTTCGTAAATTTGTTAAAAATTAGACTGGTGGACCATTATACCCCGTCGAATTGGGGAGACTTGACGGGAGAGTCTCGTCGATAGCTAGCGTTCAACACCGTCTTCCTCAACCGAACTTCAGTTTAGACCAGCTCAATTCCATGTTTGCTTCTCATGGGCTTAATCAAATCGATATGATTGCATTATCGGGTAATTAAGCGAAATTAATTATGTATTAATTCAAATACGTCTCCATTAATTAAGCCGGTTAATTATTTATAAACATCTTGGTTAATTTGTTTTGTACAGGAGCACATACAATTGGGTTCTCACATTGTGACCGATTCTCAAAACGGATTCACAATTTCAGACCAAACCAACGGGTCGACCCGACACTAAACCCGTCTTACGCGAGGCAGCTCCAACAAATGTGTCCACAAAATGTTGATCCAAGAATAGCTATAAATATGGATCCAACAACACCTCAAAGATTTGACAATGGATACTTCAAAAACCTTCAACAAGGGATGGGTTTGTTCACTTCTGATCAAAACTTGTTTACAGATACTAGATCGAGGAACATTGTGAACATTTTCGCTGCGAACAACACCGCATTTCAACAAGCTTTTATCACTGCCATTACTAAACTAGGAAGGGTTGGAATCAGGACAGGAAAACCAGGAAAACATGCTGAAATTCGACGTGATTGCTCTGTTTTGAACTAGAAAAATTAATTAATTAATTAATTAATTAAGCTTAATTATTGTTAAAATTCGAATTTTAATTGTCCCGTTTTGTTTATTTTATTTTATTTTATTTTAATAAAACATTGGATTTAACCAGTTTCATGTTAACTCGACCAATCAGTCTGTTGTTGTGTTGTCTTGAATATGGGTCATTCTATGACCCGGATAGCGACCCGCTTGACTTAAATCATGCAACCCATATCCTGTATTTGGGTCTGACCAGACCTGCAGGGTCTATTTTGTAATCCACTCAAGTATAAAAGAAGTTGGGGCTTAGGGCTTAGAAACCTTGTAATCTTCTTCTCCATTCATTGTAAAATTATCTCCCCATGTTAATTTTTTGCTCTTTTTTTTTTAAAATTTTTGTTTCTTCATTTTCTTAATAGGGATATTGCACTATGCCATATTTTACCACTATTTGACCACTTGGTTTTCTAGTAAAAAGTGGTGTGCACATAGAGATGATTAAATAGCTAATTTCTGATGAGGATGCTATTTTTCTCACTATGTAGATCATTATATCTGAGAATTAGTCCATTCTATAGAACTTCTAAACTCATGAAAAGTTCATCGAAAAATCAACGATTAAAAAATATGCTAACATTTGCCTATTTTTTACGAGATGATTTGAGGGGGTTAGAAATTTTAGAATGGGCTTATTTTCAGATTTGATGACATACACGCTGATGAGAATACCCTCATTGGAAATTTAGCCCTCATATCATCTCCTTATGGCACCCACAAAAATAAGTGGTGCGATAAGGCATGATACATCCTGTTGAAAATAATCCCACATAGGAAAATGAAAACCTTGCAACTCAATATAAAGATCATGGGCTTATAAACTTAATATGGTATCAGATACCCATACGTGATTGGCCCAGAAGCTACACCTAGTTTTATCACAAGACTATCCCATAAAAAACGAAGGATATAAAGAGATTTTTTTTAAGAAATTTTAATTATTTTGATAATTATATGTTAAAATTAGCTAGAGAGTATAAAATTTTTGAGAGATTTTCAAGAAGGTAGAGAGAGAGATTGAAGGATGGAAATTATTATGAAGTAAGGGTATTGTTACGTGCGTATTAGAATTTGACCCACTTATCCTTTTATATGGTAACTTTGAAAATAAAAATGTAATACATTGATCAAGTTTGGTTTGAGAACTTTAAATTTCTCTATGAATTTTATTTTATTTTCCTTATAAAACATTTAATTCAATATTCTTTTTGATTCCTTTCAAAATAAATAAAAATATATATATTTTTTTGACAGAAAATTAGTTAATTACTAATTACATATCTTACTAAATTTGTAAATCTCTAAATATATATATATATATATGTATAAACACCTTGAACAAAAACAACAATTTAACAAAAAAAAATGGAGCCTGTTCCCGTACTATTTCTTCTCCTCATACTTCTCATAACTACAGCTTCTGCTCAGCTTCAATTTGATTTCTATAAAAACACTTGTCCCGACGTCGAATCAATCGTTCGAAATGCTGTTAAGCACAAGTTTAGACAAACTTTAGTTACTGCCCCATCCACTCTTAGACTCTTCTTCCACGACTGTTTCGTTCAGGTTCGTCTATTTCTATTTTTTTTAAAAAAAAATTTGATTAAGCTAGTAGTTATTAAATTTTTTTTTTTTTTTTGAATTTGGTTTTAGGGTTGTGATGCTTCGATTCTCCTCAACGGGCCGGATTCGGAGAAGGAACACCCCGACGATATTTCGCTCGCCGGAGATGGGTTCGACACAGTGGTCAAGGCCAAGGCTGCTGTTGATAAGGACACTAGGTGCACGAATAAGGTCTCATGTGCTGATATTTTGGCCTTGGCTACAAGAGATGTTATAGTCTTGGTAAGCAAGAGCCTTTTATTTTGGAGCAATTTTTTTAAAAAAATAAACCTAGTTTAAAAAGCCCATTACAAGCCTCTGCTTTTGTAAGGCCCACAATAATAATCAAAAGATAGTTATTTTTTGTGAGGATGATATATGAATGTCCTCACCATGGGTATCAATTATATATTTATGACAGACGGGTGGACCATCTTACGCCGTTGAATTAGGGAGACTCGACGGGAAACTCTCCTCGAAAGCTAGCGTTCAACGCCGTCTTCCTGGCCCGGACTTTAATTTAGACCAGCTCAGTGCCTTGTTTACTTCAAATGGGCTTACGCAAACAGATCTCATTGCCTTATCAGGTATACCTACCTTCACGATGTTTTTTTTTCGTATAATGAGTTAATTTTTAGTAAGATTATATACATGATGAGAAGAACATCGCAATAAAAAAAAATCAACTCTTTGATTATCTTCATGTGGGCCCACAGACTACTGTTAAGGCGATGTAAACAGATTATTCTAACTCATGCAATGAAATGTTATAACTAATTTGTGAACATATATTATTTGGTATGCAGGAGCACATACAATTGGGTTCGCTCACTGTGGTCGATTCTCAAAACGGATTTACAATTTCAATTCGACCCACAAGGTCGACCCGACACTGAACCCGGATTATGCGAAGAAGCTGCAGGAAGCGTGTCCAATAAATGTAGACCCAACAGTAGCCATAAGCATGGATCCAAAAACACCTAAAAGATTTAACAACGCTTATTACAGAAATCTTCAACAAGGCATGGGCTTGTTCAGTTCTGATCAAAACTTGTTTACCGACCCGAGATCAAGGAGCATTGTGGACAATTTCGCGGCGAACAATACGGCGTTCCAAGAAGCTTTTGTGGCTGCCATTAGTAAACTAGGAAGGGTAGGGGTTAAGACGGGGACAGAGGGGGAAATTCGACGCGATTGCACTCTTGTGAACTAAA
>MVGT01004285.1:743188-764794 GCA_002174775.1 Macleaya cordata
ACAGGGCTAAAAAAAAAAAAAAAAAAACATGTTCAATCTTTTTTTCTTTTTTTTGCTTTCTCTCTCTTACTTACATATTTCAAGAAATTCAATGCTACCCATTTGATTATTTTAACTGTACTTGAAAGCCCATAAAATGTTTTCTATGAAAAATAAAACAGGAAAAATTCTATAAAATTGTTTTAAATACCAAACCTGATCAGGTGGAGGATTCAATTATTTGTTGAAAAATAGGTTACTACTCTTTTGAGACTATTCCAGATAATTGGAGTGAAAAAAAAGCTTTTATAGGTCACTTTTTCATTAATTTTTGAAAGATACAGTTCAGATTTTTTTTTTTCCCTACCTGATCTTGAAACCAGCTTCAAGTTTTGGTAAGAAAATCTTGAGACTTACTCAAAATGTGTCTTTTTATGATAAATTGACTAGTACCCATTAGATTTTATTTTTCTAACCGTCCTGAAAAACCCATCTTCTGATTTTAGTAACAGATCTTCTTAAATCTTGTACTGATAAATTTATCATCTACAGAACCCTAGGTAGTGCACACCAGGAAGTATTGATTGAAGGGTTTTAAAAAAGAATCTAAAGAGATATTTGACAAAGCATTGGGATTTGCACCAAGGTACTCTCCAATTCAAATGACAAAGTTACCCTTCTTAATTACCACAAATCCAAAACATAACCAGAAGAGAAACCTCAATTGAGTCAACTCGTCCAGAGACTAGAATGGACTCACTGAGTCAGTGGCTAAGCTAGTTAACTTTTTAGGAGATTAGGAGGCCAAGTATATACAACCTTGATCCAAGTTGTTAAAAACAAGCACTATCCGTTGTACAAGCTGGCAATGAATAAACATCATTTTAAACAAAATAAGGTGTTTGGGACATTAAGCTTACACTTTCTATTCATTATTGGATGTAATTATCCAATGGTTTAAAGCTAACTAACTAAAGCGCGGGTCGGAGCGGGAGCGAAAGTGGGAACGGGAGCGTCGGAGCGGCCGATAAAAAAATGTTCTTAGTTCTAAAGTATTTTCGGAGCGGGAGCGTCGGAGCGTAGTTCGGAGCGGAAGCGCGAGGTTCTAGAGTGGGAGCCAAGGTTTCGGTTACTAAGGTTTAAAATCTATTGAAAGATGATTTTTATCACTTCTTAAATTAAATACGAAAAATGAGTAGGATGCCCTTGCATGGAAAAAAAACTGACATTGAGGACAACCTTTTTTTTTAATGCACGGACAGTCATCGACACATGTTAGCACGATGCAAAAAGACGAAAAAACCATATGTAAAATAACGACGGTGCACGTTAGCAAAACCTAATTAATAAATTTTAATATAAAAATGGCTATAACTTTCAAAATATAAATCAGATTTGAACAAAATTTATACTGTTGTAAAGCATTTTTCAAGATCTTTAAAACAAGATCAGACATGAATACCATATTCAAAAAAAATCCAGAAAAATCCATTAACAAGCTAAAAACTTAAATAATTGTATGTTAAACAATGCAAATTATAGTTTGCATTGTTTAAAAATCAGTTTTTCGGTTTTTTTCTTATGCAATTTGTTTGCATAGAGGCTTTGAAAAGTGCAGATGCTCAAAAGTATTTAAAAACGCCTATTTACAATGCAAATTATAATTTGCATTGTTTAAAAAGCAGTTTGTCGGCTTTTTTCTTATGCAATTTGTTTGCATATAAGCTTTGAAAAGTGCAGATATTCAAATGTATTTAAAAACGCTTTTGCATTATTTAAAAAGTAGTTTTTTGACTTTTTTCTTATGCAATTTGTTTGCATAAAGGCTTTGAAAAGTGCATATGCTCAAAAGTATTAAAAAACGCATATGCAAATTGTAATTTACATTATTTTTAAGTATGCAAATTATAATTTGCACAGCTTTTTATGTATGCAATTTGTTTGCATAACCCAGTTACAAAAAATTAAGTATGCAAATTATAATTTGCATAGGTTTTTATGTATACAATTTGTTTGCATAACCTAGTTACAAAAAAAAAAGAAAAAAAAATGCATATGCAAATTATAATTTGCATACTTAAATATCCTATGTAAATTTTAATTTGCATTATTTTTAAGTATGCAAATTATAGGTTTTTATGTATGCAATCTGTTTGCATTACCCAGTTACAAACAAAAAAAAATAAAAAATAAAAGATTAAAAGCTATAGTCCGTCAAAAAAACAAAAACAAAAACAAAAACAAAAAAATAGCATATGCAAATTATAATTTGCATTACACATACTTAAAGTTAAAAGAGGGGTAGTTTAGGTATGCAAAATTTATCATTTAAAAAAAAAACTAAGGACCTACTTTACAAAACGCAAAAAAGGAGGGACGATTCTTACAACTCAAAAGAAGCTTGTTTGTCAGTCAAACCACCCATAAAAAAGGGGTTTTAACCCAATATTGTGAATTAAATAACCATTCCTACCAAAATAAAAAAATTAAATGACCGCTTCTTAAATTAAAAGGATACATATGTGAGTCATTTATCGTTGCCTCGTTGGATGATTGCATCCAACAATGAATGTGTCAAAACTCTTTGTTACTGGAGCCTAATCCTTTTCAACATATAACTTTTACTTTTTTACAGTTACATGAACAATTTTTTAGTTATGATCGAGGGAAATGCTTAAAGCAACATGTTATTGACACAGCCCATGTAGGCCTACATGAAAATGATCTAAGGGCTAATTTTTTGTGATGATAATGTAAGTATCATACAGATCATCCTCACTCAAAATCACATAATTCTAAAATTTCTAAGCCCATCAAACATATGTAGTTTATGAGCCTTCTATTTTTACAATTAAATTTATACCTATATTTGAGAAGGTTATAAGTTTAAGAACCGGACGAATTTTAGATGAAGATGATCTATACATAACAAGTAGATTATTCTCACACAATTAGATTATCTCCATGTGGGCTCCCACAAAGACCGTGTCCATAACATATTGATTTAAGCATATCCCTATATCCTAACTCATAATTTTTATATGTTTTGATTTTTTGATTTTTTATTTTTAGAATTTGTGATGTCTTCCATCCTTCAAGTAAGACTAATCCAACAAGCTAAAGGTGAATCAAATTATGAGTTTTTAAGAAAATTTGTACATAATATTACCCTTAATAAAGGGTATATTTGTCTTTTCACTTGTAGGAGGCTAGTAGCCCTTACCAAAGGCAAGGGTATCCCAATTATAATGGGTTTGTGGTTAAAAAAATAAAGAGAATAGAAAAAAAAAAAAAAAAAAAAAAAAAAAAAAAAAAAAAAAAAAAAAAAGAGAGAGAGAAAGTGGGAGAGGAAGGAAAGTCCCTACATATCGCTTTCCTCCAAAAGCTAGATAACAGATCAAAACATACCTATCTGTCTCCAAGTCATTAAAAATATAAAGCTTATGCAGATCTCATCCAACTCCAAGCCAGGGTATTCAAATCTACAGTCCCACATGCTGTCAGGTTTCCTTAATTTTATTTAGTTTTACTCTCATTATAGGTATACTACTTCATGTTCATGTGAGAGTTTGTTAAAATAGGTTTGAGGTCCACCAACTATATATCATATTTAAAAACAAAAAAATCAATTTCGACGTGTTGTAAGTATCGAGATACGTATCTCTTAAGATCATTCTCTTGATGATTATGTATCTCGAGAACGATCGATCCAACGGAGTTGACCTAATGCTGACAATTTGCTACAGTACACCATGGATGTACTCTAACAAACCCTATTTTTTGTTTTGAAGAAATGTAGGGATATGCCATTTTTTGTCTTATATTTGTTCATGTCAGCCCAAAATCCTAACTCATTTTTTTTTTTTTTTGTAAGGTAACATGGGGGTTCTCATATTAGAGAAAAATAAAAGGAGAGACATTGAATTTTGATTCTCTCCTTTTCTTTTGGAGTAGAGATATGTGTTTTTTAAAGTCTTTAGTGAGAATCAAGTCCTTTTCAAGTCCTTTTTTTTTTTTTTTTTGGTTCCCTTTATGTTGTACTAGGCTGTGCCTTGTATGAACTTGTACAAGTCCCTATAGTGATTGACTCTTTAATTAAGTTTATAGATTAAACTAATTAAACCCTAATTAAACCTTAAACTAACCGATAATAACTCAAAAAACTTATAAAATAAACTCAAATTAGGTTAGATACCGACACGGCCTATTGTCGTGGATGGAACGATTAGGACCAGTCAAAATCAGTTCCGGTTAGGGGTTTTTTTTTTTTTTACTATTTTTTGGTTATTGACCTCAATTATTGGTTTGGAGAGAAGCGGTTCGACGTCGAATGGTGTTGAATTTTTCCTACTCTTGTACATAATCATGTTTATAATTGTGTATATGTTATGATGTAAAGCCCTATATTCATGCGAATTTGAAACTAAATTATCATTTAGCTGGCGTATTAGATGTAATTAATTGAATTTAAAAATGAGTTAGAGTTGCTTCCCTTGACCATTGACATCTAATTAAATTTGACTGTTAGATCATCAAGTTATCAATTTTTTACGCTAACCCAATTTCTCACAATTTTTTCTTTCCATCCAAAACTGGTAAATATATCCCCCCCTTTTTTTTTTTTTTTTTTTAAGAAAAGAGTGTTTTTCATCATCAGTTATGGTTGTCAACGGGGCAATGCAACTCTTAACATTATAATGAGATGTGAACGATAATGAGATGCTTGTTCTAAAAAGACCCGTAACCCTTTTTTTTTCTTTTTCTTTTGAAGAGGTGAGCCTGTTTATAATGAGATTAGTAATTAACTTGATGTTGGTGGGGTTGGTACTCAAAATTGTGCTATCAATAAAAACAATAGACCCTTCCAACTAAGTTAGTTGGCACCCGCTATGATAGCAAATTTTACCATTATTTGCGTTCGTGGTGATGTCTTTCTCTGCGTCCAATGATGGTATTTTTTCTTTCGTCCGTTGGTGGCAAACTATCTGTTTATGACAGTTTTTCTATGCTTGTTGTAACTAGACATTAGTTCATCCTGTAAAAAAAATTTAAAAAACTATGTAAAAATAAGTTAAAAAAATGGAGAATAAAAGTTGCAAAGCGCAATAAAGTGAAGTTCACAGGCGACACAATTAGGTTAATCAATACTTATAAGCATTGTTTTCACATTCATGAAAAAATAAAATGAACAAATCTTTTTTTTAAAATCAACATTTACGAAAAATTCACTTATAATATAAAGTGATGTTCGTGATCCAGACAATAAATACCCACTCTTTTTTCATAGGAGAAATATAAAAAAAAAAAATTAACCTTCTCAATTAATTACCTCACTACCAAAAACATAATTAAAAAAGATTGACAAATGTAAATTAAAGTTGAAAAGAGGGGTAATTTGAGAAACAATATTTTTGGTGAAACCATGGAAAGGCCATGTAGGGTAGGTTTGATAAGGGTGGGATCAAATTCAGAGAGGGGGGGACAAAGAAGAGAAAGAAAAGACAAAAAACCTGACGAAGGAGGCATCTTTATTCTTCTTCTGAATAAATATTATTATTATTATTCAGGAAAGAAAAGAAGAAGAAATGGATTGGATTTGCGGGTGAGCACGCGTTGTAGTGGGAGACAAGGCACAGCCGTAAAAAGTGTGGGCCCCACCTCGATTTCAGGCCCCCCAACATCATCATCATCATCAACATCAACATCAACATCAACATCAACATCAACATCTTCAATAACCAACCACCATCACCCCTATCCAAGTATCCATCAAATGCCCAATCACCAACTCCCCTCCAAATTAAACCCTAATCACCTATTGAAATTGGGAAGGGGGCCAAGTGATATGACCAGGTAAAATTTTCCTATGATCAGGCACAATCAATGTTTAGAAAACGGCGGTTATAACGGTAAGGGTCATAAGGCTCAATTTTCATTTTAAATTTGAAAGAAAATTTTAGAAGAACATGTCCAAAAGTTTTTGGAATATTAGTTTCTTTCGAAAAAAAGTTCTATGCTCAGCCGTGATTTGCACCCATAGAAGTTACTAGCTGCTGTGGAATCACTTAAATTAAGAGAAGAATGAGTAGAGCTTTCATTTTTTTTTTCTTTTTAATTTAATTAATTCCACATTAGCAGATAACTTTTACGGGTGAGAATTAACAAGTGTAGAAGCCATCGTTTCCTTTATTTTTATTTTAAATTTGAAATAAAGTAACTATTGTAGAGTGATTAAACTCTATTATCTTAAAAAAAATTAGTATTTGGTGGCATTGAATTGTAAATAAAGCAACAACCTAAGATCAAATTTTATGACCCCTTAACAAAAGACCAAAGTTATGAAAAAAGTAGTTGAAGATGACATGGCAATGAAATGAAAGGCCTTCAATTTTTTTTCAAATTTGAAGGTTCTTCTAAATATTTTGAAGGCTCAAAATAATCGAAAGGATTGTTAGAGAAGTTTTTGTACTCTCTCTCCTCTAAATTATGAGAGTGAAGCACTGTTCGAAGTGCTCTAAGTTGTTATGTTATAGGAAAATGCTAAACTTACTGCATTTCCTACTGCAAAAGTCATCCCACAGTTCTCAAATAATCTCACACCCCCTCGTAATTTGTGTCATTTTTCAATTGACACAAATACCCTCCTAAATAGCCTTTGTAGTATAACTTGTAGTACACTTTCTAATAAGTGTAGCATCACCGTATGTTTTATCACTAAAATAGGTATATCATATAACAGTTGTTATAATTGTAAAACAATTGTTACTTGTTAAAAACAAAGAAATAAAAGAAAAATGATTTGGTTTTTGTTGATTTTGATTTAAAAAATTTAAAAACTGTTATTTTTCATTATAACAACAGTTTTTTTTTGTCCATTATAATCATCGTTATAAACATTTTTTTTTGTTTAATTCAATTTTTTATTTTAACCCAAAACCATTATAATGATCATAACAGTAACAACCCTCTACCGTTACACTATATAACGGTCGTTTATAAACATCTATTATACAATTCAGGACGGGGGGCAGATTTTTCCTCTTTTATAAATTGTGTCCTGCTTCGTAAGCTCCCCCTCTCTCTCTCGATTTCTCTCTACCTCCCCTCTCCCCTTACTATTTTTTTTTTCCGATCTGTGTCGGCTCCTCCTCCCCACCGCCACCGGCAAATCTGCTGAAGTTCTCCCTCCTCCGCAAACCTTAATTTTTTGAGTGCACCTCCAATGGTGGTAATGGCAAGGAAATACCCCCCTTTCCCTCTCAACCACGCCCATCTCAGTCTTCTGGTGTAAGCAAGAGGAAACCAATCTACCCCTTTCTCTCTTCTGATGGCCAAGGTTTTGAGCCGAACCGATGGCACGACAATATACCTAGTTAGGTACAATGCGACAATGCACTTTGTAGTTGTTGTTATAACCAAGCAGGGTTATAATAGGAACGGGGGTTGCGAACCCCTATGTGTTCATGCCATATCTCGTTTTGTATGATGATCTTTTCACACCAAATTTGATGCCGTCTAAGGTCATCTTACGATATGCACTTAGAGGCTCTATGAAACCCTGTTCCCCTTATAGAGTTTTATTTTCGTTTTAACCAACTAATAATAGTTTTTGGTATTAGGTGTTAATGGTGTCTTTGGTGCACTTTCGCTTGTACCTATAATTCGGCAATAGGTACCCAATTGCTAAATTTTAGATCAATTTAGCCAGCCAACGTTCAAGAAACGCGAAAGACCCCGCAATTCATGTGGTAGTCGCATGAGATAATCTAATATTTTTTTTTGGTGAACTAATAGGAGTAAATGCCCTTACTAGCAGTTACTATGGTAATTGTTTTCACTAAAATTTATTTTATTCTAAAACTTCTACTTTTATCACAAATTAATTAGAAATGAATCGTACTGTTGAGAATAGTCCCATATGGGAGATAGAAGCCTTGCAATCCAATATATAAAGACTGTGGATCACTCCGCTCATTGCCAATTAATTTTGAGTTGAATACCTACAAACTCAATATAGTATCAGAGCAAGTCCACACGTGATAGGTCTAACGGCCACACGCACTCTATATCACCCAATAAAGTTCTACTTGTTAGGCTCAAAATAACACAACACGTGTGGAGGAGTATTGAGAATAATCCTATATGCAAAGATAAAAACCTTGCAAGTAAATATATAAAGATGTTGTGCACATATGATTGATTAATTAAACTTACCAACCTTGTAGTCTCCCCAACATTTCTAGTCATGCACTTAGTCATGCAGGCAGGCTCACTCTCATCTTATCAGTTCTTGCCTCTATGCATGTGTTTTATATGTGTGTTTACAAGCTTCCTAAGTGCGTTTGTGATGATTTAGTGCGGTTGCAACGCAATTTCTGGTGGAACCATTCAGATCAGAAGCATCATTTGGTGTTTACAGCCTGGTCTAAACTTTGTCAACCTAAATCAAGTGCTGGGTTAGGTATTCGAGATCCCATGCTCATCAACATTTCTCTGTTGCTGAAGTTAGCTTGGAGATTTTTAACTCAGAGGGATTCCTTTTGGGCTGAGCTTTTAACAGCTAAATATCTTCGCTCTGACTCGTTCTGGACTAGAAAGGTAGTTTATGGTTCATCACCTATTTGGGCAGGTATAATGTCTGTTCGGGACAGTATTAGTAAATTTGTTTGTTGGTCGATTGGAGATGGTCATACTGTCCGAGTTTGGACAGATCCTTGGGTTCCTGGTGTTCCTACTTTTAGGGTGGATGGGTACCCTTATGCACGTGAAAGGATTTTTCGTGTTGTTGATTTGTTTATCTCTCAAACCCGGTGCTGGAATGCAGAGCTTATTCACTCTTGTTTTCCTCCTCATGAGGCTAAAGCTATTCTCAGTATTCGATTAGCTCGCGATGCTTGTGCTGACAAATTGATCTGGACCCCTACTACTTCTGGTGTTTTCTCTACCAAATCGGCTTATAAATGTTTAACTCAGGAGGTTGCTTCCACATCTTTTGCTTCGTGCTCCCACAAATTCGACTGGCACAGTCTGTGGAAAGTTAAAGGTCTGGCACCACGCATTCAGCTCTTCATTTGGAGAATTTTTACTGATTCTATTGGTTTGAAACATAATATCATACGACATGGAATTGAGGTTGACCCAATTTGTGTAGTTTGCGGATTGGAGAATGAAACGACAGATCACCTTTTTTTGCATTGTGAAATTGCCAAGAAAACTTGGTTTGGTTCTCCTATTGGCTACCGTGTGGTTGATAATTCCACCCCCCTCTCTGATCTTCTACTATCATGGTTATCTTCTAAGAATTCCATTGAGGTCTTTAAATTGGGATGCAATATAGTGTGGAGTTTATGGAAAGCCAGGAATCGATGGGTTTTTGACAAAACAAAGGTTCAAGTTTTCAATGTCATTCAAGCTACTGTATCCTCTTATAATTTTTATAACATCCCTTTTGATCCTGGAGGCGATGTCCTAATAAATGACAGCTCTACCGCCTTTTCTTCTAACACTAGTGCTGGTTGGAAAGCTCCTGATGTTGGGTTTGTGAAAATCAATGTCGATGGAGCCTTGAAAGCAAATGCGATTGCTGCTGGTGTGATTCTAAGAGACCATATGGGTGATGTGCTTGCATGCCAAACGATATTTGATGGAAATTGGGCAGGAAAGGATGGTGCTATTGAAGCTGAAGCGCGTGCGTTTCTGAAAGGGATTGAACTTGCTAGGTATCTACATTATGACTTGATCGTGCTCGAGGGCGATTCCCAACTGATGGTGAATTATCTCTTGGGGTCTTCTCCATACCCTTGGCGACTCCAGAGTATTATTGAGGATTGCAAAACTCTATTGCAGTTGTTTATTGCTGCTTCTGTCGTTTATATTCCTAGAAACATTAATAAGACTGCTCATCTTCTTGCGAAGGAAGCTATGAGTAAGCATAGTTGTCATTTGTGGTTAGCTGATTTTCCTAGTTGTATCTCGGGCTCTATCCTCTCTGATAAAGCCTCTGTTTCTTCTTAATAAAAGTTCTCTGTTCCTCAAAAAAAAAAAAAAATTAATTAAACTTACAAACAATTTTTACCTTTATCTTTTCCAGAATAAGTAATTTAATTTTCTCCCTGGCAATATCAATTTGGTCCCTTAAAAGCTAAAACCCTAATTCCTCTGTATTGTGGCCAGCAACTCTGCCCAGTTATTATTCTAAAGAAGACTTGACAGATCTGTTCACATGAAAATCAACGCCCAGATGATCTCTTCTCCAATTAAACAAAAAAGAAAAGAAAAATCCAACCCAGATGTTCCACCTTTCGTTTCGTTATATTGTAATCAACCAATAAAAAAAAACCCTAACCCTAAGTCCCTAACCTTAATTTAACATTAATAGACAAGCATGTCTAGGTACTGTGCTTGGTGTGATTTTTTTAAGGTCTATCTAATTGGATAATCCTCAAGATTTCTTTGTAATTTGGAGGACCATAATGTACATACACCTCATAAAAAACTCCTCAAGTTTACACCGTCGGATGATTCTGACCTACCTTTTGGCTAATGATAATATTTAATTTAAGTAACCCTAATTAAAGAACAATTTAGGTTTTAGATCCTTCTTCTTATGTGTCATTTTTTGGTTTTGTTTTAGATTAAAAAGTTTAATAGTTGTACTTAACATGATGCACACTAATAAAGCTTAATCATGACCGACATTATCCAGGTATTAAACCCTAAATTACAAGGATTACGAAATCTCCTAACCACAATTATAGCTGGTACCTGGAGGACATTTATTGGATCCATCGTCACGGCCGACCGGATATCACCACGTCAGCAAATTGGAATCTCATCGTACGGGTTCCTTTTGTTTGGCGTATCATAACGATTATAAAAATTTATAATGAAAGAAGAGAACCTTTATTTTTATTTTTAATTCAAAAAAATATTAACTAATTTTATTTACTTATAATTCTACAAAGAAAAAATTAATCTTATATTTTTAGGATATGAGTCCTATGACATATGTATACGCGTAGAATGCATGTGCTTCACATTAATAGTAAGAATGGTTAGTGATCATTGACTTGACTCATTATATTTTAGGGTTTTTGTGTTCTTCGGACGCGATTAAGATAGGGTTTCGTAGGTTTTGGTGCTGGTTTTCTCGGTTCTTTACCCTTTTTAAAAAAAAATGAAAAACAGCGTAATATATTTCGATTGATTTATAATTCAACAATCTCTTAATAGTGTGTTTGGATGTAGAATTCATGTTTCTCAAGGAAAATATGAGTCCTTAGAAACATGAATCCTTGGAAGCTTAAATCTTTTGGTTTGTTTGGCTGCCATTTAAAATATAAAGAAAATCTGTATTTGTTGTTTTAATTTTGTGGGGTGTAATCTGCATTGAGTTGGGTGAATACATAGTGAATCCTTAGTTTATAATCCAGCAAATTCTAAGGGGAAAGGTGGGACTCTAAAACAGGGATTTGCTGGAAAATATATTTCCCTGGAAAATAATTTTTCTGGTATTCTTGGCAGCCAAACAGACCAGGGAAATATGAATCCCTGGTCCCCACTGAATCCCTACCTTGAAATCCCCCATCTAAATAAACCATAATTTTTTTTATAAATCTCTATGACAAATTCAAGAGAACGAAAAATATGAATACGTGTAGAATGGATGTGCTTCACGCTAGTAGTTAGAACGGCCTAAAAATCCCTCCAAGCAATGTCGACTTGTGTTTTGTTAATGGCCAAAGTAGAGGAAATCTAATGGTCACTTAAAGGATTTGACTCGAAAAGAAGAAATTATCTTATCAATATTAACTACGAAATGAAAATGACTCCCAACGAAGAGAGAAGGTAAAGTAAGTATAAAGCGATTGGTTACACAAATTTTTTAAAAAATATTTCGTTTTTTTCTTTCGAGAAGGAAGATCAAAAGGTTATTGATGAGCCTAAATGAGATATAAAATATAATTTTAAATTTTTATTTTTTTTTTGCACTGCTCGTTTAGAAGAGGGAATTGACTACGAGGAAACGTAAGCCGAAGATTCTTAGACATCTTTTAAAAAGGGGATAAAATGTTGCCTCCAGTTCAGTTCCCACATTCAATGCATCAGATTTGGTGAGACTTTTAGAAGTAATATAATAGTGAGATTAAGAGAAGGGGGATTAAGAAGGACCAAAGGAATCAAATGTGTGAAAAAGGAATTGTAGGGACCCCCCAAAAAACACCCATGGCTTATCTTCTGGATCTAATTAGTTTACAATGATATCTTCAACCCACGTTGTCCCAAAACTTGACTTTTTTTATTAAAAAAAAAAAAAAATTGTAAGAGTTTTTAAAAAATTGATTTCAAGGTAGGCAAAGCATGAAAAAAAATTGGGTTTTTTTTGGTTAGGGCATTACATCATAAAATGGGTCCCATTTTGGAGATTTGTTAGATCAGAACTAAACAAGATATGGTCATGATCAAACTCACTCCATTATTGTATGTTTGGAGAAACCCAAAAAAAAAAAAAAAGTTTTTATAAATTGGAGGGTTAGGATCGTCTGATCAAATTGACTATACTTTGGGAGCCCTTAAATGTTAGTCATGCATGAACTTATTTGATACAACGAAAATTCATTACTATAATAATTCGTGTGATTCAGAATTTTTTTTTTGGTCAAATGATTTGTTTAAATGTTTGTTGGAAATATATAAATAAGTTATAGAAAATAAGATTTTATGATGATTTTTTTTAAATTAGATATTAATAATTTTGAAATACTTCGAGTAAAATGCGTGGATTATTTGGGTAATTCAAAAATTCCTTGACTAACCTAATGAAATTTATGAGTTTTTTTAATCGAATGCCTAATTTTTTTTTTCAGAAATTTCCAGTATACAGTTTTAACTCATGCAAAACTAATAAGAAAAATGTCTCTCATGCAAATCTCTATACTTTATCTCAATAAAGTTAAATATTTAAAATTAAAAATTATTTGCCATGTTTTACAGATTTTTGTTTTTGTTTTTGACGACCATTTTTTGTGGGAATTTGGAAGGACTACCCATTTTTCACCTTCTTTTTTTGGAAGGCAAAATAAATCTGTTACACCATTGGCACGAAAAGCCCTTTTTGTTTAAGATTTTTCATATAATTTTCCTAAGCCATAATTTTTCCTAAATATTTTTGTAATTTCTCAAAAAAAATAAAACCCATTAATTGGAAGGAAAAGCCCTTTTTGTTTAGATTATTCTTATAATTTTCCAAAACTATGAATTTTTCCTTGTAATTTCTCCAAAAAAAAAAATATTAAAATTAAATTTCAATTTTTTTTCTTTTCATTTCTTGAAAAAAAAAACTAATTTGGGTTATTAATGCCACTAAAACATGAAAAGACAGTAGGAATAAGCACTAGTTAATGCTTGAAGGGATAGGAAGAATCTTATTAGCAAAACAAATCAAAAAAAAAAAAAAGTTGAAACGTAAGGGATAAAGTTAGACTAGATAATAAAGACATTTTATGCTCTGTTTATGATATTTCAGGAAAGTTTTAATAATTGACTGAGTACCATCCTAAGGCGACACGACACGTGTCCCCCTAAAAATGTGGAGTGTCATGCAAATTAATATGGTCCTGTAGCATAGTACTCCTGATGTCGAATCGTATTTAGGATGCCATGTCACTTTCGGAGATGTCCATTTCTGTACTAGTCCTACCAGTTGTACAGAAAGCAAGAATGACAAAAGTCGAAGTTAAGACCGAGTTATACCTACAATCATTACATAAGACTATTCGTTACCTAAATTATAGGTCTAGCTTTAAAAGCAAAGACTTCCTATAAATGAACTGTTTAAGACCGTCTTGTATTCTTCGAAGTGTTCACAAGGACATATTTAAAGTGAGTTTTAGGTTTTGTTTTGATGGATGATCGAAGATAACAAACACTGGCTAGTCTAATGGTTTGTTACCCGTCTGCCTTGAGGGGACGTCTTAAGTTCTAGTCTTATCAAGGTAGTTCTCTAGGACTTCTCCAATGTAATTGGCTCGTGTTTGTGCCTTAGATTTTACATGTAGTTGTACATTTAATAAGTGTTGCGAGTTTGATAAAATAGTATTAAAGAAAAAAAAATATCCTTCGACTTGAAAATGGTAGTTCAAAGCCAAACAAGGCCTAAACTTTGGCAGCACATGAATAAGGAATGGTAGGGTAGGCGATTTTTTTACGGCCCAAAAACTAAGCTCTGTTAAATTGATGGCCTAAAAAATATAGTCAAGCCCAACAGATATTTCATATGGGCCTGAAAGCGTATTGGGCCAAAAGGCCCATCAATCTTAACCATTTACTTAGTTAGCAAGGTTGACTTGCAATGGACCCCACGATCATGATCATGAAATCAAGTAGACTTACAAGGCACATATTTAGTAATTCGGTGCTCGGTAAAAGTTTAGTTCGGGAATCTTTAGCGAACTATTCGAATTTATGGACGAAAAATTACGTCAAATAATTGGAATTCAGTAAAAATACAATTCGGGAATAATTCAAGTATAGTTCGGATGATCCATCCAAAAATTAGCTTAAAAATTCGGATATATATACAAGTATAATATCTAAAAATATTATATCTTATCATAAACTACAATACTATAAGTACCCATTCAATAAGTCTCCAATTGGTACAATGGAACTAGTATAATGGATTGAACAATAACTAAGATTTAAAAAAAAAAAAAAAATTTAAAGTAAAACGAATTGTTAAAAAAGTAAAATAACACATCCAATAATCTCAATGTTATTAGTATAATGGACTGAACAATAACTAAGATTAAAATAAGAGAGAAGAATTATTCAAAAGTTCGGTTCGGATTCAGGAATTATTCGCGAATAATTTGGGTCCGTTAAGAATGAGCGAATTATTCCGACTCATTGAATAATGCGGTTATTCGAATTATTCGCGAACCTACTAACTAGGACAAGGCATAGTTCCAGACGTTAGCAATTCGGCATAGGGCTAAACGTCGAGTCGACAAAAGTACAAGTATTATTCGGTCCATAAGAGTTGTAATACGGTCTAAAATTCGGCACACGAAAAATATTTGGCTTGAATTTAATTCGTGTTTAATATGTTTCACGCGTAAAAATCTGACAGTAAAAAGTCGGCAATATGCCAAGTCTTCTAGAAGCTTCATGAGTTTCGAATGTATCAATGTAGGAGCGAAATTGAGGTCCTTGGGAAGAAGAAAGAAAACAAAAAGGGGTCCTTAAACAATAGCTAAGATTTCTTTTTTATTTTTATTCATATGTTTTATGCAACTCTGTTAAAACGTGTTTCAAACGTTTTAGCTAAAAAATTAGTGTTATTGAGGAGGTCTAATTTAGGAGAAGTAGCAGTGGGATACCTTGTATGGTACATACACCATATACTTCCTCTTTCTTTCTATTTGAGTCTGACGTGGCCTTCTGTGATTCTCAGTTTATAGGATTGGATTTTAATATCCTATCCACAAATTTGTGAGACAAATTCTCAGATCTCTCCCCCCCAAAAACAGTTTATCATCATCATCATCATTCAATCAAAACCATTCTATCGTATAATTTCTTCCATCACAATTACAGCAACAAAAACAAGGATAGATTTGGAACCAATTTCACTAAAATAAAAAATTACTGGTTCTACCGAAGCTCTTCAATGGGTAGTTTGAACTAAGTGGACAAGAAAAAAATGGGTTTGTTTTCAACACAAATGCAAGGTCTCAAAGCAACAGCAACAGCAAGAGCTTCATGGTTCAATCCATCTGAAACAATCTCAACTACCCATTTATCTCTCTTCAAGGTACTGTTTTCTGATCATTAATTTTTTTTTTGAACATTCTGCATTTTTTGAAGTATTTATCTACTTTCACAGAATCCCATTTCACAGTACAATCCAATATCGTCGAAACAGAATTCTTTTCTCAGAGGCCAATTTTGTATAGAACACTTCCTTTGGGTCAGTTCGAGCCGTCGAAGGAGAAGCAGAGCAGGTAATTAGTTCAAAATCTCTTTTTTAATATGTTTGATAGATTTTCTGAAATCAATTTCTATTTCTATGTGAAAGAGTTTTAGAGATTACTGTTCTATCTATTTCTGTTTCTATATTTTCTTTTTTCTTTTTCAAATTGTTTTGATTGGTATCTGGGTATTTTTTTTTCTTCTGGTTTTGATTATGTTTTGTTTTTTGATGACCAAGGAATTGTGTCAGTTCTTCCATTAACGGAAGAAAATGTTGAGAAGGTTCTGGAAGAAGTTCGACCTGGTTTGATGGCTGATGGAGGGAATGTAGCTCTGCATGAGATAGATGGCCTTGTTGTAGTTTTGAAGCTACAAGGAGCTTGTGGGTCATGTCCAAGTTCAACCATGACTTTGAAATTTGGGATTGAAACTCGACTGAAAGATAAGATCCCAGAGATCCAGGAAGTAGAGCAGATCATGGACACTGAGACTGGACTTGAGCTCAATGAGGAAAATGTCGAAAAGGTAAGAAAAGCATCTCTCTAATGCACAAATTTGATGGTAATCATTCTATATTATCACGATAATACGAGTAAGAATGTGTTTACATGAGAAAATTTATAATGTGGCTTCATTTCAAGTTACAGCTATGTTATTTCAGAGTCGAGGTTTTTAACCGTAAATTTAAAATCTTGATATCCGATTCCCTAGTCAAGATTAGGGTTTCAAGAATGCCCAGCTGCACAGACCTGCTTCAGTTTTTGACGATTTCTATGATTTACAACAAGTTATTTATTTGAGAAATGGGTGAATAACTAGAATCAAAATGGTTGATATAGTTTCATCTTTCAGATTCTTGCAGAGATCAGACCATACCTTACGGGCACCGGAGGTGGAATTCTTGAGCTTGTTCAGATTGCTGACTATGTTGTCAAGGTGCGACTAAGTGGCCCAGCAGCAGGGGTTATGACAGTTCGTGTTGCTTTAACACAGAAATTGAGAGAAAAAATACCTGCCATTGCAGCTGTCCAGTTGATAGAGTAGTGAAGTAACATAAGAGAATGTCATCTACTGTAACGGCAGAAAATATAACTTCTCATTTGAAGTGTAGAACAAAAGTTAAGTGATTATGATATAGTTCAACTGTAAAATATTGAGTTCTCATAAAGGATCAAATCCATTATTTCAAAATAATGTATATCGATCTAGCTCCTGCGTGCATTTCAAGTATAAAAGCATCTAGTTGATTAAGCATAAAGAGTCTGGTTAAGTAATATTCACTGAAGATTCTTATTAGCTAAGATGAAATATATATTGAAGCTAGAGAAACAAATTAATGAACATAATTCACTTAAAACAAAACTGTGTAGGTAATAAATACACATTAATTACCTCACTTTGTCACCTCCATTGCAGTTTCAAGTACATTAATTTACAAACTAATTGAAGTAGGAACATCGAGTGTGTGCCCTCTAATCCTATCAATGCTCTATATATAGAACATATTACAACTAGTCCTCTAATGACTCAAATTCCTCTAACAAGGTCTAATAGAACTCTAAAAGACAGTAAATAAGAATTCTAGTTAAGCTGGTAAACTGGCAAAATAAGAAGTTTGAGTTTGGAAAGCTCAAAGTTCCGCTGACAGTTTGAACTACCCTCAATGGCTCAATGTGGTTCGAACCAAAATTTTAATGCACTTTGGAAGCTTTCATCATCCTGGAAACGGCTCTGTCCATCAGTATGGTTCCAATTGGTGCCTAGTGATCGAAACCGACGGTTATCTTACAAGGGTTTGAAACCTCCCAGAGGATTTAGAACTGCCTTACTGGCAGTTCAAACCGTCTCTGAATTCCTGTTTGAAATTTTATCTTTTATCTTCAAACGGCCCCTTTATACATAAAATGCATGTGGCTTCTGGTATTGCATCAAAGAGCCTGGCCAAGTAATATTAACAGAAGATTCTTATTTGGTAAGATGAAATATATTTTGAAGAGAAACAAATTAGTGAACAGAATTCACTTTAAACAAAATTGGATAAGAAATAAATACACCTGAATTACCTCATTTTGTAGCCTCCATTACAGTCTCAGCTCACAAGTATATTAATTTACAAACTAGTTGAAGCAGGAATGCCGAGGGCATGTCCTTTTGAAGGTGGCAATACAGTTTGTAACTTCTTAATCATCTTTTCAAGCTCCATCAACTTCTTTGTTTCCCCTGCTTGAACCAAAAACCTCTCCAAAACCCGAAATCCTCCTTCATTTGGATGTCTTCCTCTCTCCACCACTTGTTTTAAACACTCATAAGCTTCCTTCACCTGCCCTCGGGAGCATAGCGCGGTCACCAGAAGATCCACAGCGTGCCCATGAGGACAAGAACCTTTCACAACAAGGTAATCCCAGAGCTCCAAACCTAAATCAGGTCTTCGATTTTCACAAAAGAATTTCATCAACATCACCACTGTACACGATTTGGGCACGAAGTTTTTATCGATCATCCTTCGATAAAGATTACAAACATCATCAATGGCGTTCGATTTCGTCAACCCAAAGAACATTGTGTGGTAAGTCACATTATCATGCACAATTCCCTTCTCTTCCATTTCATCCATCAACTTAATTGCAGAGTTCAAATCTCTTGATCTAATGAGAGAACTCATTAAAGCATTATATGCTCCAATATCAGGACATAAGTTTCTAGGCAAAATTTCATCGAACAACTGACGTGCTTTATTTACGTTCCGAGCAATACCAGCTCCATGAATCAAAGTAGTGATTGTTTCTAATGTGGGCAAGAAATTCAACTTTTCCATCTCTTCAAAAATTCTTAAACCATCACCAAAACTACCTTTCTTACAATAAGCATCAATTCTAATATTATAAGTTACTACATTTGGCTTAAACCCTCTTCTAATCATTTCATGATAAAACAATTCTACAGCAGTAATATTACCAGACTCCTTAAACCCTAGAAGCAAAATATTTAAAGTTTGGGTATTAGGGGAAAACCTTAAATACATCTTCCGAAACACAGCTTTTGCCTCTTTCATCTGTCTCTGTGAGCAAAAAGCTTTTAAAAGTACATTAAATTCATCAACTCCAAAAACCCTTCCAACAAATATCTCTTTTTCCATTCTCTCAAATGCTTCTAGGGTTTCTTCAAAAGATCGAAACTTGGCGAATTTCGATAAAACAATACTCATGGACTTAAGGGTTAGTAAATCTGGGTATTTTTGTCCGATTTCTATCATTAATTCCCAGGCTTTATCGAAATTTTTCATTCGGGTGAGAATGTGAAGGGTTTTTTCGAAGGAATCAGAAGTGGGTTGAAAGAATTGAGAGTGGTTGAGAGAGAATTTGAAGAATTCGAAGGCTTTAAGGCCATTGGAATGACCAGAAAAGAGACGACCGAGGACATTTTCGATGAGGTGAGTGGAGAGGAGAGAGAGTGGGATATGGTGAAGAAGGAGAGGCTGAAGAGATTGGTTATCAGGGAAGGGATGATCATTTATGAGTTTGGTGATTCTGTTGATTTCAATTTCAGAAGATGGGTTGATTGATTTTGAAGAGATAGAGAGAGAAAATTTGAGGTTCGGAGGGGTTGTTTGGATGAGTTGGTTTATGGGTTTCCATGGATTTCTTACAGGGATCATTTTGTTGGAGAAAGGGTTTTTAGTGTTTTCAAGTTTTTAAAAGTAACGGATAGTTTATACCCCTGTTTTGGATTTGTATACCCTCCCCTCACTTGCAAGGGTTCCAAGTCCTAGAAAATGCATGAGATTTTTCTTTTTCTTTTTCCTTTTTTTCTTTCATTTTTCGTTTTACTTCTTTTATTTTTCATGTAATTGTGATGATCATTAAAGAGCAAAGAACAATGTAGAGGTTTTTAAGTTACTATTTGTTGTTGATGGTTGATTTCTCACTGGTGATGAGATTGGTGTCTATGTTGATATTGTATTGGCCCCCTTTTATGTAAAGGCGCCACATAGGTGAGACAACTACGTATGAAGGGTACCACGTCACCAAAAGTAGCACACATGACAAACGTTATGTGTGAGAAGCGTGACAAGCCACACAAATGCCAAGTTATTTTCACTTGGAATACTTAAATAAAGGGGAAAAAGCAAGGTGAAAGGATAGGAGGGCAAGTAGAGAGGAACTCCGACGAGAGTATCCGAGTCGCCATCACCTGGAGATTGGGCGCCTTCACAAGGAGAATAAAGGAGCCTTCTCCAGAGATGCTCTCGCCAGGAGAGTTAAGAAAGAGACAAAAAAAGCGCCCCTAGGGAGGTCTGAGTAAAACCGTTACACAAACGGTATCTTCCATTCCAATCAAGAGGAGACCATTCTAGCATCTGTATCGGAATGTTCTAGATAACACGTGTCAAAAGATTAGAGAATATGTGAGAACTTTGTTCTTTTCCCAAAGGGGGAAAGGAAAGAAAGGAATGAGGGCAAAAGTGGACACAAGGATCCTCAAGATGGAAAGACTATTAATACCCCAAGGGTAAGTCTCAAAAGACCAAGAATGATTGAATACTCAGACTTCAACTATTAGATCCTTCTCAAGGCAAAAAGTCTCTCTCTCTCTCTCTATCTCAACCCGCTTCTTCTCCGATCACCTCGCCGATATGAACCCCCCTTTAGGAGGAGTGACGTTTCTTCAAGAATCACGAGTTGGCTAGCTTGAGGCGACTCCATAATTCAAGGTTTCCTCTTCTCTATACTGCACCTAGATCGACATTTCACCACCCTTCAAATTCACTCGATACAGATATGATATTTTTTAGTGTTGCAACTTTCCTGTTTTGTTGATGGCATGTGTTTTGCATCGCTATTGACATCTTTCTTACGTTCATTAGTGGTAGTTTTTATGTGTTTTTAATGAGGTTTTTTTTTCCTTATGCCCATTGTTAAAGGTTTTTTGCATCGTTAATAGCACATTTCTGACGGTCTTGTTAGAACCTATTGGTGTAGTTTGACTGCTAACTTATAATCCCTTAGAGAAAAAAGAAAAAAGAGAAAATGTTTTGGTAAAGTAATTAGATCTTGAGCTCTTTGATAGGTCGGTCTTTATAGGAGTATTGATTGGGATACTTATCATTTGGTATCAGAGCTGGTAAAAAGATCCAATTGGGGGGAGGGGGTTATTTAATTATGATTTTCATGGACTTCTATGGACTTTCATGGACTTGTGAAATCAGATGTTATTGGTTCAAGACTTTGAGAGAGTCTTACAAAGTTATGTGTTATTAGTTCAAGACTTTGAAAGAGTCTTGCAAAGTCATGTGTTATTGGTTCAAGACTTTGTAGAAGTCTTGTAAAGTCATGTGTTATTGGTTCAAGACTTTGAAAGAGTCTTGCAAAGTCATGTATTATTGGTTTAAGACTTTGATGGAGTCTTGCAAAGTCATGTGTTATTGGTTATTGACTTTAAAGTCCATGACTTTGATGGATTTACTTTTTTCATGGACTTTGAAAGACTTTTGTGTCCAAATTGGCTTGTATGAAATCCCACCAAAATTGGTGGGATTATGGTGGACTTTATATTAATATTAATATTAATAAATAATAGTTAATAATTAATAACTAATATTAATAATTAATAATTAATAACTTTATATTAATATTAATATATAGTAATATTAATAAA
>MVGT01004285.1:772008-805370 GCA_002174775.1 Macleaya cordata
GTGCACGTTAGCAAACCCCTTTTAATTAATTTTAACATAAAAATGACCATAACTTTCAAATGTAAATCGGATTTGAATAAAAATTTATACCATTAGAAAGAATTTTTCAAGATCTCTAAAACAAGATCAAACATGAATACTAAATTCAAAAAAAAAATCTAAAAAACACATTTACCTAGTTATAAACCCAGATAATTGTATGTAAACTTTAATTTGCATACCATGAACCTCAATACTCTACTGAACATTAAAACATACAAATTTGAAATGCATAGAGGCTTAAAAAAATATAGATGCTCAAAATTATTTAAAAATAGCGTACGCAAATTACAATTTGCATACAACTTGCATAGATTTTTAACTATGCAAACACAATTTTTGAGTTTTTTTTTTGTTAGAGGCTTTGAAAAGTGCAGATGTTCAAAAGTATGCAAAAATAGCCTATGCAAATTACAACTTATATAATTTTTAAGTTTTTTTTTTATTATGCAATTTGTTTGCATAGTTGAGTTACGAAGGTTTTTTTTAAAAAAAAATTGATATTATTGCCTGATCTCATTTTAAAGATCTTGAAAAATATAAATTTTATAAAAATTCGATTTATAGATTAAAAATTATAGCAAAAGCATTATTTTCTGAATAATGCAGCTAGAGTTTGTACTCTATACAGACATAACGGTAGTTTATGTATGAAAATATGTTAGTTTTTTTAAAAAAGGTGATGTTATCTGTGCTCCAACTTTTATTGCATTTCTGAATATCAAAAAAAAAAACTTTTATTGCATTTCTTATTGCCAAAGCCATTTATTAGGGCAGCATGATAATTTCAAAATAGGTACAAATCATGAATGGTATAGAATCAATTCATATCGTAGGATACACATACAATAAGAAATACAGTAGGTTTAGCATTTTTTTAAAAGAAAATCAAAACAGTTCCTACCTTCACAAATCCCTAAAAAAGAAGGACGTGCCTTATAAAATAAAAAGTATCCGTCCTTTCTATGAAACAGTTAGGAAATCGGGACTTCTAATAATCCGATTTTATGTTGGTATTACGGGATGAGTTCTAGCAAAATGACAATGTACCACAATACCATAAATGGTATAATTGGGTGATCAAGAAATGCTTCTTATATTCCATCTAAAGAGTGAATATAATGTTCTATCCATTTGTCATCTCTTTCTTGTCTATTCATTCTTCCTTTACTTCTTTGTTTTTTATATTTTTCTTCAACATATTGAAGATAGAAATTCTTACTTATTTGAAATCAAACAAAAACACAACAACTAGCTAGGGTTTTCTAAGCATCTCAAGTCCTTATCACATTTTTAATGTGTCTCAAAGCACCCTTTTAATATGACTATTCTAGTTCCTTAACTCCTTAAGTTGAAAATAGGGTTTTTTTAGTTCAGAGAATTTAATTTCTACATTAAAAGATCTTTGTTTCATATGACCAAAATGCCCCTACTTAAAACTATTGAAAACTTATAAAATTAAAAGTTGTTTGATAAAAATCCAGTGGGCATATTTTTCATTGAAATCAATGGTTTCAATTGCTATAAAGAAAACGAGTCTGCAACCTGTGCTTCCGGTACGGTCGGGTACTTTATGGAGGAACCAACCTTGGTATGGTGTTGTACAAGTCTTTGGCATATACAAACTTTAAAGTGTATATTAATACACAACAACTACATCAATTTGAACATAAAGTTAGCACATGAGTCTTTTAATCAACAGTTGTATATCATATTTATTTATAGGGCACTGCTTTTTGGACCGACGCCTTTACAAAACAAATGCGATGTTTATGTGGTATGACGGTTCTCACTGCCACATAAGTTAGAAACTCCCTCATAACACTTTTGTAAAAGGGTCGGTCCAAAAAACTTTATTGTTATTTATATGTACGAGCCTTCTATATGCATTGCACGTATTTTATGCTGGGCTTGTTCTGGAGGGTTTACGTACCTCACAATATTACGATTTAGCTCGTTTGTCTTTTCTTCTTTAACAAAAATAAAATAAAAAGAAAAGGTTACAAATTTTAGAACCCTAAACCCTGAAAAGTTTTAGAACAATGTGGTTAGGCCGGGACAGACTTAGGAAAGGGTTGGCTCTCCCTGACTATAGCCAAGGGTAACTTTTTTAAAAAGTATATTTCTCTGGTGAAATATTTCCAGCTGAGGGTAAAATCAGAAATTTTGGTTTCTTGATTCCACTCTTGGATGTAGTTCTTTTAGGGGTAGATCATCATCATAAGCAGATTGTACGAACAAGTTGGGTGTAACAACTAATAACTTGGGTGGATATATCCACTCAAATGGGTACATAAAGTACAATTGAGTAAGAAGTGGGTTGACAATGGGTTGGGTTGGTCGGGTCCTAGTCGGGTCGGGCTTAGACCAAACCGATCTTCGATCGGACTCGAACTTGGGCCGGGCCTCAACTAAAACCCAAAACCCTAAAGCCCTAATCCTGGTCAACTTCAGTCTTCCCCAGGCTGGATTTTGGGCCCACGGAGAGGTTCTCAGTCATGTGTGGACTGACGGTGGACACAAAATAATAAAAGCTTGAGGGGGTGTTTAGTAGCGTAAGCCACAGTATAAATGTTTGAAGTGTTGCTATCAATTATACAGTAGATGTTTTGGACGGTCACCAACATTTCATGAAAATCCAACGGTGGAGACTTAAGGACGATGTTCTCCAAGTTAGCATACACCCCACTCTTTTTCTCTCTCTATCTCTTTCTACGTACATTCTACTCTCTTTCTCTCTCTAAAACTCCCCATAGTACATACATCTGTGTTGCAGTACTCACTGCATGCCAGAACTACTAAACACCATAAATGGTCCACCCTATGATCCTAACCGTTGGATTTTCTTCAAGATTTGAAAAAGTACTCCAACAAAGAAACGGTTCTTAAAAACAATTAAAAAAAAAAAAGCAAATCCTTTACCTGGAATTTGAATTTAACCCCAATTTTACTTACGGTTTAATTTTCCACCTCGCGCAATCAATATGCGAACAATATACTAACAATATGCAAATTAGGTTAAATTTAAATTTTTTTTTTTTGTTACCTAGGGTGGAAGTGAAAACATCACCCATTATGGTTTTTTTGTCAACATAAACTTAAATCCTTATAAAAAAAATAAAAAAAAAATTGAAGATTTTAACTCAATAAACAGAGAAGAAAATAAAAAGGTAATCTATAGAGAGATGCTTTACTCAACCATCTCATTCAAGCTTTTATGTACGTACCCAGAGCTGAAAAACTCTCACTTTCTCTTTCTAACTTTCTTTCTCTCTCTAAAAATGTCCTCTTCCAGCTCCCTAATGACTGAGACAGCACTGCAACCTTGCCGGTAATGGAAAGTTCCGGCTGTGCATTTTTTTCACCGTCCGACTATTTTCAGTAGGTGGGTTTGTGTGGGTATCTGTGTGGGTTTTGGCTTTATAGCTAGGTTGTTACATTTTTAGAGAGAGAAACAGCTAGAGAGAGAGAGAGAGAGAGAGAGAGAGAGGAACTAAGATGCACTCATATTTTTCTTGATTGCAATTGTCTTTGCTTGTTTGTTCACTTTATTATTGCACTGGAGAGGAACAAAAGGCAATCTTACATAAAGCAACAAAACCAACTTCCTTCCTCTCTCTCTCTCTACTCTCTCTTTCTCTCTCTAGGTCTTGTGAAGATGATGAACAACATCACTAGTGATGGGGGGATCTGTAGCAACAACAACAGCAACCCTTCAATGGTGTCATTTGTAGGGTTAGAGTGCAACAATCAAAAGCAGTATGGAGATTGGGAGACCAGCACTCACACTCCTACCACCACCAACAACAACAACAACAATGCTAGCAACCCTAATTTCATCAACCCCACAACCAACATCTTTGATCATAACTTCAATTATCCTCATTCTTCTTCTTCTTCAACTTTTGCTTCAAATTTCAACCCTTTTTCTCAATTCCCTGACTACCCATCTTCCAATTTCTTCAAAAAACAAGAAGGGCTTGATGGGGGATTATACTATAATAGTACTGATAGAGGAATTGGGTTGAATCTTGGCCATAGAACTTACTTCTCATCGACGGAATCGACGATGATGGATCGACTTATAAGAAGACCTAGAGGGTTTTATCTTGAAAATCAAGTTCCTAGATGTCAAGCTGAAGGTTGTATGATTGATCTTACTAATGCTAAGCATTATCATAGAAGGCATAAAGTGTGTGAGTTTCACTCTAAGGCCACTAAGGTTGTAGCTGGTGGGCTAGAACAGCGTTTCTGCCAGCAATGCAGCAGGTAATAATATTAATTCAAACATGCTGCATCTTCTGATCACCCATAGCACTGATTGATTGTGTTTTAATTCTTTTTTTTTTTTTGGGAGGATTGAAATATGTTAATAAATTAGAAATTGGGTTTTCTAGAAATGTAAATGTTTTTTGGAGATATGGGTTTACTTTGTAAGCTTCTCTTTTGCCTTGTTGATCAAAGACAAGTCCATGATCATTTCATTCCCTTGTTTTATTTTCTTCTTTTTTTTTCCCTTTTATTTGATGCTATATTTCAAAATTTTGGAGTAGATCTCTTAGAATAAGAGTGGGTTTTTTCATTTTCTTCAATTGGGTCATTATATCTTGAATTTTTCAGTGATACAGGTGTAATTTTCAGTTTGTTTGTAGCTGATGTAGTACTAGAAATTTAGGGTAATATATGTGGAGTAAATTAACAAATATAAAACCCTAGATATATTCTTTAAGTCCTGAATATATATATATGGATGTAATTTTGCTAGCTTTTGAAGCTAGAAATAACAGTAGAAACTTGAGGTGATTTTGAGCACATATAATCAATTAATTAAACAAACCCTTCTTTTAATTTGGATATTTGGTGATTTTAACAGTAGTACTAAAAGTTTGAGTGGGATTGAGCACTAAAAGAAATTGAAATTAAAATTAAAAATCTTGATTTCTTCTTCTTTTTTTCTTTGGGTGATGTATATATGTAAATTTTAGTTTTGTTGAACTTGGGTCTTCTATATTTTGTACTTAATTCATAAGATCATAATACTTTTCTATCTCTATTGTGATATTGGATCCATATATATAACTTAATAGAACTGCAGATTTTGGACTGGAACATAAAACCCTAGCCAGCTATACTAGTTTTTAGATAATGGAAACTATGTTTCCTTATTCTCTTTTACTGTTCATTTGGGTATATATTCCCTTCAAATTTATGACTTTACACACATGAAATTAAACATTTTTTGTTTAATTTTTTTTTCAATCAAATCTTTCTGTCTATTTACTAATATGTTTTAAAAGACAACACTAGGATCAAGAGCTTCAAATGGGTTTTTCATTATCTTGATGATATATATGGTGATTCCTTAATAATCTCTTTCTGATCTAATAATATAAACAGGTTTTTCATAATTTTCATTCTAATATATAAGACTATATATTGTTAATTCTCCCTTTAAATTTATTTGGGAATATTGCAACATTACTAGAACTTAATAAAACTGTGATTAATTCATTGTTTTGGTAATAACATAATCTCTCTCTCTCTCTCTCTCTCTCTCTCTCTCTCTCTCTCTCTAAAACTCTCTTTCTCTCTCTAAAACTCTTTCTCTCTCTCTTGGGTGCACACAGGTTTCATGTATTGGCAGAGTTTGATGAGGCTAAGAGGAGCTGTAGGAAACGCTTGGCTGATCACAATCGGCGTAGAAGAAAGCCTCATCAACCCGGTCCATCCGACTCACTACTGCCTTCTGCTAAAACTTCTGAAAACGGTACGATATATAGTACTACTGCTCTCTCTCTCTCTTTCTCTCTCTAACTCTTTCTCTCTCTAAACAACTTAAAGTCCTTTTTGCTGTCTCTGATTTTTTTTAATTTTCATGGGTGCAATACCATTCACAGTATTCAATATTAATCTTAAAATTTCGACCAATATAACAAGCTAGCTTCATTTAATAAATAAAATCTAAAGAGCTTAATTGGCCTAGCTAGCACCTAGCTCCAGCTGCGGCTATGTTCATATACAAATTTTTTTTTCTTTTAAATTATTTATATTTTTTTCGTTTTTGATTATTTATATAATAAACTGGTGTTTATTTTTTTAAACATCTAAAACATGCTCATTTAAATCTAACTTGATTGAATTTGATGACTCATGACCTTCGACTTAATCTTGTGGTTAAACATACACTCCCAGTGATCAAGATGTTTTAATTCAGCTAATAAAAAAAATTAGGGATAGTGGACCCACCTTTAAATTTGCATAAATGTAATATTAACAATTCTTTCTGAAAGTTCCATCAAGAGTTTTTAGAGTGATTGTTCAATAGAAACACTCGACTCAAGTTGGACATTGAATCCGATTTCGGATGAGTTTTTAGCTAAAAACAAATACCACCTAAATTTTTTTTTTTGTTTTATGATTTTAATTTAATTTAGAAAATATAAAAAAAAAAATCCCTGCAAAAAAAGTCTTTATGTTTTTAATCTTTTTTTATAAATTTAGTCCCTATTTTTATGACTTTTATGTCCAAAACGAAGGACTAAATTTATAAAAAAGGATTAAAAACATAACAACTTTTTTCACAGGGACTTTTTTCCCAAAACCCCATTTTAATTTATTTTGTGTTTCAAAAAAACACAGCAATGCTACAAGTGGGTTCATCATCATCAGCTTCAAGATCAGAAGTAGCCCAGGAGACGTCTCTATCTACATCAACACTCTCTTTGATGATCTCTAAATGCACCACCAACAACAAACCTATTCGTACTTCTACTACTACTACTACTAATACTACTACTTCTACTACTGCTGCTAAAGACACACTAGTCATGACCCACTTCATGAGTTCATCATCATCCAATTGTGGTCCAGCTCCAGCCTTGTCTCTTGCTGGTGATCAACTAATTAGATCTTGCAATATTAGTACTACTACTACTACTGATCATCATCATCATCATCAATCACGACCGTTCATCGCCATGACGACCCACGACTCAACGCCTGCTACCTTGTTTAATAATCATAGAGCAGAGATGATGAGCACTACTACAAGTAATGTTTCATCACCTTATCATCATCATCAAAATCTCTTCTTCTCCAATGTTAATGACACTCATGATCATCATCATCATCATCAAGCTTTACATTCAACAGGAGATGGCGATGGGTCGTCGGTCGACGGCAGGAACCAACTTCATCATCAGGAGGACTTGCACAACCTACTGCACTTGCGTCAAGCAATGTTTGATGTTGAGTTTGTCTGATGAGATTGATTTTAAAGTTCAAAATTTAACTTCAAACCCCACACAGCTTTGATTATAAACTTAAGAGAGAGAGAGAAAGAGAGGTGTGAGACCCATATCATAATATATATGTAGTTAATTAATTCCTAAATTATATATTAATTTAGAGATCCATTTGAAATTAATCTTCTTTTGTAAAAAAAAAGAAAAAAGAAAAATTGTTGTTGCTGTTGTTGTTGTTGAGACTTGGGATCTCGATGATGTTATCCATTCATCACCATGATTAGATGAATGTGCACGATCCATTAGATATCTGTATAATTATCCATGCATGACCATATTAGAGTAAGGGGGTGATTGGTTTTTTACCACTAACTAGCTCTCATACCCGTGCAAGGCATTGGGGCTTTAAAAAAAAATTAAATTAAATTAAATTCTTTTATTAGAGATAATTAAAAAGTTTAGATATTTTAAAATTTTAATTACTATAAATTTTAAAGGAGAAAGAAGAACTAAGTAAAAAAGGTTGTTATTACACGCCCTAGCTAGTATCGATCAAGGGAGTTAGTTGGTAAAAGCTTTCTCCCTCAATTTAGAACTCGACCCTAAAGACTAGTGAATACTCTAAAAGGGAAAAAAGTTTTAAAGATGAAACTTTAGGTTAACATAATTCTTACCTCTTAGTTGTGGTTAAAAAAACCTACATTATAAATAGTTGGCCCAATATATAAAAAAATAAATATTTCCACACTAAATAAAAGAAATTTTTAAAAAATAAAATACTTAATTTTTTTTATAAAAACTAATAAAAATATATATACTAGCCCCCTGTGGGTTGGCTTTCCTCGAACAAACTCAATTTTTCCTCTCATATGCGCATAGCGTGAGAGTTGGTAAATTATATAGCACGTTAATTATTTGGTTAACCTATTCACAAACCTACTCACTACACAAACTATTAATTTTTCTCTAGTAACAATGTGCTTATTCATTTTTTACACTATCTCGTGGGATTCTCATGAGCAGTGAAGATCATCATTACAAAAAATTAGCCTTTGGATCAGCTCCATATTTCCATTCATATAGATCGAGTGTAATTATTATAAAAATATGGTTGCAGGTGGGTCTATTTGGAGAAAAGCTATGGGCTGATATGATTTCAACATTGAGGAGATTATCTTTACATAAAATCAACAGTTGGATTATAATTTAGTGAGCCTAAGAACTGGTGTAAGTGGAGTGTAAATTTGAAGTGAGTTTTAAGAAAAAGAAGACACTAAAGGCTTTTTAGCAAAAGGGAACGTTGATGAGATCATGGTCACAAAAATTATCCCTTGAATCATCTTACATAGCGAACAAACATGTGTAAGTAAAGTGTAAGAATAAAAAATATATTAGGTGGGCCCACTGATGAAAGTGTATATATATGCTGCTGCTATCTAGACGTTGAGGAGATCATCGTAAAAAAAATCAGCCCTTGGATCAATTTCATATGATCACGTACATTAGCAAGTGTAACCGAAGTGTAAATAAATAAATAGGGTAGTAGGTGGACCCATTGATGACAGTATATATGCTGATGTGATCTAGACGTTGAGGATATCATCGTAAAAAAAAGTCATCCCTTAGATCAATTCCATATGACCACATTAGCAAGTGTAACCAAAGTGTAAACAAATAAATAATAATATGACAGGATATATTCGGTATTTCTTAAGAAGAAGTAAAAAAAAAAGAAAAAAAAACACACACGCAACTTCATACACAGCTAGGAGTCTTATTATATATATAGAGATATATACGGGATGCTAGGTTGACGTAAGTTCTATACATCAAAATTTTCGGTCGGCTGGTTTAGGATTGTTCAGGCACACCATAGAAGCACAAACACAATTCAGTTTTAGCCACAACTCTTAACATTGTTTATGCACTTAGCATTACAAAGACTTGGCAACAAGGCAGGTAGAAGTGGAGTGTAAGAATAAAATGGATAAATAGAGAAAATTGGGTGAACTATCTAGTCAAATTTGTGCAAAACAACATACATTACTAATTTTCTTCACATATGGGCATTTTCATAGTTTTCAATAAAGATTTCATCACCTCACTTTTTTTTTACATAAAATTGAAAGAAAAACCCATTTAGACCCTATAATTCGCCTTTCCCCCACTAAAAACAAATGTTGTATCTTTGATCCATTTATAATTATTGAAATAGACATTTACTCCAAAATTGTTGTTACATGTTCCCAAGTTCGCCGTTTCTCTTTTGTCTTATTCAATAATTACAAACATGTGCAGGTGGCGAGAGAGAAAATTTGTTAGCATTTTTGTTTTAAAATTTTAAAATGCTATATCTCTTAAATCACAAGTTGGATTTCATTTTTTCGAAACAAGATTTGCATACTACTTAATGTTGGAGATGGCTCGATTTCCATTAGTTGGAGGAAGTATCGATACCAAAGAGTAGGGGTATCGATACATGCTGAAAAGTCACCATCGTTTGGAATCAGATGGCATGAGTTGAAATCAGATGGCATGAGTAACGATATCGATACCCACTGAAGTCGGCTATAACAGGGACCATCAATATCGATACCCTTTGAAGTGCGTATCGATGCCCCTTGTTTTTGAAAATTGCGAAACTTGCTATTTCGTGTCCTATTCAAAATTTAACTCTTTCTAGGTCGTAGGGACCCTTATAAATCTATAATTAGGGGTTCCCAAAGAGATTTTTGGGTATCAGAGAGTTGTGAGGAAACCCAGGCATCAAAAAAAGCTCTTGAGAGAGAGGTTGAATCCGGTGGCCCTTTTAGGCTGCTATTAGGGCTGCTCCATTGCATGGTGAGAGGGAGTAGCCATTGGTTTCTTTGATGTGAGTTCCTATCTCCTTATTCTAATAGTGGGTGAGTCAAAGTAGAGGGTATCAAGTTGAGACTCAGTTGAATGCTCTTACGGGAGCGGTTGGGAGTCGTTTGAATAATGCTCTGGTATGTATTGTGTACTCTGATGATATTGAATAAAGTATAGAATCGATTCTGCCTGTGGATGTAGGCAATCTTGCCGAACGACGTAAATCTTTGTGTGCTTTATTTTGTCTTTTCTTTATTATCATTTCCGATGTAGTTATATTGCATAAGATCTGTTTGTCGATATTGGGGGTGCACAGTTGCATTGGTTTATTTTGGGTTGGTGCACTTCACTTAAACTACTTTGAAAATTTGAATTTTCAATGATCTAAATTTTGAAAATCTAAAATTGCAAAAATTTTATACTACAAATCTAATTTTACAGATCTAGTTTTGTAATTCGCTATTTGAATTCAATAAGATCTCAGCATGTAATTTGCATACTGGATAAATAAACTTTTTTTTTCAAAAAAAGTATTGTTGATTGTTCTCATTTCGAAGATTGTCACGAATGCTTTCTAAAAATATAACTTTTATGGAAACCTAAGTTGTATTTTGAAAGTTGTAACATTTTTAATTTAAAACAAAATTAGTTGAAGGGCATTTTTTTACCAACTAATTTATTTTAGACTAAACACGTATTTTGAATCTTTACTGGACTAAACCCATATTTATGTCCACTCAAAGGATCAAACGCCTAATCCACGTGAAGATGCTTTACTGACTACTTTTTATATATATAATGCAGAAATCATTCTCACAAAAATCACCATCTCGTTATCTCCACGTAGACCCCCAAAAATGTATAAGTATAGTATAAAAATAAAGTGGGTGGAACGCAAAAAAAACCTAAAGAAATAAAAGTGGAGGTTATTGTTGGAATATATCCAATAAGACATGCAAACAAGATGGGATCGTAGCTTTTAGGGGCTAGAGGGGGACTCTTGAAAATAGGTCCCTATATATTAATACTGAAAACAAAGTAACTATCTAATTTTTTTAAAAAAAAATTACCATAACAAAAAATATTAGAATAGAGATAACATGATTTGATCGAATTTGAGATTGATGCTGATCATGATTTTGGCTTTCTAGTATTGTACGTTTGGATTTTTTTTTCTTCTCAAAGGGGGTTCACGTTTTGGTGAGAGAGAAAAAAAAAATAGGGTTAGTTTTAGTACGTGAGGGTTTGGTAGGTTATAATCTTTTACATAGGGGTATTTATGAAAAAAAGATGAATTATCTTTCATTAGACTTAAATTGAAATGGCAATACTCTTGTTTACGTAACTCATAAAATGTTTTTCACAGATATTTCTAAAAATGTATTTTTTTTAAAAGTTATATATATATATATAAATATACAAAAATTTAGTGGCCTTCTAGGACTGCCTTCACTGCCTTCTCTCAGATCAAGCTTGCATAGAAAGTTTCATTTGGCTAGTAAATTTTTAGCCAATAGAAATTAAGTCAAGTTCTTTAATTATGGTGTACGATAATTACTCTCTTTGGGTTGAGCAGATTGGAGGTTCTGCACAAGCTAGGCCCAAGCCACATTTCCTTATGTCTAGAATTAGGACACGTAAGGGTCTACCTAAGCATGGCTCGAGCAAATTCCTCAAGGTGTTCAGGTGGATTTAGCCAACCCATATATAATAACTAAAAAACTTAAATAAAATATCATCTATAAAATAAAAATAAAAGTGCACTAATAATGTATAATATAATTTAATGTGTCAGCTATTACAACTAGTAATAATTTTCTCTATTATTGATAGCTTAGACTCGAGTTGAATTTCCATTTAGCATCGAGTTACTAATCTTATGAAAATTATTCTCACCTCTTTAGAAAAAAGAAAAAAAAATGCACCCACTTTACATGAGGGTTCACATTACGGCCATCGCACTACCATCTCGAGTTATAAGGTCAACTCCACTTTTCTTTGACTGAAAAAATATTGGACGACTGGGATGATAATCAGTTGTATGCACTCTTATTTAAAGTGGGTTTACAAAATAGCATTCTAAATTTCTAATGCTAGTATTTGCCCAATTAATGAGCTAGCGTGATATAATTAGATTTTTTACTAATACATCAAGTGTGCATCAATACTAATCTTATTATATTACGTCATTAAATAAACTACTTTTATGCGACTAATTAAAATATCTGTAGTCGGCATTATATATTCAATTCAAATTAGGTTCAAGTTTGATCGAGTTGACAGTGTCCAAAGTCCCACCACTCTTAGAGGAGGAATTAAACCTTAGCCACACATATAAGCTACTTGCCTTAAATGCATGACCTAAAGTGTGTGGCTGCAATTTAATCCCCCAAACTAAACACTAAATTTTGAACATCGAACGGCTATGCACTCGGACAAAATTTACTTTTGTTGTGGGTGCATGAATATTTTTCCGATCCGATCCATTAATAACTATGATTCCATTTTGAACCATGATCCCAAAGCACAACTAGTGCTTTGATTTATTTTGTTAGTATAACTTACAGTATATTTCCACCCAACCCAACTTACTCTTATGGTTGGTTTACATTTCCAAATTGGGACCACAAATAGATGATCCATGCAAGGGCTAAATTTTTACGAAGAAATTCTTGTCATCATATAAATCTCTCTAACAAAATATTATATAGTTAAAAAAAAATTTTAACACTGAGTAAAATTTGAAGTTTTTTAAAACCATCAATTTTACTTAATGAGAAACTCATCCTCAAAAATAAAAGAATAGAACTATATGTCTTGAAAAAAAATGCAATTCTAACTAGGACAAAATTCACAATCTACGACTCTTGTATATTTACTGGGGGTCTTACAATTCACGATGTAACATTCAAATTAGTTCACAAAAATCGTGAGATCATACATTTTGGTTGGGATATAATTTTTTTTAAGACATTTAACATTTTTAAAAAAATAAAATTAGAACTTGAATCATATCAACACATGACCTTGGAGAGGGTAAAAGTTGGAGTACAAAACCAAATTGGGTGGAAATATCCAGCCCCATCCAGCTTAAATGGGTCCAGACCAGACCATCAATGATGGAAGCCAAAAACCCCAAAATCAATGAAGAGAGTCCATTAGTCAGTCAGACAGTTGGGGAACTGTCAGTCTGTCAGCATAATCAGAAAAACAATAAAATAAAATTGATCGACTTTTTTAGGACGGTCGTGATTAAAAGTTGTTTTTGGAATGGTTATCGTGTATAAATCTTGGAAGCCATTGCAAACTGTGTGGGTCCCACATATAATTTTGTAATTTTTATTTTTCAGTTTTCTCATCTAATTTCACACTTGAGGGGAGAAAACATCGATTGACGTTGCAGAGAAGAGATGAAGACTGCCTGCCCATAAAAAGATAATTTTGAGTAGTACGTACGGACACTGACTGACAGAAGCAGCATTACCTGAAGTATTCTTTTCAGCTTTAAAAGTTTTTGCAGCGTACTGATTTATTCTCCGTATTTTGTACGTATTATACGAAAAATATACACTGGATAATTCTCAATTATTGAATCAGATAAAAAAAATATTCTGAATTATTGAAAAATATGTTTTTTAATATGTAAAAAAGAAATAGTGAACATCTGTAGCGAAATGGATTAGGGCAAGTCTAGTGGAATATGGTAAAATGGATCCCTAAACCATTAGGGAAGGGATTAAGGGATCCATCTCTCCCAATATATAATCCCTTTAAAAGGATTTATAAGGAGAGAGTAAAAAAGTAAAAAAGATCAAAAAAAAAAAATAAAGTTAGTTTGTTTTAACTTTTAAAGAGAGAAAATAGAAAAAAGAAGAGAGAGAATCAAATTTCTTAATAAATAGGAATTAAAAAAAATACCATATCCATGTTAAGGAGATCCACTAGAGGCCAAAAACCGCTTGATCAAGTAGTCACACCTTCCCCACTAGAGTTGCCCTTAGTAATCCCTAGAAAACCCAATTGAATCCCCACCTTTTATGGGGTCTACATGAAAATGTTAGAACTTCCTATGTTCTCCTCGCCACATACATTATCATACTCAAGAATCAATTCATTTTAAAACTTCTAACCACTTCATATCAACACTTAGAAAAATTACAAATTTCAAGCAGGTTTTTTATTGATGTTTTTCGGTAAATTATAATTGGGGTTTGGATTTTTAAAAATTGCAAGGTTTTCATTTTTCATGTGGGACTATTCTCAACACATTCTCTCACGTGTTGTATTATGTTAAGCCTAACATGTGGAATTTTAATGGGTGATGTGGAGCACGTATGGCCTTTAGGCCTATCACATGTGGGCCTACTCTGATACAATATTAAATTTGTGGGTATCCAACTCAAAACCAATTGGCAATGAGTTTAGTGACCTACGATCTTTATATATTAGGTTTGCAAAGCTTTCATTTCCGGTTTACAATTTGAATCAATTTTTTTTTTTGTAATTTATATCTAAACTTCCAGTTCGATTTAAAATTGACCCCACACAGCAAGGTGGGCTGACAATTGTGTGCAGTAATCCTTGGTTGTAAGATAAGGAAGCAAAGAGGCGGACGAGCCGTTAGATATGAGAATGGTAGTTAAAATCTTTTCACCTTTCGTGAATTCCTAGAAGTAGAACAACCAAATCTAATAGCTCCCTCCACTTGGCTACGGACCATCAAACTAGGATTATTGTGCACAATTATCACCCTCCGCGAGGTAGCACAATTCTTTGGAAAATATGCTGTTGGATCGTTTAGTGGGCTTTTGGACTGTCTTGAAGTCACTTAGGCCCGTGTCAGTGAAATTTAATGGGCCCAACATTCATGATGTAAGTAGAGCCCATGAAGTATTTCATGGTTCATTTTCCATGGGTCTGACCCATGACTAGAAGTACTCCTCACCAACAAAACTGATCTTTTTTCCACTTGTATATAATAGGTCCATTATTTCATGGACCCAAATTTAAGGGATCAGTGGACCCAAAATGAGTGTTACAAGTGGCATTTTGGATGGGGGTTGATGGATTGCAAGACCCCTTTCTTATTGCCATACAAACTAGCACTGTGCATTGCATATGTTTCTTACACAGGCTAATTCTTTAAGTTAGATTTGTATTAAAAAAACATATAAATTAGAGAGGCATTTGAACTTGGAGGTAATGGGTTCGAAACTCTTGGGATGTGGTATTACTATTGAGTATAGATCCATGTAACTTATTATATATGTATGTAAGTACTTCTAAATAAAAGTTCTTGCGCCTGTTAATGGTGTCCTTTCCTGAACCTATTGGTGATGCCCTTCTTTTGTATCATTGATGATGACCACTATTAGAGATGAAGTTTGAGACAGTTTATGTCCTTCTCATAAACCTCTTGTGGTGTATCTAAACCTTATTGTAACTTGGGAAATAGTCTCTCATCAAAAAAAAAAAAAGAAGAGAAGAATTTTTGTAACTTTCATATAGAAAACTTTACTTCCATCCTACTCATTTTTACAAACACCTCATTTGTTCTAGTATTATGAATACACTGACCTTTGGGACCTGCATAGAGATGATCTAAGGATTGCTTTTGCTTTACGATGAAGAGATCATCTTGATACGAACCCCATAGATCATCTTCATACAGGCCTCATGGATCATCTCCATGTGAGCCCCATATAATATTGGTTAACTTAACGGTAGCAATGTAAATCTGATAGTTTCTCCTTGGTCGGTTGCAAGTTTTTTTTAATCTTTCATGGCCTCTCTGCATAAGTTGGTGACGGTGTTCTCCTCTCTTACACATTGCTATCACTTATAATTAGACAATAGCCCCACCACTATTAAAAAAAAAAAACCCATATATCTGTATGTGAACATTTAAACAACAAAATATTGTTTAGTTGATCGATCCAGAAAATGGCCCATGTGTTAACTCCTCTGGGCCCATGTGGTAACTTTGAAGTTTGAACGTTTGCAACAACTACTTGGCAAGTTAGCTGGTACCCCTCTTTCTTTTAGGGGAGGTGTTTTGGGTTCAAACTTATGGTCGTAACATTGTTGTGTAGATTTTTTTTTGATTTGAGGTATTGTTGTGTAGAGTTATCTCATATAAATAAGTTTGGGGCTTCTCTATGTCCATGGTGGCAATTTCTCTTGGTCGTTGGTAGCAACTTCCCCGGAGTGTGCGACCATGTTTCTACATTCTTCTAGTTAGGGTTTTTCAAGTTGTTCCGTTTGATGAAACGTAAGAGAATAGAAAAAACCACACCTTTCCTCTAATGGCGGATTCAATTAGATGATAGGAATGGGTGTGATGGAGATAATTTTATGTCACTGCATTGCACTAAATTTGGACCCTAAATACGAATTTCTAATCCAAATTACATTTGATTGACAAAATAGGAGTATTTTGGTAGAGATACTTGACCCGGTTTTAAAAAGCCCTTTAGAAACCCTTGATCATGTAGGACCTATATAAAGATGACCAAATGATTAATTTTTTTGTAAAAATGTTCACCTCACCGTGTAGTTGGTATGACGAAATTCCTAACACATTATATATGTGAACCACATTCATCTAATACTCCGCCTCTTAGTGCTAGCTTGTGAGAATCATCCCAACAATTTTGCTTAGTTTTGGCACTGGGACTTGGACCCATGACCTCTACGGATCTAAGACTCTGAGACCACGTTATGAACAACAAAACTCGAACTAAAATAAAGAGACGCAACATTATATATGTGGATCGCATTCCTCTAACAATATCAACACTGATGATATATACAGATTGACAAATGTTAATAAAGATGAAAGCCTTCTTACATTTGATTTTCTTTCACCTTCAAGACACTTTGAAAGAAATGAAATTCCAAGATAATAACGACATAGAACAGAAATTAACAAGTACTTGTGTTTTAGCCAGGAGATGAGCAGCTGATGATGTTTAGTTCATTCAATTAATGTTCAATGCATATCGACGAGAGATCGAAGTATACTCACCTGCAACTCAAGACAAACTACATAGCTTTCTACTTCTGAAAGCAATTCATAAGCACCCATATTATCTCCACCAGGCAAAATCTTTCTTAGAGTACTTAAACGGCATTCCAACTTATCCGCCTCTCTTTTTCTCCGACAACTTACTAGTCTTTTCGACCTTTTCGAGTGCTTCTGATGAGCACTTGAAGGAAAGTTACAAGCCAGAGAAAGGCCAGTTGGAACTACATGAGTAGTATTATGATTTTTAATAACACAATAAGGACTACTTCCATTTTGTTTATAGGTGAAAAGGAAGCTTGTGGGTTCATGCAAAGAACAATCTTTGGAGTTCATCATATGAGTCTGATCAAGTTTTTGTTTTAAGGCGCGACTCCATCCGAACCTGCATTCGGACGATAATACTAATGCCATATCCACTTGAAATCTCACAATCTTCTCTATTTCATGGTCTTCTTTATCATTGGAAGATGATGATCTCTGGCTAGCAATCTCCAATAGAGCTGGCAACAGAGATTTCAAGTATTTCTGCGAGAAAAGAGCGCGGTGTAGTAGTACTATTCTACTTGGTTTGAATGAATAAACCCGCCTTCGCTTCCTTGTTAATCCTTCCTCCATCCAAGCAAAAGAAGTGGTAGCTAGTTGAAGGAAAGGAAGAAGAAGAAAGTTAACAAAGGAACAATGACAAATTTTAATAACAAATAGAAGAAGAAGTACCAAAAAGAAGTGGTAATGACAATGGTGTTGTTAATAACTAAAGAAAGGACCAAAAAGAAGAAGAACAATGCTAATATTCAATGTGAAGTGTAGAGAGAGAAGAAGAAGAAGAAGAAGAAGAGGAAGAAGAAGAAGAAGAAGCTCTCTTGCTTCTACTACTATCTAGAGCTAGTAGTTGAAGAGCTTTAGTACTACCAAGCTATAGAGACTGTTACCTTCCATTCAAGCACATGGGTACCTGTACAAACAAAAGCAATGGTGGGGTAATAAGAAACAAAGCTAGCTACATCTTATTGTATCCCCAGTTTAAGCCCAAGAAGCTAGCTAAAAGTTTGCAAATAGCTAGGCCTTAACAAATGTAAACCAGCCCATGAATAATTGAAGTAATGACTTTAAATAATATTTACATATACTTATAGTGAGAGAAGACAATGCAAAACCCTAACCCTAGCTAGATAGTTTAAGTTTTGGAGAGTTGTGGCAAAGAAATTAAGGATCAGAAATGCAAGAATTAAGGAGAGGGAATAGTGCAATTGGAGGTCTAGGGATGCACATGGGCTCACATGCTGTTTTCCCCACACCAACCAAAAGATGGTTTTCCTCTCCCATGTGCACTAGGGTACAAGACACTAAACACCACTATAAATGTCCTCACATGACTTCGCTTCTTTCACCCCCCCATAAAAACCCCCAAGTCTTCAACCTATTTTGCCTTTATTCCTCAACCATGCATTCCAGCTGATATATGCCCATCCCTTCCTTTCTCATAATCAACCCATTAATTACTATATATACCTAAAAAAAACCTCATCTACTTTCTTATCAATTAGCTAGGGTTTCATCTTTTCTCCCCTTCAAATAGTGTTCTTAATTTGACCACCATAGCTTTGAATTGAGAGCAATTATTAATCTGATTGAGGAACCCACAAAACCCCATTTCTTTGCTGATCTATATGAGACCTCTTCATGGACTAAAAGCTACCTAACTACCTCTATAAGTAGTAATTTGCTACTAACCCCACTCCCCAATTCGTAGACAAAGCAAAAGATCAATTGGGATGTCAAGTCAGAGCCCAATATTTTGTGGAATTAGGTTACAAAGTTAGTTAAGAAACAGAGATAAATTTGATGCATTTTTTTTTTCTATCAGATAAATTTGATTTATCTCACTTACTGGTGACAAACTTAGGGGTGAATGTTTTTTTTTGCCTGTAACTAGTGGCAGACTCTTAAAAAGTATTCTTTGTTTTTAATCACTAAATAGTGGTAACTAGTAGAAAACTTTTAATTAAAGGTTTCAAGACAATTAAGTGGTAGCACAAAAATAAAAGTTTTTCTCTTACAACCACTAGTTGATGGTTAGAAATAAAAAATATTTTTTATGGACCTGCCACTAGTTAGAAGCAAAAAAAAATAATCAACCCCTTAGTTAAATTATGCATGACTAGTTAAGTGTCATCAAGATTTCATTTTTTAACCTCCTTGTTCTTTTTTGGTTGGTTTCAAATGCGACTTGTCTTTGACTCTGCATTTCAATGACATCCATCTTTTGTACACTTCTTACATATTTGCAATCTTGATTACCCAAAAAAGTAATGAAAAAAGGTGTTAATTAAGATATTTTTTTGGTTTTAAAGATATTCAAAGGGGTTGTGATTAGGTGAACATTTATTGAAGGTTTTGTATTTTAGTGAGGTGGAAGCACATGTAAATCCATAAATGGCTTGTATTTGTGATATATTTGCATGCTTCTTTTTGGATTTTTATTGAATAATGTGATACACATGAATTGCAATAGTGATCATATACATGGACAAACTCAAACCATAAGAAAATTCAAACGCATCATCATTTATGCCTTAACACAGGGTGCTGGATAAATATAATCAGTCCAACGTGGGCCAGGATCAGCTCATGCATTTTATTTAGTGATGATCAACCATGATTCTTGTAAATTTCCTTCAATTCAATGCATTATATGTAGAGAGTGGAGCCTACATAAAGTTCATCCAAGAAATGATATTGAATGAGAATGTTCTCCTCACCATATTGATTATCCTCACTAAAAATTAGTACATTTTAGAACTTATAACTCCATCGTCTGGTGATTGTGAATCACTGAAAATCAACGGTGTTTGAACTTTTCAATTTACCAGTGATTTCACTCAATGGATGATAGGATTACAAGTTTTAGAATGAGCTGATTATTTGTGAAGATGATCTACATGATGAAGAGAATATGCTAACTTAAAATCAGCCATTGAATCATCTCTATGTGAACCCCACAGGCCAATGTACACTCAAATTATAAAATTCGATTTTAGACCTACTTTAGACCGAAGTTAGACCAAAATTAGACCCCCACACCTACTACTAGAATAGGGAGATACGAACTCACATCAAAGAAACCAATGGCTACTCCCTCTCACCATGCAATAGAGCAACCCTAATGGCAGCTCAAAAGGGCTGCCGGATTCAACCTCTCTCGCAAGAGTTTTTTCGATGCCTAGGGTTTCCTCACAACTCTCTGATACCCAAAAACCTCTTTGGGAACCTCTATTTATAGATTCATAAGAACCCCCACGACTTAGAAAGAGTTAAACTTCGAATAGGACACAAAATAGCAAGTTTCGCAACTTCTAAAAACAAGAGGTATCGATACCCACTTCAAAGGGTATCGATACTGATGGTCCCTGTTATGGCTGACTTCAGTGGGTATCACTCAATGTATAAAGTTGTTACGATGGTAAAAGTTAAGTAATTAGACTTTCCACTTTTTATCAACAATTGTTTGAGCTTTGAAGTGTATTAGTTCGATGTGAAATGCTACAGGAACACTGGATTTTTACCCCAACCAATACCTCAGATTATAAAATTCGATTTTAGACCGAAGTTAGATCAAAATTAGACCCCCACGCCAATTTTATAATCTAAGGTATTATTTAGGTGCAAATCCGGTGTTCCTGTAGTATTACTCTAGTTCGATAGGTGGATAAAGCCACCTTTTAAGGAAAGAGATATCATCGGACTAGAGTTTGAGTCATGGAAGGCGCAACCTATAGGCTGGATTAAGATGAGCATCGGAGCCTATCCGAACAAGGTCATGGTTGAAACCAGAATCTCATAAAGACCCTAGAGTCTATCCGGGCAAGGTCATGGTTGAGGCCTAGACATAGTGTCATTGCATTGAATATAGGACGTGGGTGGAGCTACCCATAAGGAAAGAGATATCATCATACAGTTGGGATTGGTCAAAGTAGTTGGACCAATTAATTACATCCATCCGATGAGGTGTAAATTCAAAGTGGCTTGGATATAGTTTGATTGGAAATTAACTAGGTTTTAATTTCAATGGTAATTTGCTTACTAAGCAAGTCATCTTCTTGTGCATATTTTGGTTCCTTGGAGAAGTTTTCTTGGTGAAGAAGTTTCAAGGAGGTTATTGTTGGTTATAAATAGCAAAATGGATCCTGAAACAAGAGGTTGCAAGGAGATCAAACTTGTGAAAGTGAAAGCAAGGTTTAGGAGCAGTGATTTCATGAGTTTGAGAGAGGTGTACAAGGGGTATCCAAGTGGTCTTAACCCAAACAAAGACTCCTAGTGTCGATAGAGTGGGCCATTGTATACGTCGACTTTGGAAGCGCAGTGGAACGTTACAATCCTAAAGGTTAAGTACCTAAAACTTTTCGCTCTTTATCAACTATTGCTTTTGCGGTGTATCAGTCGAGTAACAAATGATTCAGGGACCCAAAAAAGAAAATGAAAGCCTTATTAGTTCGGAGGTTATCCCCCGAGTCCAATGAGTTGGTCCTCTTAAGCCCAATCGAAACTCGGGTTGGGTTGGATTATACTTGTCTGTCTTTTGAATCTGAACCTTGGTTGGTCTAAGCCAAAAGTAGGAAAAACCAGTCCCAAGGTTGGTTTGAAACCCATTGGACTCTGGTTTAACAAACTAAAGTTCCAGCCCTGATCTTGGATCTGTTTTTAAAACAAGCTTCCCTGCTTCATTGTTTAGTAGTACTTGATAATTTTATTATGTTGATCTACAAGTGACACTGTAAATTCATTTTTATCGTTAATGTGCTTCAAGCTTAGTTGATTATTATGTACTAGTACCAACCCTTTTTGCTGTGCTTGTTTCGGTGTAAAATGGCGTAAATAGATGACGCAGATTAGATCTGCCTGAGGGTCATATGATCAGGCATCAAAGAAGAGTACAAAGAACAAACCATGTCTAGCTGTGTCTACAGCATTGCATAATCTGCAAATATAAAAACTTGGAAGTAATGTAGTTGGAAAGTCCCTGATATAGGGGTTGTGAAATGTTTAGTACTCTTTGACATCTCCATGAAAAAGTACACTTGAAACAGTGATGTGGAAACGTCATCGTTAGGGTATCATCGGTATCGATCCTAGACATGTTTTTTGTAACCCTTAATCTCTCTAAGAAGAAGAAGAAGAATTGAAAAAAATAAAAGGAAACGACGGCATGGAGAGAAGAATCATGGCTGTTTGAGTTGTACACCTTGACGTGGTGATACTGAGTACGATCCACTTAATTGTAGGGGGGGTTCTTAATATTCTGAATCATAGGAGCATAGGACTGTAAAGCTTTCTGATCAGAAATAGAAGAAAGAAATACTACTACTACTACTACTGAAATAGGACTGAAAACTGAAAAGCAAAATGAACGACGATAGAACTGAAAACCAAAATGAACGACCACGAAATCAAGAGAGTGGAGAGAGGGAAGCAAGTTGAAAAATGCGCAAACAAAGGGATCGAACATGGATAGAAGCATAATAGATGGTTCTGAATACTATCAACCATCATTGCAACTCCTAAAAAAATTTAATCAAACATTGAATTATCTAGTTAAAAATCAGAGTTTTGACACCAAGGTATGAAGATCATCATATTATCTAATGATATCAATGTTACCTCAGCCTCCTGTTGATTGTTGGTTTGGTTCTTCCGGTTCATTAAACAATGGAATGCTGTTGAACAACATGACCCGTGAGTGTATACAGCTCCCAAATCCTACAGAGCATAAGCCAGAAAACTTCTTAAGATTCCACCATGAAAGAAGAATTAGAAGAAGTTGTAGACAAGTCTTTCAAGATGATTAACTCGAAAAGCATTTTTCATTTCTAAATTGCTACTAACCAAAATACAATATCCTTAAGGCAAGATATATGTATCCCTGGAGTTATAGGAGATTTAGGTAGGTAGATTTGTAGTGAACTTTTTAGTTTTCTAATATAGATAGGAGACGAAACAAATGCTTCAGGACGGAATGATCGCTTCGCAGCTTGGACTGCTCAGCAATCTCTGAATGATCACTGGAATTATTAAGAGAGGTTAGTAAGTGTCGAAGCGCGTTTAGAGTTCTAAAATGCAAGAGCCCATTGAGCTTCTCTTATCTCTTTCCCATAATCCTTCTCTAGTGAACTAAACTTATTAGAACAACGACCAATATTTTTAAACGAAAGCGAGAGTAAGACAATCTGAAACACAGGAGGGGATAGATAATAACATGTATGAAACTCTTAATCCATCAAGGTTTGATCAAACAAATTTCTTTTATCACTCAGATGGGCATCTCTGAAAATGTTATGATGCCATTGAGAATACAGAGAGTACAAGTACATAAAGGGGGGAACAAAGAAAAAAGAAAAGAAAAGAAAAGAAAAAACTGTGATGCGATGTTATTTAGCTCTTCATACATGAGGAAAGGAAAACACAGCCTTTTCCTCCGGCACCTAAAATAGACGGGAAAGAAGAAAAGCAAACTGATAACATTATAATCACTGCAAATATCTGATCATCACTATTTAGAAAAAGGTTCTAATAGTTAAGTCGGCCTCCTCTTTTTGGTTCGATGATTTCGGTGAGCGCCAACCACACCACATTTCCTTAAACTATGTTTCTTTGGATTTATTAAACAGTGTAATGCTGTTGGATTGTATCGATGTCTAGCCCTTTCAGCTTCACCACCGATTCAACATGACCCTTTAGTGTGTGCAGCTCCCGAAGCCTACAGAACAAAATAAATTCTTAGAATCCCACACCATGAAAGAAATATTGTAGAGAACTACTCATTGTTTTCTAGCGCATTTTATAAATAGGAAATTAAAGAAAATGATTCAGTATGAAAGGATGAAGCTGGATAGGAATTCTTACCTTGCAACCTCGGCTCGCCTTTTGGCTTGCTCGGCAATCTCAGAAAGTTCCCTGTAACTGTTCTTGTCAGCAAAGAGGTTAGTGGTTTCTGGGGGTTGAAGTCCATGTAGAGTTCTCTGCGCAAGAGCCCATTGAGCTTCTCTTTCCTCTTTTCCATAATCCTTCTTGGTAGTGAAGGCAGTCTGTTTTCGTAAACACAACAAGACACTTGTAAGAAAGAATCCCACATTGTAATTTGCAATCTACTACTAAAAGAAAAGAAGAATATATCAAAGATACCTTGTTTTCAAGGAGGTTATCCCAAGCCTTTCCACTTAGGACGTAGCGGATTGCGAATTTGAGAATGTCAAGTGGAAAATAGGTAACAATACTGAAGAGCCAAATGACTCCAGCCCATCCCCAACCAATTCCCTTGATCTTTGCGAAACCCCAATTGGCATACACCGCAATCAAAGTTGCAACCTGGCAATACATCAAACACATTAATTTGTCATGCTCTCCTTTTACTTTCCTACTGTTATGTAGGATGAACAGAAAACCAAGTTCAGTAAAACAGATAATTGAGATCACATTTAGGCGACTGGAAGAGAGGGGTACGGATCCCTTCATTAAATGATGGATCTGACCTGGATAAATTAGGCCTAAAAGTTAAACATATTGACCCATGATTGATGTGTCCAGATGGTCAAGATCTTACAAGCCTGAAATCTATAGGTGGTACCCACTAAACCAATATATCTGTACACATCAGATGGTCACAACTCACAACTTTAAGCCTAATAGGTAGAACCCATTAAAGCATTGTTTGATTCTGTAAAAAGTATTCCAGATGGTGGTGGAGGTGGTGAGGATATAAAGTTCAAAGTCCAATATGTCTGCATGAATAAATTTTAACTAAAAAGAAAAAAAAAAAAGAAAAAGACAACAAAAGGTGAACAAATAGGCATTATTGACCTAAAGGTAGAATGAAATACAAACCATAGGAGTCCACCCTCGTAATGAAAGAAGAATAAAATAAAGTCGTGTGGTGGGTTTAGACCAATTTAAGATAATAATTCCAAACAGGGGAGAAAACTTTATTGCTTGTGCTATGATTGTCTTTAAGAAAATTAAAAGTCAGAAGTCACACAAGCTCAGCCTACCATAGGTTGAGTTAAACATAGTGGGGTTAGTGGACGGTGGAGACGGGAAAATAAAGGGAAGAACTTTCTTACCAGCTGAGCAGCTAAGAACGCGAAGATTAAGAGAAATCCTGGGCGTTCAACAAAAGACCAGCTCCGAGATCGAGTGACAAAAATGAGGGCCTGGCTCACAATACTCACTTGCAGGTATAAGGCAGCCATCATCTCGTGGGGATCATCCCTAATAACTCTAATATTGAATTTGTCCTGCATCACCAAGACGAACATGGAAAAAGAATAGAATTTTAGATCACCATGATAGGAAAATCAGTAGAGTATATTGAGCGAAAGTGAAATTTTAGTCCCTACCGAGAAGAAATCGGTTTTGTATGCGGCCCAAAAGAATATGACTGTCATCAATGCTAGGTAACTACCAAGCACTACTCCAGTCGCAAAAATTTCTTTCAATTTCCAGCTATCGGGTGTCGGAGATGGCTTCACTCTATCTTTAGAGATTGTCATGATAGTTCCTAGAGATATAACAACGCATGGAATCAGATTCACGATCATGGTTTGAAGCATGGATGGGTTCTTAAAGAGCAAGAACATGAAATTGTTTTAAATGTTTCCTAGATAAATTCTCACCATCATTTAGGATGGCAATGATCAAAACCATGAAAGGAGCAAAGTCAAACTTCCAGATCAAAGCAATAAACATGAAGCCAAACTGCAAAATTGGGAATAAAGAGAAAGAAACAGATCAATCGAAGCCACAATTAGAATTAACTCAATTTCGGAAATGAAAATCCTTAATGTCAAATTAATTCCACTTACGACAATACGGATTGTGATCGAAACTGCATATATCTGCAGAAGAGGAGGAAAATATGGCAGTTAGATTCAGTAAGGTAAAACCATATATAAATAGAGAGCAGACAGGACAAGAAGACCACAGGTACTTACAGTGTAGTTCTTCATCCTTTGGAAAATAGCTCTGCTTGTAAGCACTGCACTGATGATAACACTCAACCCAGGTTCTGTGAGGACAATGTCTGAAGCACTTCTAGCAGCATCAGTTGCATCAGCAACAGCAATTCCGATATCTGCTTTCTTCAAAGCAGGTGCATCGTTCACACCATCTCCTGTCATTCCACAGATGTGCTTTCTCTCTTGTAGTTTCTTCACGATTTCATATTTATGCTCTGTTTCACCAAAAACAGGAGTCCTCCGTTAGGGGGAAAAAATAAAAGGCTTTGTAAGATTTAAGATAACTAAAGAAAGGTTTGGCATGTCCAAGCAGCTCGTATACCAGGGAAAACTCCTGCAAACCCGTCGGCCTTCTCGATCAACTCGTCTACGGGAAGAGCGGCAATAGATGCATCCTTGTCTTGGCCAAGCAATGAAGAAGATGGGTACATGTTTGTTCCCATTCCGAGCCTCCTTCCAGTCTCTTTTGCAATGGCAAGCTGATCTCCTGAAGATTCAAAGTAGAAAACAAGTTAGTAAACAAACAGTGAAAAGATGATAATAGTACAGGAAGAATGAAATCAACCCAACTCACCTGTAATCATCTTTACATTCACGCCGAGGTTGAGAGCCCTCCTGATGGTTTCTGCACTATCATGCCTGGGAGGATCAAAGAGAGGCAACAGACCAACAAATTGCCAAGGTCCCCCTGCACTTTCCTTTGTTCTCTCAGGTACTTCCTGCAAACAAAATAAAAGTTTCAGACAATACAAAATGGGGGTGGGGAGCGTTCAGTCAATAATATACATAAGTAGAGTGAAAACATTGAATAGTCACAATCAGCACCTGTCTTGCAACGGCCAAAGATCGAAGCCCACGTTCTGCGTACTTATCAATCACTGAATGAACCTTATTCTTCACATCCTCCTTGCAGTTGCAAAGGGTGAGTATCTGTTCCCACATGAAATTGAAACAGTGAAATACTATACTACTCGTCGTTAAGTAATTCCTACTACTAGGATCAAACACCAAGACCTGATGAACCAACTAAGGACAAACTTACCTGTTCAGGTGCACCTTTGCTAGCCCTATGCCACTTGCCTTCAGCATCAATATAGGTGAGAGCAGTCCTCTTATCCACAGGGTTGAATGGTAAAAAGTGGACCTCTCTAATACCAGCTCTAGCCTGGCAAAATATACAAAATGTACCAACATTCACGTCTCTTCATTAATAAATTGTGTTCAAGTTGAGACCAAATTAATCAAGACTAAAAAAATAGAGTAATAGAAGTGAAAGAAAGAAATCAACCAGTACAGAGAGAGAGAGAGAGAGAGGGAGAGAGAGAGAGAGAGAGAGCTATACCTCCTTTGGATCAGCAAGCATCCCAACCATGGCAGCATCAATTGCATCCTGATTTTCAGTCCTGGATGCCCTTGCAGCGAGAAGAAGCACATGCTCCTTGTCCACACCCTTTGCGAACACTTCAACCAAGTTTTTGTCAACACTAAGCTTGTTAAGGGTCAAGGTCCCTGTCTTATCACTGCAGAGCACATCCATACCAGCCATCTCTTCAATGGCAGTCATTCTCTTGGTGATGGCACCTTGCTGAGAGAGCCTGTGGGATCCAATAGCCATGGTAACAGACAAAACAGTGGGCATGGCAATGGGGATACCTCCGATCAATAGAACCAAGAGATTGTCAATTCCATCTCTGTACTTTCGCTTCTGAATTGGGTACATAACTATGATCTCAACGAGCATTCCAAGTGCAATTGAGCAAATACAGAAGTTACCAATAGCAGTAAGGACCTTTTGGAAATGCCCAACTTGGTTGGTGCTGTCCACCAAATGTGCCGCCTTACCAAAAAAGGTGTGCACTCCAGTGGCAATTACAACGGCTTCAATCTCTCCTTGTTTGCAAGTTGAACCAGAGAAGACCTCATCAGAGGGGTTCTTAGTGACAGGGAGGGATTCTCCAGTCAGGGCAGATTGATCAATCTTTAAAGGATCACCTTCAAGAAGGCGGGCATCAGCAGGAACAATATCTCCCAATTTGATACTGATGATATCTCCAGGAACCAGAATGGCAGCATCCTGCTCACTCCATCGACCATCTCTAAGCACCTACAAATACAAGTCAAAACAAAATGAGATTAAAGATCAACACAAATTCAACCTAAACAACTAATTAAGTATAGAAAGTTTGCGTTGGACTAATATTTGTATATACCTTAGTTTTTGGAGCAAGACCAGCCATGAGAGCTGCTGCAGCGTTACCAGCATTGTTTTCTTCGATGAAACTGATGGTGGAGTTGATTACCAACAACACCATGATACCAACAAAATCTTGCCAATCTGGGGGCCTTCCATCACCATTTGCCAAGACAATAGCCATCAAAGCAGCGACTTCCATGACCCAGGACAGGGGATTCCACATAAAACCCAAGAACTTGAGAAGTTTGCTCTCTTTCTTCTCTTCAAGCTTGTTGGGTCCGAAAATCTGAAGCCTATTGGCTCCTTCATCAGAGGTCAGACCTTCCTTGGTACATTTCAACTGCTCAAACACTTCCTCCATGGGAATCCTTTCCTGTAAAACGTAAGACATCGAAAATAGAGTTCAGTATAAGCATTCCCAACTGTCATCCATAACCGTACATGCATCTTAACCGAAAGAATCTTCAACTGTCAACAATAGTGATGGTGGGTCCTAGTTAAAACGCATTCCTAAGTGGACCCTACCTTCAACTTTTTACAAAGACCACCTAGATTAAGTAAATAATTTCATATTCTTGGATGGGGGTTTAATGGAGGGATTTTGTGGGGGCTGATTTGTTAGAAAAATGAAGTATAAATCTAATTAGGTTTCCAACAAATACTTAGTTCCTCCCTAAAAACTCCCATTAACAAACTACTAGTCTAAACAAAAGATTTTCAATGTCAATGAATTGACTGAACCTAGTCAAGAACTGTTCATAGTTGACCCACAAAAAAGAGAAAAGACAAACTATGATAACAAATAGTATTAGTTATTCATAACAGTAGAAATTCGTCAATTTTACCCAAAGAGAGGACAATTTTGGTACAATTCATTGAATTGAAACTTCAAAGACAGGACACTATAATTTGCCCTAATTTTTGGTCTTTGGTCGCTTCTTTAGCTAGCCATCACGTATTAATAAACATCAAATAATGTCACACTATTTGGGTCCACTGATCCAGAGTTTGATTGGCCTTCTTTTTAGCTAACCCCATGTTAGCTATTCGTGTAGGGCAAAACTGTAAGGTACATGAAAAGTGCTTGTTATTTTTTTTGTTTTATTTTTATTTTTTGTTCTGGTCGGGCAAATAAATTATTATAAAAAAATGAAAAAATAAAAAATTGGAATTTACAATTTGTTGAGCGCGTTTTGCAGCCGTAGGATCTTCACTCATAACCCATAATTTTTTGTATCGAAAACTCGGTAATGATTAAATTAATAACAAAAATCAGGCCAAAATTTCTCATGTTTTTATAAAAATATAAAAGATTTAACAAAAAATAATTTTTCATATTTTTAAAATTTAATTATGTTTCTTCCAAAATATTTTGTTATTATTCATAAATTTTCAGGAAAACATAAAATTTCATGTGTGAAATTGCTAACTAACAAAGCTAACAAGGCTTGATAAATCATAGTTTTGGGCTTTAAGCCCAAATTTTGATCATCAAAAGGACTGCTAAAATAGAACCCATCATAAAAAATTGGTAAAATCCAACGATCAGGAATTCCACATCTGATGGGACCCACCACACCCACATAATTCGGCACAACCAACGCAAGAAAATGTGTTTTCGTGGTGGACAACAAAGTCTAATCTTGAGATAAGGAGATCTTTCAATCGTTATTGTTAGAGCTGGATTAGGTAGCACAAATCTCGAGGACTACCGAGAAGAGAGCTCAGTTTGCATATAATTTTAGGATTTTGTTAACATGTGCCCTAAGGGCACATGATAAGTTTTAAAGTTTTGTATTTTGTTTAGTTCCTTAAATTTGTGCAAATGAGCTAATTTTTTTATATGCATTGTATTTATACTATTTGGATCATATCTAAAAAAAACAGCTCAATCGGAGATGTCTAGCACCTTCTAACACTACGATCACTTAATCTAAGTTTTAATAGTGTGAATGAACGGCTAACATTTAAAGTGATTTGTTTGAAGGGTTAGATATATCTAATTGAGCTGGTTTTTTGTGGATATCTTAAAAATAATAGTAATATTATATCTACAGAAAATCAAATGATTTGAAGATTTCTAACTTGCAAATCTACTCCTTACAAAATAACCTTATCGTGTGCCCTTAGGGCTACGGGCACACGTTAACAGGACCCTTTATTTTATACTGTTGGTTGATCCTCGAGATTTGTGCAACCAACGGAATGTTAATCAGAAGTCCTAACGATAACGGCAAATTATTTTTTTAACGTCAAATCTGTACGGAAGGGTGAAAACTAGAGAGAGAAAGTGTAGAGAGAGAGAGAGGGAGGACTTATGAGGTACCACGGAAGTACTCAAATCCCAAAATAGGGAAATCCAAAAGAAGAACAAGAACGTGGTACTAAAAAACAGTTCCAGGAAAAGGACGAATTGATAAAAAGAACTAATTTTGAGGTCTTGATTCTTAAATGAAAAAACATCAAACACCTTGAAATTAATTATCTCTCCTCTCTTTTTTCTCTCTCTAGAAAGTGAAGAGAGATTTCCTGCTCCACTTATTATGGTGGTTAAATTAGGGGGTATCTGAAAAATCACGAAGATTTCGGTGACACCGACACGATGAAAGAAAGACGTCGTTGACGAAAATGGAGAAACCAGAAAATCTAGGGTTTTGTGTCTTTAAATTTAGTCTCAAGGAATCGTAAAAGAAAAAAATTGAAAAGAGAACAGAAAAAAAAAAAGTACAGTTAGAGAGAGAGAGAGAGAGATCTAGACGCAACTATGAAAAAAAAATTCAGATCTATTTTGAAGTACAGATCGGGGAAAAAGCTTGAATTAAGTAGATACAGCATTTTAATGAAATATAATTTTGATGAGCATGAATCGTCCATTAAAAGATGATCCAGAAGCATAAATGAAAAGGAAAAAAAAAAGGCATGTATACAGATCTTTTTACAAAAACACAAATACAAAAAAAATCTAGAATTCAGATCCTTTTTTACAAAGGTGGAGCAAAAATCGAGAAGAAACGAATCAAAAAATAGAATTTTTTTTAGACGATCTCTTTTTCAGTCATCGGAATTCCAAAAAAGCTAAGAACAGTTCAAAAACTTCAGAAAAGTTACATGAATCATGATCAAACAGAGTGCAAAAAAGAGAGGAATCAGAAGAAGAGGGATTTTGATTTTGGTTACCAGATCAACGGCTTCATTCTTAATCTCTTCCAAACTAATCGCTTTATCGCCACCCATCTTCACCGTTTTAGTAAAATAAAACCTCTCAGTAGTACTGATCAATCGCCAAAACACGAAAAACCCACAAAGAAATTATATTGAGAGAAGCCCTGGAAACAAACCCTAGAAATGAAAAACTCGAAAGAGAGAAACCAGAGAAGATTTACAGTAGTCCAACATGACTCTTCTTCTTCTCTCTTTCTCTCTCTAAAAAACCCCTCACAGACAAACGTTGTTTAGTGTTTAAGGGGCTTCTCTCATTTCTCTCTTTAAGTGCTCCTCTTAATCCCTCTTTATACTTCCCCCACTCACGTATTTCGGTAGGTCCCACTTTCGTTTTGGTGGGACCCACCACCATCTTTCTCTCTCTCTCCCATAGCTTATTTAGCATAGCATATATGCCCTTCACTAGCTCTCTCACTACTTTCTCTCTCATCTTTTACTTTTCTAACCGGTGACGTGTCGGTTGCTGACGCCTAGGAGTTCGAACCTTCGCTCTTCCCACGCCGTCCCAAATGCGGTGTGTCCGTCTTTCTTGGGTCCCACCTAACCCTAGTTAGTCAAACTGTTAGCATGCTTCTTAATTATAAATGAAAAAATATTTATATACTCTCAACTTTATTTTTAATTATAATACTATAACCCTTAATCACCTTTAAAATTATTTCATCAAATCCCAAACTGTATTTCATCTTCAGATCTCAAACTGTATTACCCAAAATTAAAATCATCTAAAAATGATAAAAATATCAATCTCAAAGATTATACTAGGCAAGAGTCAGGGTTATGGTGGACCTTGTTTGGGTTGGTAAGTTGACAATCAAAAATGTTAAGTCCTAATAGAAGAATTGTATTTGTAAATAGTGAAAATATATAAAAGTAAAATTGTTTTAAAAAAATATCATGATCGATACCGAAGGAAAGAGAATGGCAATCCCTCCTCTCCACGGGATTGTTATTTCCTCTCAATGGAAGAATTTCACATTCCTAAGGGTTTAATTTTTCAACCTTAACGTTCATTAGTTTGAAATTATTTCATATATAAACAATGCAGCACCTCAAACAAATTTAGGTTGGGGTTGATCAGATTTTCGGAAGTCTAGTCAAAGTATATGATAGTCAACTAGTTATTGTGGGGTCAGCAGAATTGACGGCAGAGATTGACAAGGTTAAGAAGCGGGAGATCAATAGTAAAGTAGTATTGGTTTTACATTGTACTTTTCGGTTTTCACGAATAAAATCTGAGTAAAATATATTTTTGTAATCAGCGATTTTTATGGGGTACGGATCTGGTACTGCCTGAAGTTAGTTTACTAACTATCTTCCCGTAAATTGAACGCCCACCAATTACTTAATATTCTTGGGGACCCACTAACCCAATCAGTTGATACCTCCAAAACCCTATGAAATCGACATGATGAGTAGTTTATAACCGTTAGATTCAAAGTTTTGGACGGGAGTATGATAGTTATAGTGGTCCTGAAAGTAAGGGATTGATGAATGGTTGATTATTTTTAATACGGGATTGACTTTAATGTGGTGCGACCCACAGATGAAGGGGAGGGAAAAGTCATAAGCACCACCTCGGGGACGACCTAAAAAAAACAAGTTGATTGTTCTTGGGAGGGTGGGGGGTGGACAATAATAGAGCCGTGGCCCTTTATAGATACAAAAATCACAAGAAATATGACTCCTCCTAGGGTTTGATTTTGACCGTTGGATTACTCCAAAAGTTGTGAGACAGTTAAACCGGTTTATTAATAAATAGGGTTTTTAAAAAAAAAAAA
>MVGT01004285.1:810382-835065 GCA_002174775.1 Macleaya cordata
TATTATTTATTTAATATATTTATACTATAAATATTTCCATAAAGTTCAGAAAGGACTCCTAAAAATAAATTTAATATTGAGTTCAAATAATTTAGATTAGTAAATATAAATAATTAAAAATAGACAAAAAAAAAATTCAACATATAAAAATTTAGAGGAAGAAAAAAAAAAACAAAAAGAAAGAGAAAAAAAAAATCTTGATGAAGATTATCTGTCTAGTTAAGTGATTGAATCCGAGTCATCCGACTACAGTAACAGTACTGCTTGTTTCATGACAAAAAAAGAAGCATGTTTGGCACCGGCAAAAACTAGGGCAGTACGTAGGGCATCATCATCTTCTATTCTTATTCTTCTTCTTCCTACTATTTTTATAAACAGGAATCTTGATGATCCTACATATATATACTACCATGGGTCCTCATGGGTCAGGTCGCAAATTGATGATGAACTTCTTAATTTGTATAAATTTAATCTACTTTGTGGAACTAGAAATATTATGGAATATATGGAGACGCTGAATCGCTGATACAAAAACACTATTCTTTAGAGGAGGGTTTGTGCTTCCTGACTTACAACTATGCATGGGAAGCATTAATTTTTTTTTTTTTTCTTTTCTTGGCTTAGGGTTATAGGTATGAGCATTTTATACCCTACTACACATTTTATTCCACAAAGTAATGTTTAATTAGGAAGAGCTTGGTAGACTACAGGTGTAATTAAGGAAGGAACTGTGTTTGAATTTGCGCAGTAAATTGTGCAATTAATTTCTCTAACAAAGGACAGGAACCTATTCCAAATCTACAGCAAATTCCTATAGAATTTACTACAGAAGATAATCCGACAATCAATATATTTCACATACCTTCGTGATTCGCACTCCATCTTAAAGTGATATAAATCTCACTATAAATTGTGCTTTCTGTACCAAATTCTGTAGCTTTTTTTGTAACGCACTACTGAAGTACAAAGTGGGAAAAGAGTAAAGTTTTTATTTATTGCCTGACATTTATGGAATCTAAATATTCAACATAGGGTTGTGAACGGGATGGTTGAATAAAATACGAAAATATAAAATACAAGTGCTTTTTATGTGAAAAAAAAGATAAAAAAAAAACTAAAAACAAATATTAGATATTCGTCGGATACTTGCGGATCTTAGCGATACTAGATCTGGAACTACCAATTGAGATTTCAAAACCAAAACTGATAAAAATCAGAATCGCCGGTATCGGTTCTTTATCCTTTACTATTTCATAATCCTGAAATCCCTAAGAACTCGAGGAATTTCGAAAACGATTCTTCATTATGTACATGTACTAGTCTATGTTAGAAGAATACAATCATTTTTCTAATCACCCATTTTTCTTCTTCTTTGTTGGATTTTTATTTTTTAAATTAATAATTCATCATTTATCTATTTATTTATTATTTTACCATTTTTAAAGTCAATTAATAAATAAATTTTTTTCCTCAAAGGGTAATCAATAAATAAATAAAATATTTAGTAGGGGAGCGGCTCTTGGTTAAATACCAAAGTTTTAGGTATTATTGGGCCATGTGCCCAGTTATATTACAGACTTTCTGTCTCACTCTGTGCCCACCACCTTCTCCTCTGACCCCCTAATTAACTCTCTCTCTCTCTCTCTCTCTCTCTCAAACACCTTCCTTAATTGACCGTTATAGCAACCGTTACTTTTATGTCGGCTCCATCGGTCCCACCGCCCTAAGATCTCCTATTCTATTGCCACGTGTAATTACAGTTGGAGTTCGAGGTGGTGGTGCACAAATCTCAATATCACAATTTTAGAGAGAGAGAGAAAGTGACCTTTTACAGTTGCAAACAAACGAGACTCCTGTCAGTTGTGTTAGGGTGGTCCAGAGGAGTAGGGTAGGGCTCGAATTTACACCGTTAGATCTCTAAGACAAGTCCAATAAGATATGTAAAAATGGATTTGTTAATGTTCAAACGTAGAGGTAGTAGATTATTCCTTAAAAAGATTTTAAAATTGAGAAAGAAAAGAAAGAAAAAAATGAGAAGTTGGAGAGAGAAAAAAAAGGAGAGAAAATTTATTGGCTTTTTTAAAAGGGATAATGGCCAAAACATCTAATATATAACTTTTTTAATCCATTTAATACACAAGATTTTTAATAAGACTGAAATACTTTTTTTAGAGCTTTTTGAATCCGTTTAGTCCTTTTAAAACTTTTCTAAATTTATTTAGCCAATTCCTTCTTTTTTAATGTTCCTGTTTTACCCTTATTATATTTCTCAATCACTTTTTTGTCTTTTTCAAACTTGTACTGCTGAATGAGAGAGAAATGTAGTTATCTTTTTCATTTTAAACTTTAATTTGCTATATCTCTTCAACTAAAATTCGAATTTTGATAAAATTCATATATTTGGAAAGCACTTTTTGAGATCTTTGAAACTAGACCACTCAAAAATGATTTTTGAAAAAAAAAAATTCACGAAATTTATTCATGCTAAAACGTTTTTGCATGAGTTCATGCAAAAACGTTTTTGTATATGAGTTCATGCAAAAACGTTTTTGCATAGATCTTCAAAAATATTTTTGCATATGCTATATTATTATGTGAAACATTTTTGCATAGATCTATACTAAATCATCTGTGAAACATGATTTTGCATAGTTCTTGCAAAAATATTTTTGTATAATTCTATGCAAAAACGTTTTTGCATGAATTTTATGTAAAAACTTCATGCAAAAATATTTTTGCATAGATCCATGCAAAAACGTTTTTGCATAGATCCATGTTGAATTTTTTCTTCTTCTCTCTTCTATCTCTTTCTGTTCTTTTTTCTCTTCTTTCTGTTTCCTTTCTTTTCTCTCTCTCTCACGTCCCTCTATTCTCTCTCTATCCTTTCTTTTCTTTCTTTTCCCTTTCTCTGTTTTTTCTTAATCAGATCTTTCTCCATTCTCTCTTATTCTCTTCTCTCTATCTCCTATATTTCTCCTCTTCTCTATCTCGATCTCTCTCTCGATGGTGTTGGTAGAAGCTATATGTCTCTTTTTCTCTCTCATCATCATCAAGATCTTTTGTTGACTGGTGAGTGATCGATCAATCAAAACAAAAGAAACAAGTGAAAATCGAAAGCAGTAAAGCTTATTAATGTAGAGAGAAACAGAGATTCTTATTCGGTCAAATTTTGATTTTTATAACTAATTAGTTAAAGGGCAGATCTGTCTAAATTTTAATTTTAAACTAAATAGACTCATATAAAATTTGGTGGACTAAACAGATTGAATTAAAGTCATAATGGATGTATTGGACGATCTCCTTTTTTAAAATAGGAAAAGAAAGAAATATTAGTTTCCTAATTAATAAGAATAAATGAATAATTAGGACCCGAACTGTTTGACCAAGCAGTTCTCCACTAAAGATCCATGATAAAGAATTAAGAGGTGCTATTAGAGATTTAGAGGGCCAAAACTGTTTGACCAAGCAGTTTAACACCCGAACCCCACTATACTTGCCCTAATCTTGACTCGTTTCAACCTAATTAATTCAAATTTAACTTGTGACTAGGTAAACGAGTAAATGTTAGAGTTGAATCCTAACACGGTTAGTGAAACACCACTATTGTTACCAAAAAAATTATTTGGTATCCATACCATATTCAAAATCCACCATAAATTATAAATTATGGACTCCATGTAAAAATCCAAATGAGCTGTAGATTTTGAATCAATAATGATTTTTGGACCCACCAATTTTGATGTTTATGTGGTTTGGTGGGACCCATCATTTTTTCTCTTCTAAAAATATTTTGAAGAAGTTTTCAACCTACATGCCAGGGGGGCCAATCATGCCACATCAGCTTTTGGCATTTGGTTGGGCAATTGGTCGGTACAAAAAGCACTATTTATTTTGAATTTGGTATAGAATAAAATTTCGGTAAGGATTTTGCTATAGGAACCCCGAATTTGCACACAAAATCATACCCTGAGTCTAATGTTGATCTAAAATCTCAAAGATATTAATCGGGGTGCAAATCTGGGGTTCGTGTACCATCACCATTTCACTAATAGTCCCCAAACACACCAAAAATAATAAGAATCTTAATTGGAACGAACTTTTGTGGTAAGTTAGTAAATTTTATATCCAAACATGACATAAGATAATGTAATTTTTTTTTAATAATTAATTAACTAATGGAAAATATTGATAGTTTAACGTATTATTAAGTACATGAACGTATTAGTTGTTGGTACTTGTCACTATTGCATCTATTTCTGTCATTTTCTTCTTCTTTTTTCTTCTCTTTTGTCGTTGGTAAGACCTAATATTATTATCTTAATTCTATTATTAATTCAAGTAAACTTTAACGGGAAAATTTTATTAAAAAAATTAGTTAGGGCAAAATTGTAACGTGCACGGAACGTGACAATAATGAAGAGTTTAACGGGAAAATTTCATCATAAAAAAAGAAGAAAAAAAAAAGGAATTTGTTTTTTTTTTGTTTTTTTGTTTTTTGATATTTTGGATGGAGGCCATTGGATCCATCTAAACATGGTAGAGTGGGACCACAGAATATTCTTATAAAAATCATGTGGTCTCGTTGACGGTCTCTCATTGGATGGCCACAATGGTGACGGCTCATTACATCTATTTTTCTTTAAATTAATCCACTCTTAATTTAGAACTTTTTCTTTTTTTTTTTTATATATTTTTATCCTTAATAAGGTTATATAATTAAGTCAATAAAATATAAGAGATTGGATCAAGTGACCCAACCACTATGAGTTCGAGTGGAGGATGATCTAATAAATTTGATTTTCGATGAAAATGATCTATATGATGATGATTGAAAAGAACATCGATCTTAACTGATAAATCATCGCTGAGATCATGTCTAAATGGGACCTACAATTGTGCATAAGATTCATTTGATCTAGAGCAATGCTATACGTACAAGAAACTATACAAGATTTCATATAGAAGTGCGAGATGCACAGTGGATGTGTAAAATTTGAAAAATCTACAATTCATGATAAATCTTAGAATCCGCATATCCACCATCTATTTAAACCTATGTACAGATTGCTGTACAATTTGCTGGCATTTTTGTTTCATCCCTTATGTATAATAATTTACGATTATATAGGGAGTTTTTTTGATTGTTACTTAACAATCCCATTATCTTCTCATAACTTAGAAGTCTTAGGTTCAAAATTCTTTGTCCGTATATATTCACACATATTTATATATTACCTGTTTGGAGTGTTCTCTTCATTGCTATGAGGTAACTTCTCTTCAACATTTGTATATTTGTGGTAGTTTTTATGTTCGGTCTTCACCAAATATTTGTGGTGTTTCTAAGCCATGCAATTCAAGTAATAGTTTCACATCTACCAAAAAAAATTCAAAAAAACATGTATAATTTGAAATGTTTATACAAGATAAACATGATTGGAGTAAAATAAGAAAAAGCATCATTAAATCTTAAATTTTGTCCCTTTATTGATCAGCTTAATTAGTTAGAAACTAGTCAGGTTGTAGGGCAAGTTGGTAAGGTTGTATAGCACCAAAATCCTTATCCTTTCTATTTTGAGATGTACAACATGACATGCACTTCTTTATCATCCACTAAGATTTTATATTTCAAACCTAGTTTTAATAAAAGATTAAAAGTCTAAAAATGGAAAGTGTCTTCAATAATCTTAATTATTTGTCTTTTAATGTATCAAAGGTTTAATTGTCCATCGATCCCAAGCTCCCAAGCCCTACCTTTTGTCCTCGTTGAAAGCCAATATGTTTTTTTTAGGCTGCTGCTATCTAAAACCCATATAAATTTTTTTATTACACTTTAATAATAATAATAATAATAATAATAATAATAATAATAATAATAATAATAAGTATTAAATATTGAAAATCAAGATTGAAATATCAGAGAACCAACCAAAATTGGCATGAATACTCCCAATTCCAAATCCACCTAACTGAAAACTAAAATTGGAACCGGCTTCAACAACCAAAATAGAACAGAGTTGTTGGCGCCCCTAGTTTTTTATATCTTCTTTTTATTAAATACCATAGAGACTAGCTTATTAATCCGTTCTAAACTTTCTAACCCTCTCAGATTAATCCTTACCAATTATGCATATTTTAGTCTCTTTTTATACAGTTGATTTTTTATAAACATTAGTTGAACTTTTAATAGGGTTATTAGAATGGTTTTATTTGCGGATACGATGATATACATGGTGAAGAAAACATCGTAACTTAAAATTAGAATATGAATCATCTTTATATAGACCCCACAAAATGTTAAGCTCGGATGGGGTTGAACAAAGTGGGGAATAACCCCTCCCAATATCATAATTGAATAAACTAGCCTGGCATTACAAGCCTGGGGAAGGCCCTCCCCTATTTTTTGGTACCATGATTTAGGTTTCAACTGTCAAACTATTTTCCATAATTTCATCTTCTAATAAAAAAAAAAGTAATGAAAAATTTATAGAAATAAGTTTGACTCATGAGTCGACTTAGCTTAGCCTCAGAGTCGGGATATAATATTTTATAAAAATATTTCTAAAATAAAAATTATATTTTTAGAAGATATTATTACCCAAAAAAATTTACAAAAATTAACTTGAGCAGAGGTATATGTAAAATTGATCTATCTAGGGATATATCAACTAATTTTCAAATGTCAGAGGTTCTTAGAATTAGACACCATTATATTTATTTCATTAAATTTCTTATCAGCTACAGTTTTATTATAGATTGATAATGTTTTTTAGGAAATTATTACTGATAATTATGTTTGACTTTCCTTTTTTTATGATATTGACTTTTTCTTCTGTTTTTTTTTTATTTTTATTTTTTAAAAAAGAAAAAAAAAATTCCTATGAAAGTTAAGAGAGTAGTTGAGAGGATGATATGATCACATGGAAAATGACCCATTCCACTCATCAGTAAGATGTAGGTATCAAGATCTTTTCAATGACAAATGTCTGTATACAATTATTTTATACGTAAAAAAATCTGTGAATTGTAAGGTCCGCATAGGGTTTTTGTTCTCGAATAGTGTTTTTAGGATCAATCAAATTACAAAATTTGTACCTAACGCTTATCTGGTATGGTTGGTTCTATTGCCACATAAGTTAGAAATCCCTTCAAAATACTTTTTAGAGAGGAAAAATGATGAATCCCACCTTATTACATAAACATCCAATATTAATTTTGTAAATTGGTCGATCTAAAAATCATTCTTGCTCTCAAAATCCACATGAACCATGGATTTTGAATTCCTAGAAATCGAAATAAATTTAGGTTCCAATAAACCTGCTGTATTTTAAATTTTTCTCAGTCTTTTTTATTTGTTTGACTTTGAAACATCATTTTTCAAATTCTCAAAGAAACATGAGAAATGGCGATATCTTTCATGTATCTCTCTCTCTATCTATGATTTATCTACGTAGAATATTATTTTGTAGTGAAGTGACCATTTTTGAAAATTATTCTTAAAAGTAATTATAAACTACATTTTCCTTTCACACAAACTACCTCTAGGCAATTACACGACGACATTGGCCTTTTACTTAAGTGCATTACTTAAAAGCATTTTTATGGTATTTTCAGGGATAGAATAAAAGTAGAATTATAATTTTGTAATTATGTAAAAAGTCGTTTTGCTTTATAATTTTTTTTGAGAGGGACTATTGCCTGTATCACATTATAGTGTAGATACACACAGTGAGTATGTGAGAAGCGCAAAGAAACCACTAAGAACATCGTCACCAACGAACGCAGAAACTACCAATAACAACGTACCTATATTTATTATAAAATTACATGGGACAAATTTAACCATAATAGCACGGCCGAAAAGTTTTTCTTTATAATAGTATACCATAAAGTTCAATTTTTATGGTTTGTTTGGATATGGAATTCTAAGTAGGATTTAATGGAAACTAGTTAGATTTATAACATGATTTCTAACTAGTTTTCTATTAAATCGTTGATCCCACCAAATAAATCAAATAAGAAAAATCCCCCGAGAGAATCTTTCCTGGACCTCTTCGTCTTCAATAAGCTATTGAATTATTTAATTTTAAAAAATTAGAAGGTGAATGGCTTTTGCAAGGAGACACCCCTAAACCACTCCATAAAAGTGGGGTTCTTTTTCTTTCTTTTTTTTCTTACATACTTATATACTGCAATTGAAAGGACATGAAAAAAAACGATTTAATTTGAGCGATTCGTGAATAATATGCAAATTAATAATAAATATGCGAATTTTGTTTACCAAATTTTTCAAAATTTTAATTAGTGGTCTAGAAATAAAAAAAAGAAAAGAAAAGAAAAAGAGAATAATTTCGAATATGTTTGCTAAATTATGCATAAAATTAAAAAGTAACCACACTTTTTTAATTCTAACACTTCGTTGTCTCCCCCATGTGATAAAGTTAATTTTAATGTTTCATCCCATAATTTAGCAAAAGTTTCAGCCACACTCCCTCACATGCATGCAGGGTATATAAGAAGGAAAAGCATGTGTTTTTATTTTTGCCTTTTATTCTTTTTTTTTTTATGAATTTTTTTTATGGCTTTTATTCTATTCTAAAATAATAAAAAAATTAAAGAAAAAATAAACTTTAATTAAGTTCCCATTTTCTGGGGTAAATAATGCTGAATCAAGATTAGGTGTTGTTTTTCATATTTTCAGTTTTGGATTGGTTAAGAAAGTTTGTTTTTTGGTACAAGGTACTATTGCCCAAATTACAATAACAAGGTAAATATATACTGTTAAGGCGCTAATCACTAGCAATTGAGAGACACCGCCAATATCATCAAAGAAGTCATCACTATAGACGAAGAAAAGACATAAATTACATTGGCCAAACCTTGTGGCAATACCTCGGCCAGTAAATCTTTTTTTTATTATTTAATTTTATGCCCGATATTATGAATTTTCATAAAAAAACTAGATTTTGTTTATCTATTCTTACACGTTTTACAAAAAAACCACATTACTCTCACAATTTTTTTATTTTTTAAAATGTTCTATATGCTTATTCAAGAAAGAATTTTGGGGAAAGGAGTTTAAAATTCTAATCCTTTAAAAAATTGTAGAGAATGGGGGCTAACCTAAGAGGCCGGTCCTTCATTTTTTTCCATTATGCCCCGGTATACTTCCTCCCACATTCTCAACCTTAAGCCCATTTGAATCCAAATAACTCTCAAACCCAACCCGACCATGACATATAAACATTCTTTCCAATTTCTCTTAAATATCTTATATGCAACTTATTCTATCTCATAATAGCATTCTTTATGCAATAGATTGTTGCACACGGAATCACATTCAACTTATTATGTCACATTATATATATCATTCTGTATGCAATAAATAGTTGCATATGAAATTATGGATTCCGTTTAAACCATAGCCTGATCTTCGCGCCTCCGAACTTGGACTCTAATCCTTCATCCGATGACGACTTCTTTGCTTCCTTTGTGAACTGAACTGCTAGAATTTTTTTAGAAAGAGGAGAAGAGAAGGAAGAAGAAGGAAGGAAGAGAGAGGAAATATCGAGGGGGCCTAGACTCCTCCTCCTCCTCCTCCAATAACGACTTCGTTGTCTCTTTTGTGGATTGAACTGCTATAGTTTTTTTTAGAGAGGGGAGAAGAGAAGGAAGAAAGAATGAAAGAAAGAAAAGAGAAAAGATCCGTAGGGTGTTAAGTGGAGTGGAAACAGGTCGGGTTAAAACCAATACTAGTTTTCAAAAACACCTGGTAAAAGGATCAAGGGTATATTTGAAAAAAATTATAGGACCCCTCCTTTTACTCAATTGTTTTAGGTTGGCTCCCTTGAAATTATTTAACACATTTAAAAATAAAAAGCATGGGCCAGTCCAACACAACATGTGATGGGTGATTCTTGTATGAAAAGTACTATGCATCTGTACTACACAATATTAATGCCACATTTTAGAAGAAACCAGTTGGGCGCTCTCACACCTTCTTGTATTTATTAGAGCATCAACATCCTTCGACAATGATGATTGAAAAATTTATTTTAACTGAAGTATCCTAATGGGGGTAAAGATGTATTTTAATTTAAGTAATAAGAGCAATTAGATTAGAGCAGCCGATTAAAAAATGTCCTAAGTTAAAAAAATATTTTTGAAGTCACAAGTAGGATTTAAAATATAGAGCAGCAAGAGAGCTTGGCCAAATATAACAAATTTAACCCAAGAACATGTGAGTTTGACTGTTAATGATGGAAAACCTTTTGAATTTAAAATTCATAAAAAAAAGAAAAGAAAAAGAAAGAGTGAGTCTTAAAATGAAAAAAAAGGTTTTTTGTTTTCCTTATAATTTTTTGCTTTTTTCGAAGAAAAGTCATTATTTTCGACTTAGGGTTTCTTTTATATTGTACGTTAGTACTTCAGAGTTCACACTAATTTCCAATTTTATCCAAATCTGATACTTTTAATAAGCAACAAAGTGATTTGTTTGGTACTCCCTATAGCGCCATTTTTTGACTTTCTAATGATGCTTTAAGCAAGTTTATGGAGCCTAGCAATACAAAATAAAAAAGTTAATTTGTTAATAAAAAGTTTTACTTAGTATTTCTTTTTCAATAATCGCAAAACCTCTACACACTATTAAATGGTTAAAAAAACTAACTAATCTTCAGTAATTAGTTACTTTGATAAGTCTCCTATTTAAAGCTTAGACATGTCTGTTCGGAATAGGTACAATGCCTTTTCTGAAAAAGGTATATATGAGCTTCTTCAAATAAGTATATAGATGTTGAATAGGCAACATCATGAAAGGTAGTCTTCCACCAAAGGCATCAACAATGAATGACTTTTGGGATTATCTCCACGACTGCAACCTAATAGAGAGTAAATCCTCGGGCCTGAAATACTCTTGGTGTAATAACCAAGTTGGTCGTAAAAGAATATTATGTAAACTTGATAGAGCTCTCTTTAATCCCCTCTGGCAGGATACTTTTGGTACATGGTCTTACAAGGTCTTAACAAGAGATAAATCTAATCATTCTCCTCTGGTGGGTACAATTCATTCGACCCCAAAACCTCCTAACACTCCTTTCAGGTTCCAAAATATATAGATCTCTCACCCTTCATTCTTGGACGAGGTCAGACTTTCTTGGCAGGATCCAATTTCAGGTAATCCAGCTCTAAGATTTGCTTACAAATTGAAAAGACTTAAGGATAGACTTAACTGGTGGATACTAATATTTTTGGAGATATTAATGTCAAAATGCATGATATGGAAGATGAGGTTATTCAAGCTATGCAAGCCTCTGATGAAGACCCTTCAGATCTTAATAAGCTCTCTCATCTCCTCGTATCTTAAAGAAATCTCAATACTACTACTCTCCAATACGATACCTTCCTCAATCAAAAAGCTAAAATTCGGTGAATAACTGATGGTGCTAGGAATTCTAAATTCCTCCATAACTCTATCAAGCACCACTACTATTGCAATCAAATTACTGAGATCATTAATGAGGATGGTTAGGGTTTGGACCTCTCAACGGGAAATTAAAGACATCTTTGTCAAGTACTATACTGACAAGTTTAGCAGAAAAGATTCCCAGATCAACCCTAAACTTCTGGACCTTATCCCTAAAATTCTTTGTGATACTGATAGATCCAACCTTGAGGCAATCCCTATGGAAGAAGAGATTAATTCAACTGTTTTCAACTTAAATCCCGATAGCTCTCCTGGACCAGATGAATTTTAAGGGAGCTTCTATCGAGCCACTTGGGATATTATTGGTAAGGACCTAATTCAGGCTATTACCTTTTGTTTCAGTAAAGCTCACATCCCTACAGGCATCAACAATAACTTTTTGGTCCTTATTCCCAAATGTAAAGATGCTAGAAGACTCAACCAATTCAGATCAATTTGTCTTAGCAACTTTTATTTCAAAATCATCACCAAGATTTTGGCTTCACGACTTCGAGATCTTATGGATAAATTGGTTTCCCTAGAACAAGGTGTCTTCATTCAAGATAAATGTATTCAGGAAAAGATCATCTTGTCCTCTGAACTTGTTAATGATATCCATAAAAAAGGATGGGAGGAAATGTTGGTCTCAAACTTGATATTTCCCAAGCCTTTGACTCCATGAGTTGGAAGTTTATCTTTGATATTCTTAAAAGATTTGGATTCACAGAAAAATGGTGTGATTGGATAAATAGTATTTTTAGTAGTGCCTTCTATTCAGTTATGATTAATGGCAGCCCAAAAGGTTATTTCAAGAGTGAGAGAGGTTTAAGCAAGGTGGTCCTCTATCTCTTCTCCTTTTTGTGCTAGCTGAAGAAATTCTTAGCAGAGGAATCAAAGATCTGATCAATAGAAAGCTTCTCAAGCCTATGGTTTCATACAAAGGTACCCCTAGCCCTTCTGATTTATTTTTTGTGGATGATATTTTTATTTTCTATAATGGCAACAATGATGGTCTGCGTGAACTGCTTAGTCTTCTCTATGCCTATCAACAATATTCAAGACAATATGTGAATAAATCTAAAAGTAAATTCTTCTTGGGTAGCATGCCTATTTCCCAAAAGCATCACGTACCTAACCTTTTTGGTATGGTTGAATGTAAATTCCCTGACAATTACCTGGAGGTCCCAATCTTTCTAGAGAAAGTTAAAAAGGCTGATATCTGGCATGTTGTTGATCGTATCCAAGAAACTCTTGCTGGTTGGAAAAGAGCCCTCTTATCCTTTCAAGACCGTCTTTGCCTCATAAAATCTGTGCTTTGCAGGTTACCTATTTATAACATTGTTATCTACAAATGGCCAAATTCTGATATTTCAACTTGTGAGAGAATTATAAGAAATTTCCTATGGATTGGGGACTCATCTAATAGGAAATTTATCACTAAAGCTTGGCCTAAAATCTACTGCCCAAAAAATGAAGTTGGCCTTGGTTTGGTTCGTCATGATGTGAAAAATTCTAACAAGCAAAGACAGCTAGGCAAGATTCCTACTAGCAAATTTTCAAAATAGACATGGTCATTGGATAACATACTATAAACAATCTTCAGTTTGGGGTGGCTTAAAATGGGCTTGTAATGATATGATCGACCATATTGATCGAATTGATGGAGTTATTACTTGGAAACCTTCAACTCAAGGTGAATATTCTGTGGCTAATAGAGTGGACCTTCTTCGAGATAAATTCTCAAAGATGGGACGGACTAAATGGGTCTAGAGATCATGCATTCACCCTTCCCGTAGTACTGATGCATAGAAGATTATTTCAGGTTGTTGTGCTACACATTTGAAGCTTCAACAACGTGGCATTAATATAGTTTCAAGATGTCAATTCTGTCTTACGTGTACTGAGGATGAACTTCATCTCTTTTGGCAATGTCATGTTACAAGATCGCTATAGATCTGGATCCTTAACATTTTTGGATTCCACACAGGTAACCAATCAATTTCTTTTTAATCTTTGATATTAATGGCTGTTAACAGGAGTCCAGCTGTTAAAGATACTTGGGCAGCGACAATCACTTACATAATTATAGAAATTTGGCATTTGAAATGCTTGTACCTGATTGGTCGTGATTGTATCACTCAATAATATTTATACCGCAATCGCACGGTTGTCTATTGAGACAACGGCAAGTACGGGTCGATCCACAAGGATTAAGGAATAAGTAAAATTAACTTAATTAAGGTTGAACAATTTTTAATTGATTTGAAACAAATAAAATAACTAAATAAAAATTTCACAAAAATTAGAAGAACTAGGATTTAAGATTCCACTAATTATATGCATACTATCAATTTAAACTCTCTCTAATCTCCCTTCAATTATAACTCAAACCCAATACAAATTATGTAATAGATTAAAAAAATATTTTCATTAATATTTAAAATAACCAAGGAAATAATATGATTTTCTTCACTTTTAAAAAAATAACAACTCCAATAATTAATTGTTAAAGTTAAGCATATAATATCAAAACATTAGTTAAGCATATCATATCAAATCTAAGCACAATTAATAAAGGTGTATGTACTAATTTCATTAAGAAGCAAAAGTGTAATAAATAATATTACAAGAAGACAAATCATTTTAGCTAAAAATAATTATTAAGGGAGATTAAGATTAAGATTAAATATCATGGCATGCACATAACTAGCTTCCTCTTTAATCCTAGAAAAGAAATTTAGCTAGACATAACTCTAAAATTGATAACAAAATAAGTATTCATTGATGAAAATCTTAAAGAACTTACAAAATTACTACACTCCCAAAATATCTTTCTTCATACAATTCTCTAACTCTCTACAATTCCTCCCTTCTTCCCCCTCCCTTTCTTCTTCATTCTCTCCTCCTTTTATAGATTTCTTCCCACTTAAATTCTTTAAGAAAAATAAATAAAATTAGCAAGTGGGAGGTATTAGATGGTGGGAATATTTTCTTTGATAATTAATTTGGTATTGGATGATTTGTAAGGCTTATGTGGTTTGACATCATAATGATGTCATTAAGATCATTTTTGCCTTCTTTGTTCCATTAGTGATTAAACTCTAATCTTTGACCAATTTTGACTGTCTTTGACTGAATTGACTTGGTCATCATGTGCCATTTGCATGTATTCTCATGGTGCCTCTAATAGATTTGTGGGGTGCTTTTAATAAATTTGGCTAATTGAACCAAATTTTGCAATTGAAGCATTTGAAGTTTATTTATCTGCAAAAATATAAAAATCATTAAAAAATAATATACAATTGAATACTAGCTAATATAAATTGAGGGATAAATATGTAATAATTATGCACTCAACAGTACCTTTGACAATAGATCAATCAACCTTGAGAATATTAAAAGGAAGATCATGATGAATTTCTAGGAAACTTCGATTCTCCTCAAAAGTTGTTTGCATAACAAGATTGAAGATCTTATCATTTTCAGCTCCTTGAAGATGTCTTCAAGACCTGTCCATCTTTGGAGAATTTTTCAATGTTATTGGGTCCCTCCTAATGAAAATCAGATAAAAATTTGTGGTGATGGTTGTTCAAAAGGTAACCCAGGCTTGGGTGGTGTAGGTATTGTTATCAGAAATCATATGGGGGATACATTAGCTGCAATGTCTGTTGGACTTGGAATTTGTACTAATTTCGCGGTTGATATTCTAGCTATTATTCTTGGGATGAATGGGCTTTTGAACAAGGGTGGATCAATGTTTAGATTGCCTCAGATTCTACGGCTGCTATCAGATACTTTAGTGACAATAAGACTCCTTGGTTCGTTCGTTCAAGATGTAATAACATCAAGAACTCTCTATCATCTAGCTTTTCTTTTGTTTATCGAGAATGTAATTTTGCTGCAGATACTATGTCAAAGAGAAGGACTTCCCTTCACTTGGGATGTCGGGATTTGTTTGACCATAAACCTTCTTTTCTTTCAGTTGAGAACCTTGATACGGTTTACTACCGGTTCTCCTGAGTTCGCATTGAGATGTGGGAGGTTCTCTCTCTTTTGTATCTTTGTTTTTTTTTTCATGCTTATAATTTTTCTTATTTAGTATAAAAATATTCCAAATGCGTACCAATCTAAAAGGCACTTTATCCTAACCATAGGATCGTGATAGATCATTATCAACCGTTAGCTCATTTTGGTTCACGAATCATTGCGATCTAAAAAATTAGGCACAACTCTTCATACACGGGTCTATAAATACCAATATTTCAATTATTTGAGATAAACCAGAAGAGAAAATTTAGGCAAGAGGAAGCTCATCAAGGAACCCTAAAACCAAAAACACATGATTGTTTTTAAAATTTTCAACAAGAGAGAGAGATAAAGAGGATCAAAAAATATTAGAGGAAAAATGGAAACTAGTTAGAACCAATAGCTTAGAAACTAGAATCATGTAAAGTGGTACGTGACGCTCCCTTTAATTTGGAACCTCGCGCTTCTGTTCCAAATCACGCTTCGGTGCTCGCGCTTTAGAGGCATTTTTTGACTTTGGATACTTTTTAACTGGTCACTTTGGCGCTCCCGTTTCTACTCTACGCTCTGAAGGGTGTTTTGGGTATTTTAAATTTGTGGGGAGAAGATGTAAGTGAAGTATCTACAATAATGCCGACGTGGAGATGATCGTCCTCATATAAAATCATTCCATTCTAAGACTTTTGACTCCATCAGAATTGGTACCTGGATATCTCATCTGCAATTTACATATGATATAGTGATTTTCTTTAGATTTCTCCTCTAGGCAGGTTCCTTTTCTTAAAAGGATTCTTATTTTCTTTAAGTTTTAGAGCTTCATATAAATTTTGGAAAAAGCTTGTTATACAAGGTTGGATATGAGGTGGTTGTGACTAGCTTTGCTTCCAAACTAGGTTGCTTCAAAGGTGTGCTGCGCACGGTAAATCTGGGCCTGCCTGTAGGGCTTACATATCCATTAAAGTCTCTTTGGGACCCTTTAGTTGAGAGCTTTGAGAATAAGCTCGCCTCTTGAAAAATTTGATCTTCTTTCAAATTGTGGTAAGTTAGTGATTGTTCCTAGTGTTTTATCTTTAATGCCAATTTTTTTTTACATGGTCCCAACTTCGATATTGGAGATGATTGATGAAAGAATTCATAATAATTTCTTATGAGGGGGTACAGTCTATGTTGTCTTCTAGGAGGCGCGAAGCGATGGCTTAGGCGTCGCCCGAGAATAGTGCCTCCCTAAAATAATTCATGTTTTCCTGCCCACTATAAATAATATATAATCACTATTTCAACCAATTTTCACATTCATACATCTTTTTTGAGCTCTTTATGACTTATATATGCATAAATGACAATAAAATAAGTTAAACAATATGGATTAACAAATCAATGGAGCACACAACTATACAAGTTCACAAATCCCATCGTCAAACCACAATTAACAAGTTAAAACTTCAAACTTCAAAGTTAAAGTACTAAAAATAAAAACCAAGTTACCAAACCATAATGGCATCAAATCATACGAGCTACAACTCTGGCGAGCTATAACTCTGGCCAGCTTGCTGAGATGAAAGGAAGTAGATGAAGTAGCAGGCTAGCAGTAGTAGGAAGAAAAAAAAATGAAAAGGAAGGAGAAGGAAAGAAGAAAAGATAAAAAGAAGAAGAAGAACTTACTGTCACTAGAGACCGGCGAGAGGAAACCGGCGAGAGGAAGACGGCAAACTCGGCAAGTCGACACTCGATAACAAACCCTAGCTCCCCTTCTTGTTTTCCCCCTCTTTTAACATGAATTTCTCATTTCTATTGATTTCAATCCCTTTACCCTAAACTTAAAACTTAAAATTTGTTGTTCCACCCCCTAAAAAAGTTTAAATGAAAAAAAACTACCAAATTTTTTCTTGCAAAAAACACGCAAGGGTTTAGGGCACCACGCTTAGGAGCTAGGGTAACCGCCTCCTTGGACCCCTAGGCGAGGCGATCGAGTTGGCGATCCTAGGCAAAGAAAGCACATACAAGGGAAAAAATAGAGTAAGGGTTGTGATACACTCTAATTCGCCCCACCAAGGTCCCCTTGGCGCGCCTGGGCGACGCCTTTGATAATATAGGATACGGTGAGAAAGAAAAAATTACTTTGTTGCTTGGAAGAATGCATGCGCATCTAAATCTAGAGTGGGTAGGGCTTAGTGCTGTTTAAGTTTATGAATATTAACTTGCTTAGTAATTAGATTTGAAGATATTATAAGGAGTCCGATAGTCTCTGGAAGAGAGTGTTGGTAGACAAGTATGGAAGCATGGACAGATTGGGATTGCCTTTCCCTCCTTCTCAGTCGTACAGTTGTAGCTTATGGAGAGGATCTGCAATGTTCTACGTTTGTTTCTAAGGGGCATAAAAATTTAGGTTAGGATAGGTGATTCAGTTTCTTTCTGGAATGATGTGTGATGTGTAGGGGTGTCAACGGGTTAGTTCTAGTTTTGTTATTGAGCTATCCAGAACAAGAATCTATTATAGCGCTCGGTCCCAGTTCTGGTTCATGTCCCTACAATGGTAGAACTAGAACCTATTATAAAGCTTGGTTTTGGTTTAGGTTTCCGTTCTGTTGGGTACCATGAAAAAATCTATTTTCAAAGTGTTAAATGGGATGAAAGAGAGTAATTAATTGATGATTTTGTATTGCTTTCCTTTCTCCGGTTAATTCATTTATATGTTTTCCAAGGAAAGACCATGAGGATTAAGGCCATCCATACAAAACCTTTTTTTCTTATCATTTGACACAAGACTCTATGCTTCGTTGAAACTTCTATGTTCAAGAGAGAAGTAGAAAAGAAGGTGGAATGTGGAATGGATGAGGCATTTCTTTGATTAGGAAAAGAACTTAGCATAAGCTTTTTACTTATTCTTAGGCTCGCGAAGTGTGCCTGATGATGGGGAGGATTTTCTACCTTGGTCCGCGTTTAGCTTGTTATTATTTTTTTGATAAAATCCTTCTGCAAGCTCATTTAAGGAGACCGGGAAAGGCATTTTCGTTGGTTTGGCATTCTATTGGGTCTCCTCAAAGGTGTCCTTCTTCGTCTGGACAACTGTTTGGAAGAAGATTCATACAACTGATAATCTGTGCTAGAGAGGTATGATGGTCGTGAATAGATGTTATTTATGTAGAAAGGACTCGGAGTCTCTGAACCAATTCTTTTGTATTGCTCGGTTACCTAGGAGGTGTGGCTTCATTTTATATACTTGTTTCAAAGACTGGGGGTGTTTCCTACTTCTGTATGGGACTACATGGCTTTATGGAAGGCTAAAGAGATGAGACGTAAGGAGAAGCTATTGTGGAGGTACATACCTTATGCTATTTGGTGGCTAATTTAGAAGGAGAGAAACGAGGGTCTTTAATGACACTAAAGATAGTGGGGAGCGAATTATATCCAAGATGAAGTTTTTTGTGTTCTGTTTGGTGATGGTCATGCTGGACTTCACAGGATGTTCAGCTTCGGATTAATTTCGCTTTCGATTGGAATCACTTATTAGTATGAGTTAGCTTCTGTGTTTGTTTTGCTAGGTTTTTTTTCTTTTTATCTTTTTTCATTACTTGTATTCTTTGGCTCCGACCCTCAATAAATAAAATGATGCACACGTTGCATGTGACATGCAACATGACTTATAATAATTCCAATATTCTTCTTTTTTTTGGAAGAAAGTAATAATGTAAATTGGTTACGAAGATACCACAACATTCAAAGAAATAGTTATTGAAACCTATTTTTGGAGAAAGATTTTTTATTTTTTATAGAAAGATCAACCAACACTAAACCTATTCGATTTTCACAATTCCCCTAAGAATAATCTACATGTTTAAGAGATCATGGGAAAATGACATTAAAAATACCTTAGTATGAGAAAATTGCATTGAAGTCAACATTTTCAAACTAAATACACAGTACCTTCCCCCAATTTTTGCCCAAAATTTTCTAAAAATACCTTCTTTGTTTTTTATTGTCTAGACCTTTTATTATTCAATCTAGACCCAATTCTAGATCCACATATGGGATCATTTCTTCTAAAAAGTAAGAGTATTTTGGGGTAAAATAAGGGATGTGTGTTTTTTTTTTATTTAGTTTGAAAATGATGACTTAAGTGCAATTTCTCTAAACTAAAGTGTTTTGAAAAATGCTAAAAGGTACGCACATTTTGGGAGATTTTCTTCCCCCAAACCCATCGTATGACCATTATCCCCTCGTGATTTGAATCACATCCTCGAATTTCGTCTTTCTAAAATTTCAAGGCATAGACTACCGTCCACCTCAGGGAGGGATCTAAATCCCCCAAAATGTGCGTACATTCTAGCATCACTCAGGTGTTTTTAATGTACTTTTCTTAGAAATCATCCCAATTATAAAAATTATTAATACTTTGATTTTTTTGCTAGGTAAGCAAGAATATATTAATCAGATATAAAATTACAAATGTAGAGACAGGCTCCGAACAAAGTAGAAGAACAAAAGCAAAAAACCATCCACAACACTATGCGGGCGAGGCATTCCAACCAGGCTGGCACCCCAAGCCGTAATAATAATTGTTGTAAAGGTTATGAAAATCTAAAATAACAAGTGTTTGGATTTTCGACAGCTAGAAAACTTAGTCGATGATCAAAGGTTTCCTTCGTTCCAAGGGGAAGATTAGCTCCACGCTTGGACATGGTATCTGCCACAAAGTTTGTTTCCCTAAAAACCGACAAGAATTTGATAGTCAAGTTTTTCCTGATATTGTGCCATCTAGAGATAATGAACCACGGAACTTTGTCACTTGCGAAGCATTTGATAGCAGTTTGAGAATCAGAAGTGACCCATATTTTTGACCATCCTCGATCTGAGGCCCACTCCAAACCAAAGATAATGGCTAAGAGCTCAGCCACAAAGTTGGTACAGATCCCTAGACCCGCCGACATCGCTCCAATAGTATTACCTGTGTGATCTCGAAGAATCACCCTTGCACCACTTGGACCTGGGTTAGCTCTTGAAAATCCATCACACCTAATTTTCAACTGATCAAGGTCAGGAAGACTCCAAAAGTATTGTAAAACCTCAGTGGATTTAACTGGTCTAGGATTGATTTGAAAGTTTTTGAAAATCATGAGGTCCTCTACCCTGTTATGCATATTGCTTTTCATCAGAATAGAACATTCAACGAAATTTGCTAATATCTTACTTTTGACCCGACGAGAAGAAGCTGGAATATTGTTGAAGATGCAACTGTTTCAGTGGTGCCAAATTTCAGTTAGGACATTAGTAATAGTAGAAACCCACAGGTCGCGAATGGCAGCACTCCTAATTGTAGCATGAGCAGTAACTGTTCATCTAAACCCACGAACATGTGTAAATGGAGTATTAGAATTAGTAGGATGTAAATTAAGAATTAAGAGTGGACTACAAGCGAAAGTATCATTTTATAAATCTGCTCCCTTGTGCTAGCTCCACCCCTGTATATCTTTATGTGACCCTACAAACCCATGATAAAATCGTGTGTATATTACATACATGCATGTGGCCCAGTGAGGCATGAATATAAGCATATGAGGTTCATTGCATGTCAGGGGTGTCATTTTTGGATGGTATTCTGTCTTACAAATCTTTGTACTATAAAATATATTAGGAAAAAAAAAAAATTCATACTTCCACTCACTACTTGAGTGATGAAAACTGTTCAATATTAATATGATATATTATATATGGTCCATGATTCAGGTTCCTTATGGCCCACCTTCTCTTTGATATATAGGTTTTTGAGTTTCCTTCATAGACATTTTGACCTTTAAAAAAGAGACAAAAAATATATAATTATAATAGATGCTAAGAGAATTATTGGCATTAAAAAAGCCAACATCACACTTGGGGTTTGCATAAGTGATGGTACCTTTGTTTGTGAACCAATCCTTTTAAGTGACTGAATATTATGATGATCCTATAATAGTGTCACAATTTATTCAAATCATACTTCCTAAGTGTCAAATTTTTATTGGTTAGAAGTTTTTTTAAAATACCAATTTTAACCAATCAAGATTTGGCATGATGGATAAATGGGGATTGACTCTTATAATGAAAGCAAATGACAGCATTATTAGATCACTGTCTTTCATTTATTATATTTCTCCATAATGAGATTCTTGGATAGCCAAAAAGGTTGTTAACTTGTTGCTTCCAAAGTTAAAATATAAATCAAAATCAAAATAATTGTGTATTTAAGTTGAGTAGGAATCAAATGATCCGCACCCTCTAACCCACATTATGACTTTACAACATGATCAAAGAGGATGATCTAAGAGTTTCTTGTGAGAATGATCGATATCCTCTCCACGTAAATCATTCTCAATAAAAAAATTAGTTTGTTCTAAAATTTTTAACCTCAATTTTAAATGAACCCTTAAAAAAAGAGCAAATTTTACGCATCTTGATTTTCATCTAACTTCCTATTTTTTGTACGATTAAAAATTTTAGAACATACTTTTTTTTGTGATAGTAATCTATATAATATTCATCTTCTCAACGAAATCAATCTTTAAATGATCTCTATCTAGGTTCACAAGTCAACAACGATTGAGGTCACTAGGGTTATGAGTCATTTGATCCCTTCTCAAATAAATTAGGAGAAGAGGGTAAGGTTTGATTCATTCAAACTTTTCAAATTAATCATCACTTGGTCTTATTCTACTATATCTCTAAATTTCTTCTAAGTTATCTTTCTTCTTTTGGTTCAAGTTATTTGGAAACAAACAAAATTTTGTAGTCATTCCCTTTGAATTTTAAAAGGTGATAGAAATGAAGTAGTCAAGAATAAAGACTCACTGGCACTTAATTAGTGGTCTTACACTAATTTGTTTCCCTAACTCTCCACAAATTTATTTTTCATAAAAAAATAATTTTTTTTCTAAAAATAAAAAATAAAAGATAAACATAAAAAATTCTAAAAAATAAATAGAAAAAGAAAAATAAACGTTACAACGACGACATAACGATAGCTAGGGTATTTTATTTTATTTTATTTGGATGTATAAATGCCTAACCCGAAAAATGCTGTTTAATTTTCCTAATCGTTGTTTTCATGAGAAGTTAAGAACCGTCAAGATAGCAAATTTTTTATTATTATTATTTTAGTATTTTTAGCTTTTCAGTTTTAGAAGCAACAGTTGACAATTACAAGAATAATTCACATTATTTTAACAAGCTTTTCTTTTTAATAATCTCTGATTATAATGGCTTATGTATCTGATTAAAAAACATAATAATGGCTTATATATACATTAGCATGCTCAGAATTGACTAAACACGTAACTCGCCTAAAATGCTAACAATTAACTACTAACTTGTTTTATCCATTAAAAAAAACGAGAATGACCAAACCACCCACTATGAAAAATCTGTGCATCTATTTAGTCCCGGATACAATATATGCACAAACTTATAATTACAAATAAGTTTTTTTTATAGAAATAACATTTTTGGAAAGCATTCGTGGACAGCTTCCAAATGAGCCCAATCAATAATACTATATTTTTAATTATTTTTTATTTTTTTATCTAAATTGCATCCAAATTCAAATTTTCATATTTCAAAACTAACATCAAAAGAAGAAGTGAATATCTCGACGAGTGCTTTTTAAATTTATAAATTTTGTCAAAATTTATTACTAAAAATAGTATACCGAAATTCACAGGAAACAATCTTGTGGATTTTGCTTTTGATTGAGACAATTTGTACACATATATAGTGTGGTCCTTTGCATTCCCTTTGTTGTTGTTGGTTGTTTTTTTCTTTTTCTTTTTTTTTTTTTTGTATTCTTTGCTTAGGCCTTTCTCAATAAATTGCCTTTTCTGTAATAAAAATATAGTATGAAAAAATATTTTTGTAATGTTTTTGTATTCCGAAAAATATTCAAAAAATTAGGTTTTTAATAAGTTTTTTTTTAATCTAGATTGTATCCAAATTTGAATTTATATGCTTCACAACCAGGTAACATCAAAAGAAGAAGTGAACATCTCAAGGAATGCCTTCCCAATATATTAATTTTGTCAACTTCTGTTATTAAAACAATATACAAAAATATTTGTGCAAATGTGACATTTTTGCAATGTTGTCACATTTGCAAAAATAGTTTTGCTTTGTTTTTGAATTTACAATTTTTTTAGAAAATTATCTTTTTTCAAAAAAAAATATCTTTAGCGGGTTTCGAAGATCTCGACGAATGCTTTCTAAATATGTTAATTTTATCTAAATCTGATTTTTGGTTTGAGAGATAACATTTTAAAATTTAGAAACAAAAAATAACTTTTTCTATCCAACTCGGTTGTACACGTTAAAAATGATTGAAAAAGACAAAATAACGGCAGAATCCAAACTCCAAAAAATCAAGGAACATACTTAACAAATATTTAAATTTTAAAAAAGACCCAACAAATAAAAAATGTTACCTAAGAACTTTTGATCGAACATATTAAAAAGCTTCTAGAGTAAATGAAATGTGGGAGCTCAATAGTGAAATTTTTGGTCATTTCTCTTAAAAAAAATAAGGGATAAGTTGAAAGGCATCATATATTGTAACGACCCAAAATAATTTAGCTGACCAGTCATTGTCTTTCCGAGTCAATTAGAGTCTAATCCAACGATTTGACCGTAAAACCAATTAATTATTAAAATAATTAAACTTGAAATTAAATAAATGAGTTTTCGATCGGAGGGTAATTTGAAGAATCGAACCGTACGAATGGATAGATCTCGAAAAGTTATCGAATTTCGACTACTCACGCGCAAAAATCGGACACCGAATGATCCCAATTCAAAGCCTTGAACACGATTTGGATTGGTACCGAAGGTACCCGCGATTTTGACTTTGATTTTGACCATTAAATATTATTTAATTGTGTATATATACTATATATATGTATTGGTATGTATTGGGTGTTGTATTATAGAGTAATTTTATAAATCTTCCTATTATATACGCATAATTCGGTGTATGCACTTACACCTTATAATAACCTATATACTTATCTATTTTTTTTAAAGTTTAAAGTTTTTTTTTTTATATTAAAACCCCCCTTATTAATCCCACCGCCCCTTTTTAGTTATAAGAGAGAGATAATCTCTCTCTTACAGAGAGAATTGATAGAGAGTAGAGGGAGGACGGTGGAGAGAGAAGGAGAAGGAGAGAGAGAGAGAGAGA